>CP139509.1:219389943-219989943 GCA_021014915.2 Artemisia tridentata subsp. tridentata
ATTATACATTTAATAAATATACATAACATATATATATTAAACATATAATAAACGTGTTCTTCGTGTATACGTGTGTGCCCCGATAGGCTCACGTAATTCTCGACCGTATAACTATTGATTTAAGAGCTAATAACCAACAGCTCCCACTTGCGATCGTAACAATCAATAATGTATACTAACAATGCTAAGTGTCTAGCAACACCGCAATGCTCCCAGAAATACCTGAGTGTGGTTTCATAAAACAATTAGGTAAATGGTTTACAATTTTAAATTATCCATTTGTTTAGGATACTTGTTGAACTATGGATATGGATCAAAGTCATTCCATATTGTTCAACTATTTTGTTTCTCGTTTTAGAAATTCATCAAGATTACTAAACGTAAAACAAGTATCATCTTGATTTACACTTTGGGCACGGCCAGGCAAACATCTGATTAATTCAACGAGGGGCCTAGTAGTATCATACTCCAGAAGAAAAGTGGAGGAACAAATTCTATTTTGACTACACGTGTCATTCATATGCTTCAACCAACTTCTGAGAATAGCCTTTATAACCACCTTATTCAGGATAGCATTTGACTATAGTCAAGAAGAAAGATCCACACATGCAAGACCTGCTTGCATCTTAAGTTAGAGGACAATTAAAATAACCATTTGCGAGATATCACTTAATGACGCCGATCCATAAAGTGATGACTCATAGGTTTGGGGAAGTCCAACATCCATAGCACGTGGGTAACATGTGAGTTTGGCGGACACATCCTTAGTATTCATAGAATATAACCAATCTCTCACATTTGCCTTAATTCAACGATACTCCCATATCATTAATCGACAATGGACAATTTAAAGTAATAAATTACTTATGGATTAAACATGCAAATATAATTAATATATGAATGAATAACTCAAGTACCACGTATATTAATCATCAAAATAATAAATATTTTGCATATCCCATTATCCAAATACTAAAATCAAAACAGATTTACATGGGACTACTAACTGAACGAAGTCCAATACCACTAGCATGCTCAACATGCTTGTTCAAAGGCAACGCCTCAGTAAACGGATCAGCTAAGTTGTCATATGTGTGAACTTTGTTAAGTACTACTTCATTATCTGCAATAACCTCACGGAGATAGTGAAACTTCCTTTTGTAATGCTTGGCGCCTTTCTGAGCTCAAGGCTCGTTGGTGATAGTTAATGCTCCAGTTTGTCACATAGCATTTCCATAGGTTCTTTATTGGTGGGGACTACTCCAAGCTCATCAATAAACTTCCTTATCCGAATAGCTTCCATTACAGCTTCTGAAGCAGCAATGTATTCAGCTTTTGTAGAAGACATCGTTGTAATGCTTTGCTTGGCACTCTTCCAGACTACAACGCCTCCGTTTAGAACGAAAACGTATCCGGTTTGCGACTTGGTGTCATCCTTTTCGGTCTGCCACCCAGCATCAGTATAACAGGTAACTCTGAGTTCTCTGTCTGGGTCTCCACCGTAAACAAGAAACATATCTTTAGTATATCTAAGATACTTCAGTATGTTCTTCACACCAGTCTAGTGACTTTCTCCTGGATCTACTTGAAATCGACTTGTTAAGTTCCGAGCGAACGCAATGTCAGGTCTAGTACACCTCACCGCATACATGATGGATCCTACAGCCGAGGTATAAGGAATCCTCTTCATGCGTTCCACCTTTGCAGGTGTTAAGGGTCCTTGAGATTTTCTGAACTCAAGTTTTACTTGCATTGGGGTCGTTCCACGCTTGGAATTCACCATATTAAATCTTTTCAAGATTTTCTCGATGTATGCATTTTGACAAAGTCCAATCAACCGCTTAGATGTATCTCTATAGATCTTGATTCCTAGAATATATGCAGCTTCACGTAAATCCTTCATAGAAAAACAATTTCCAAGATAGGCTTTAACAGCTTTTAACATTGGAATGTTGTTTCCTATGATCAATATGTCATCAACATATAAGATTAGGAATGCTACATTACTCCCACTAGCCTTACGATATACACATGGCTCATCTAGGTTTTGAGTGAAACCATACTTCTTGATTTCGTCATCAAACCTTTTATTCCATTGCCTAGATGCTTGCTTTAATCCATAAATGGATCGTTGTAGCTTGCATACACGGTTAGGATATTGTGGATTGACAAATCCCTCAGGTTGGTCCATGTAAATCTCTTCCGTTAAGTGACCATTCAAGAAGGCAGTTTTGACATCCATCTGCCAAATCTCATAGTCATAGTACGCTGCTATGGCTAAAAGAATCCTAATAGCTTTTATGTCTGCGACAGGCGAGAAGGTTTCCTCATAATCTACAACGTAGGTTTGAGTATAACCTTTTGCCACAAGACGAGCTTTATAGGTGTGTACCTTTCCATCCATGTCAGTCTTCTTCTTGAAGAGCCACTTGCTACCAACGGTTTTAGTGTTAGGAGGGAGGTCAACTTCAATCCAGAATTCATTAGCTCATTGAGATCCTCTAACTCATGCTCCTCTGAATCGATGTACAAACACATACGTTTAGGTGCACGTATTGTTCTTGAGGACCTACAAACAGGAATAACTTCACTTTCTGGTTCAACACTTTCATGTTCAACCATCTCAGGAAGTTGGCTAGTATTTTCAGAAGGGTGAGTATCTTCTTGAATTTCATCAAGTTCTACTATCCTCCCACTTGTTTCTTGTGAGATGAGACGATTCTCAAAAAACTCACCAAACCTAGCAACAAAGACCTTGTGCTCAGGTGGGTAGTAGAAGTAGTAACCCATTGTTTCCTTTGGGTATCCTACAAAGATACACTTAATATATCTTGGTTCAAGTTTGTCAGGCGTGTAACGCTTCACGAAAGCTGCACAACCCCAGACCTTTAAGTAAGACAGATTAGGGACTTTCCCATGCCATAGTTCATATGGTGTCTTTTCAACCTTCTTTGATGGAACCATATTGAGAATGCGTGCAGCAGACTCAACAACATAATCCCAAAAGGACATTGGTAGAGTTGTTTGTTTCATCATAGATCTTACCATGTCAAGCAGGGTTCAATTTCTTCTTTCAGATACACCATTATGTTCAGGTATTTGTGGAGAAGAGAGTTTTGAGACAATCCCACACTTCTTAAGATGATCTATAAACTCTTGACTCATATATTCGCCTACACGGTCAGACCATAAAGCCTTTATGGTATTACCAAGTTGATTCTCAACTTCACTTTGAAATACTTTGAAAGTTTCAAAGACTTCATGTTTATGTTTAAGCAAGTAAACATAACCATATCGACTAAAGTCGTTAGTGAAAGTTAAGAAATAGTTGTATCCTTGTTTGACACAGTTCTAAAAGGGCCACATACATTAGTATGTATGAGTCCAAGCAGATCTGTAGCTTTCTCCGTTTTATGCAGAAAAGGCTTTCTTGCAATCTTCCCAAACACATAAGATTCACACTTAACAAAAGACTCAAGTTCAGTTGATTTAAGAAGCCCATCACGTTGCAGTTTCTCAATGCGTTTCTTGTTAATGTGCCCAAGTCGGCAATTGTAATACCCTAGGCAAATCCCACATTGGCCGTGACTTGGAGTGATACTTTGACATATGTTAACATTCGCCTTATACGACAACAACACGTTTTGTGGTCTAACGGTTAATCGCTCATACGGTTAAGCGTCCTCATGTGAGAGTAGTACTGGGTTGGGTAACCTGCCGGGAAGTCTTCACATGAGGGTCACAAAAGCAAAGCCGTGAGCCTACGGGCAAAGCAGACAATATTGTGGTCTATAAGGCGGGGTGTTACAAATTGGTACCAGAGCCATGGTTATAGAGAACCAGGTCGCATTTTTTTTAGACCTAGACTATAACCGCTTTTTATATTTTAACTACTTTGCATTGCCTGACACTCTCCGTGCGCTTACACTTCACGAATACTTATTCTATACACTATTACACTTGTCTATATAAATAATATTTGTATATACACGTAGTATTTATAAAAAGAACATTTATATATACTTGATTTACTTTCGATCATCATTTCTTTATATAAAAGATTATTTATATAAACTTTTACTAATTTTGACCTCATATGCCAATTGTAGGGCATTATGTCAGTACCAGTTTCCCCAGTTCACTTACTCGACCCCTTACCAGAGATTCCCGACCTTGCACCACCCGTTCCCGAACAGGGATTTGACCCTGATGATGCCTTCAACCCAGAGGAGCACCAGGAAACTCCTAGACTAGACTATTATCATCAGTAGCTTCTATTATCCTAGCCACAGGATGTGTGGCCATAATAATGAAACTTGTAGTATTTTGTTGTATGACAAACCGTAGAAAGTTATTTTAGGACACATGGTATGGTTATATATGATATCGGTTTATGTAAGCCGAGATTTTCCATCTTATATTCATATGTGTTGTGATTGTATCTACACATGTTATGATTATATATTATGGTTGTCGTGATTCACCCTTATTATGATTGACTCTTATCGCGACTTATTCCAATCTCATCATGGTTGAGTTAATCTTGTTGTCTTGCGTACGCCTCCATCCAATGAATTCTCTATCTTTTGTTGTTGCCATGTTATTATAACTCTCGTCTATTTCACTCCCCATTTCTCCACCATCTTTTCAACCGCTTTACGAAAATACATTACTACCCTGTTCTAAATTAATTTACTTATAACATGTAAAATATTTGGGTGATACCCTATAGACTCCTACATCCTATAAAATGGTTTGCTAAGTACCATATAAATCTGTTTTGTTACCACCTAGTTCATAACTATTCTACAACAATTTTTAGTCGTCGTCTTATAAACTGTATTACCCATTTAAAAACTGTTTTGGCCACCATTTTGTAAACACCTTACAGACGGTTTTGCTATTATCTTGTGAAACCATTACTATCACCTTATAAACCATTTCGCTAAAAAAATTTATACACTATTTGTCACTATCCCATCAATCATTTTGTCACTCTCTTACAAACTACTTTACCACCTAATAAACCGCTTTGTCATTATTTTTCAAACTAGTTGGTTACCTTGCTACCCCCTAATAAAATAATAAACCGTGTCGCTATGAACACACAAACTGTTTTCAAATATCCTACAAACCATTTTGCCGTCGTCCTATGAACTGTCCTACCACTATATCATAAAAATCAAATTTGTAACCTTACTACTATCTTATAAACAATGAATTGTTTTCCTAATTGCCCTATAAACTAATTCACTAATTAATTTACAAACTATATTATTAGCAGGTAATAAACCAATTCGCTACCTGACTACTATTTCATAAACCAACAAATGGCTTCATTAGCATTTTATAAACTATGTTACAATTATCCTACAAGTTTTACTAACACCTTATAAAACTATTTTACTCCCCTGTGGACTGCTTTAGCCACTGTCTATTTAAGCAATAAAACTGCATTACTATTACTCTACAAACTATTTCGCCGTTACTATACAAAATATTATGTAATCACCCCCTGCACTATTTACTTCCTTGAAAAGTATTTTATGTTGTAACCTCGCAAACAGAAGGACCGATATTTTTCTAATAACTAAACTCAGCATTGCATCGTTGGACCTTAATTATACAAAGCCTGATCACCTATGTATAATTCAGGTAGGATCATGCTATGCTAAGAATGGTTGCCTTAAATTTTATCAAAGTCAAATTTTCTATTTCCATTCTCGAAAAAAATCACAAACTCACGTGAGTAGACAAAAGAAGTACGAATTATGGGTATTCATACTAGTGAACATAGTAACCAGATAAACTTCTACCTAGCCTTGTCACATAAATTCAACCTTGTCTCGCATCAAGTTCCAATTCGAGAGGTCAAGTTACACCGCTAACCATCAGAGGGCAACCTACCAACACACGTAGCCACAATCAACGGGATTACCTACGATTATGACCATAAGAATTCATACGAAACTTAACCTTATGACATCTCGTTTTACTTCACATCTTTCGATTTTGAAAATTCCACCATCAAACAGACAACCTTTAAATTCGATTACTACTGAATGACTCATAACCCCAAGGGTAACTAAGACATACTTTCACTTTAAAAATCGGTGTCAATCATGATGACGATTACATTCAGTCCCTTAATCGAAACCGTACCTTCCGCATTGAACACTAAGTACGCTACTGAATCAACCAATTGATTGTTAGTAACAATCAACAGCATTCTTCAAGACTTTACCTTCCACGTTAAGTATTAAGTGTACCACCGAACTAGCCATCTGACTATTAATAGGAACCGACGTCATCTTTCGAGGTTGCACCCTAAACCTACTAGATACCCTTAAGACATCGACCTAGTGCCCACCGAACTTGAGGCATAGACATTCTTTTTCTTAGTATGGTCTGCTTGCTGAAATACCACAATCATCTACGATGAGAAACTCGTCCGCGTACCTTATGGTAATAAGATCTTAACAATACGATGAGGACCCCTCGATGGAAGTAAGCAATGAAGGGACCAATAAAACTTTTGACAAGGGCTAGGAACATACAATGGGCTGACTTATAACCTAACGAAATTCTTAAGACCTTACGGAGCAACCCAAACAATTATTTTTGGGACAATTGCCTAATCCTTCAACTAATTCTTTGAGAATATTAGCCTGATTGGGACGTAAGAGTGATCCAAAACACCGTTGCTCACTAAACCAAACCTTAGAGGTGAATCAAGCATCTCTATCCACGACTAGGAATAACAATACACCATGACTTGACACTATTCCGTCAATGTACAATTCACCCTCTCCACACCGTATAATGAGATTTTCCCTTGTAAGTAATGGATACCTTGGATTGGAATATCAATGTACAACCACCCTTACGACGTTGTGTCCTCTAAGAGTTCAAGATTATTCAGCCATCCGTTTTGATATAACCTCACTCCCACACTGAGATGCCTAGAAGTCTCAACATGCCGAATGACCATTGATACACAACTTTCACTTGTGACCAAGGAAAACACCTCATGACTAAATTTCAGACCACTAGCACAATAATATAAGTCATGATACATCCCAATACTGCCCAAGTGAATTAAGTACCATATCTATAAACTTCACCCGATATTTAGCTACCAAACACTATCAAGCATTGGAAACTAGACTCTATCCTTAAACCTTTGAAAGCTTATATAGTTATGCATACCCGACTATACCTGCTTCCCTGAGGTTTTCACTCTGTCCTTAAATACATTTATATTAACCATGAAACTCGTTGTGATATTTTTCTAAAATACTTATTCTAACGGGTTAAAAAAAATTTAGTCAAACTTTACCGAACTTTTGTATGTTAAGAAACGGCTAAACCTTAATTTTTGTGAAATTGTCTTATTAACACCATATTTAAAAATTCGTTCTACTAAACTTTAAAATTTTCAGGGTCACATTATTTTACCTGACAATTAACCTCAGACAAAGAAATTGTGTCTCTTGAATTATTGAATTGGTCAAATTCGTGTAAACGCTTACTCAAATAAAAATTTCGGACAAAATTTTTATCAATGCCTCTAAGCAGGAGAATGCACAATCCCATAACAAATCTTAGAATCAAACCTCGAAAACAACTGTTACACTCACATACTACCTGACCTGCCTAAGATTGACAATAACATGTATGACTGATTCTAGTAATAGTTGGGAAAATCAATTGGTATTAATCGAATCCTCCTACAACCACAAGTTATCATGCCAGTATCAAGACAATGCCACTTGAAGCACTTTATGGTCGGAAGTGTTGATCACCTGTTTGTTGGGCTAAAGTTGGAGATGTCCAACTTACGGGTCCAGAAATCATTCGTGAAACGACCAAGAAGATTGTACAAATCAGGAACAGACTGCAAGCTGCAAGAGATCGGCAGAAGAGTTATGCCGATGTACGACGCAAACCTTTGGAGTTTAATGTGGGAGACAGAGTTATGCTCAAAGTTTCGCCATGGAAGGGCGTGATTCGTTTTGGGAAGCATGGGAAACTAAGTCCACGTTACATCGGGCCGTTCAAGATCCTAGTTAGGGTTGGCCCAGTAGCGTACAAATTAAAACTACCAGGAGAACTTCAAGGAATTCACAACACTTTTCACATTTCAAATATGAAGAAACGTTTGTCAGATGAGAGTCTTGTCATTCAATTGGATGAGCTTCGAATTGATTACAAACTACACTTTATAGAAGAACCTGTAGAAAACATGGACCAAGAGGTCAAGCGACTGAAGCAGAGCCGTATCCCTATTGTCAAGATTCGTTGGAACTCTCGACGAGAACCAGAATACACTTTGGAGAGAGTAGAACAGATGCGTCAGAAATACCTACACCTTTTCACTAACACAACTTCGACATCTAACTCGAACTGAATCCCGGGACGGGATTTCCTTTAAGGATTAGGTACTGTAATAATTCACAATTTTGAGGTCGTTATTTAATTATTTAATTTTACTTCATATTATATTTTAAGTAAATTTACTTTTGCGAGTAACTAGATAGGTCATTCCGTGTATGTCGTTAAACGTACATTTAACTCAAACCGACACATGACAATATACAATATAACTATTATTATGCATTTTGGTTTCTTACAATCGTAAATTAAATATCCCATTTTTACTTTTGCATTTTTAGTTAAACTTTGCACATTTTGCATTTTGCGCATTTTCAATTTTTAAACACTAAGTAATCACCCAACAAGCTCAAGGATCACCTAGAATATCAAAATAGGTTTTCATGTCAAGTTTTAATATTTTTATGTTGCCCAGTTTTAAGTTTCGCGTCTTAAAAACTTTACGTTTGTAATTACCGAGATCAAACTACACACCGTAGCTCAAGTTTTATACAAAATCTATCACCAAACCACCCACCCTTTCTTTGGCCACTTGTCCACGCCTAAAACTAACCCTACACAACTTGATAACACTTGGATTCCATTATTATGCATGTAAGCACTAACTTATATTAAATCTAGATAAACATATCATCTACATTTTCTCATTTGATAAAAATAAAAGTGTATGCACTTGTTGTTCCTCCTCTTGGTTTCGTTCATAAGCAAGCCCCAAACATCACTTCACTTTTGATTTTTCTAGTTAAAGATTTGTGCTTATCTTGAAGATCTAGTGCTCTTTCATCTTGATTTCTCGTGTATTCCACCTCATTTGTGTAAGAAACCACACAATAATTTCCATTTCACTACTGATCTATATTTCATTTCATGTATTTTTCATGTTTCATATGCTTATTGTATTAATTTATGCATTGTACATAGCTTAAAATAACTAAAACTATGATTGAGACTAATTTTGCAAAGACCATTTGAACTAGGGACTGTTTTCATAATTACTGCACTAAATCAGTACACTTCGAGACTTAGGTAAAAATATATGACTGTAGATATATCTCTTAGCTTCGATTTTCCGGGTATTTGGTCGTGAGACGATACCCGATGAATTAATTAGAAAATAAACGGCAAAGGTTGTCGAAAAACGCACACCAGATTTGAATGGCTAAAAAGTCTAAAAATTTGTATTGAACCCTCTGTTGCACAAAACATAAAAGTTGTAGGTAACACATTAACTTAAACGTAGCCGAAAACCCCGCATAAAAAGGAGTTACGGAACTCAACTTATCGCAAAAATGGTGGGACTGTTAGGTGCTGTCCCGATCAGACTTGACATATTAGGGTAAAATGGTAATTTCACTTAAGTTATATAATTTTCAGAACAGTGGGACCCACAAATCTGATTAGTACAGTTAAATACCTTTCCGAAAATATAAAATTTGTAATTTAACTCCTTACGGGTTAGGAGAAACGGAGTTTTTGGTAACGAATATCCACTTTTATTCAAAACCCGCACTTAACCTAAAATTCTATAACTTATCAAAATTTACTTAAAAATAAGTCAAATATATTTTTATGACATCTAAAAACACTATAAGTGATAATAAAAATTATGGAACTATTTTACAAACTTAAAAATATATAAACTACAATTTTGTTAACATATGATAAATTTTACACTTAACCGAAGTGGTAGGACACACTTTCTGGAATAAACCCGATAACTCAGTTTTGGACAATTTGACCACATGTCGACATAATAGGATTTTTGACTATAGAAATAACATAAGAACCCGAACCTCGGACAACTTATATATTAGGGCTCGTAACACTTTCCTAACTTGTCAATTTTAGTCCCTATCACTTTATAAACCTTAAAAACTCTATGTACAATTGCATGATTGATATAATAAATATATAAAACTTTCTTGCATCCATATTTTATTATTTTAAAAACCTAAGACGCAACATATTATTTTTAGGTTGCTCATAGGACGTCTTGGTTTCCTCATTTCTTACTTAGATCTTGCTATTTGATCTTGGGTGAGTTCATAGCCCCACTTTAACTTTTTAAATTGTTTATAAACCCATTGGGGGAGATACACCCTATTTTACAATTTGGACACAAGTACTTTGAACTGTATGCTTACCTGAATGTATTATTTCCTAAGTACCGTTATTGCCAAAAATAAGTCCCTAGCATCATGAACCATTAATCATTTCCATGTGAGCGTGAATATTGTGAATAGGCCTATTGGGATTGACGAATCCTGTTTGTGTTGATCAGATGGATATCACAAACGCACTATATTTGAATACCTAGGTATAATGGCAAATTACCTACTTCTAGGGCTTTATTATCATCTCTATGATACACCCAGTTAACGTTTTGAGTGTCATGAGCTTAGTGCAATAATAACTACTTTATCAATTGTCTCTTAAACTTGAAATCTTGCGGTCCATTATTTATATATAAACCTATGAATTTCACTCAACCTTTGTGTTGACTTTTTAGCATGTTTTATCTCAGGTCCTAAAGGTATTTGGCAAGCATGAAGTCGCACGGAGATTGTTTTGATAGCTTGCATTGTGTTATCATTCGATAAACTCTTGAAAACTTTTATGTTAATACATTATGTTTTCTAAAATTTCTTGGGACCTCTTGTAACTCTGATGTTTTATTATTGATCGAATGATAAACTTTTAAAAACGTCTCATTTAGAGTTATTTTCTATAATTATGATTGTTGTACTAATAAGTTGCACCACAATGATATTACATTCCTCTGCGATATTTTGGGGGTGTTACAGATGTAATACCCTAGGAAAATCTCCCATTGGCCGTGACTTGGAGTGATACTGTGACACATGTTAACATTCGCCTTATACGACAACAACGAGTTTTGTGGTCTAACGGTTAATCGCTCATACGGTTAAGCGTAATCATGTGAGAGTAGTACTAGGTTGGGTGACCTTCCGGGAAGTCTTCACATGAGGGCCACAAAAGCAAAGCCGTGAGCCTACGGGCAAAGCGAACAATATTGTGGTCTATAGGGCGGGGGTGTTACAGGTGGTATCAGAGCCATTCCAAGCCGTTTAGGATGTGGGGTAAACCTCATCGTCATTCGAGGACGATGAGTCCCTTAGACAGGGTTGTTACCCAACTGAATCCTGGGACGGGATTCCCCTAGGGGGGGGTGAATGTAATACCCTAGGCAAATCCCACATTGTTCGTGACTTGGAGTGATATTGTGACATATGTTAACATTCGCCTTATAGACCACAATATTGTCCGCTTTGCCATTAGGCTCACGACTTTGCTTTTGTGGCCCTCATGTGAAAACTTCTCGGTAGGTCACCCAACCAGTACTACTCTCACACGAAAAATCCCACATTGGTCGTGACTTGGAGTGATGCTGGGACATATGTTAACATTTGCCTTATACAACAACGCATTTTGTGGTCTAACGGTTAATCGTCCATATGGTTAAGCGTGCTCGTGTGAGAGTAGTACTGGCTTGGGTAACCTGCCGAGAAGTCTTCACATGAGGGCCACAAAAGCAAAGCCGTGAGCCTACGGGCAAAGCGGACAATATTGTGGTCTATAAGGCGGGGGTGTTACAGATGGTATTAGAGCCACTCCAAGACGTTCGGAATGTGGGGCAAACCTCATCGTCATTCGAGGACGATGAGTCCCTTAGATAGGGTTGTTACCCAACTGAATCCCGGGACGGGATTCCCCTAGGGGGTGAATGTAATACCCTAGGCAAATCCCACATTGGCCGTGACTTGAAGTGATACTGTGACATATGTTAACATTCGCCTTATACGACAACAACGCGTTTTGTGGTATAACGGTTAATCGCTCATACGGTTAAGCGTGCTTGTGTGAGAGTAGTACTGGGTTGGGTGACCTGCTGGAAAGTCTTCACATGAGGGCCACAAAAGCATAGCCGTGAGCCTACGGGCAAAGCGGACAATATTGTGGTATATAAGGCATGGTGTTACAGCAATGCCACAAGAATGTAGAGTCTAAGTTATGCTTGGCTCTTTTACTATTAACAGAATACATAGAACAATCATTCGAAACAGAATCATGCATATCAATTTCAAAAATACCATTCCTAGAAACATCATTAAAATAGAACAAGTTATTCATTGAAACTGAAATACCAATATCTGTAAAACAATGAGTAAAACCCTTGTCTTTCAAAAGTGAAACTAAAACAATACCCCTATTAATACTAGGAGCATAATGACAATTGTCCAATACAATTATTAAACCACTAGGAAGGTATAAATCAAAACTTCTGATAGCTTCAACGGCTGCACGGTTTCCATTTCCCACGTACAGGCTTAAAGATCCTGGCTTCAGTCTCTTACTTCCACTGAGACCCTGAGTAGTATTACAGATGTGAGTACCACAAACAGTGTCATATACCCAAGATTTATAAGGAAAAATATAAAGTTCTATGGCGAAGATACCTGATGTGCTAGCATTGCTACCCACATTGCACTTCTTCTGCATCAACTCGGCAAAATAAGCAGGACAGTTCCTCCTCCAATGTCCAGTCTGATGAAAATGATGACACTCACTGTCCTTAGCAGGATGCTCTCTTTTAGGTGGAGGGGGAATCTTGGCCTTGGGGGCAGGGCCGTCCCATGAAATTTGGGTGCCCTGTTTAGTTACAAAAAATTGGGCCCCTTAAACGCAAATACTTTAAATACTAGTATAAAAATTCATAATATTGAAAAGTTGAAACATGTGAGAAAGACATATAAAAAAAACTAATGGAAAATTAGTGAATCACTCTAACAAATAGCTATAAATAGTGCAACTTATTTTTTGAAAAATGCACTTCTCCTCGCATTCTTTGAAGCAAAGTTGTTAATTAAAGCTTCATAATCAACGCTCTCCAATAGTCCGTTCTCGATTGTTATTAATGCCAATCCATTAAGTCTCTCTTGTGACATTGTGGACCTCAAGTAAGACTTCAACAATTTCATTTTTGAGAAACTTCTTTCTGCTGATGCCACGGTTACCGGGATCGTGAACAATACTTTATATGCAATCATTGCATTAGGAAAAACGTTGTGTTCTTTAAGAAAATTCAGAATATCAGAAGGTCCCAGATTTTTGTTAGGCAAATATTTGTTAAGTAACCTCAACTCCACAAAAAGATCCTTCGCGTCAACATCAGATTGTTGATTATTCTTGAGTGCAGCTTCAAGATGAGCACAATGGGACTTAAGAGTGTTGCATCAAAGGAATTCAACTTGCGAGAAGTGAATAAAAAGCCAAAAACTTTTTCATACTCTTTGTATTGCTCGAATCGTGTTCTTAGCGAAACAAGTGCTTGATCTACAATGTATAGGAAATATTCAACCTTAAATGACTCTTCGACGGAATATGAAGTATCTTGATCCACAGAATTCTCATCAAATTGTCTTTTTCTACGAATTACGCGCTTTTGACGAAATACTGGATCAATATCCATTTCAATAGCAATTTCCTTAGCAACATTAATCGCTTTATCGAAACCTGTGTCTCTAAATTCCTTAAAGAATGAAATTAGCCATTCAACTTCTTTAATAACAACATCTATAAGCATATCATCAGATTGTAACTTCCTGCTCACCAAATTTACGGCAGATAATATGTCAAACCAAGTGACGGTTGATACTAAAAACTCAAAATCGCCAAACATTTGTTGCTAAAGATTTTGACTCGCTTTTGATTTTAGAGTCATTATCATTTTCAGCAACTTGAAGTAAAGCTTCTCTTATTTCTAAAAGCTGAAATCTAATAGCTTTCACACTCTCAACACGACTTTCCCAACGGGTTATGGACAATGACTTGAGAGTTAACCCTTTAACATTATTTTTCAAAATTAACCACCTCTTGGAAGAATTGGCAAACATAGTGTAAATACGTTGTATAACTCCAAAAAAGTCCATAGCTTTACCGCAAGAGCTAGCGATGTCACACAATGTTAGATTAAGGCTATGTCAACCACATGGAGTATAAAAAGCTCTAGGATTTATATCTAAAAATTTCTTTTGTACTCCCCGATGCTTTCCTTTCATATTAGATCCATTATCATAGCCCTGACCACGCACATCGTCAATATCAAGATCTAGAGACTTTAGTTCATCATGTGTAACATCAAAAAGTCCTTGACCAGTCGTATCATCTACACTTAAAAATCCTAAAAAGGATTCCTCATCTGTAACACATGTGGATGCTACATTTACATACCTCAATATCAAAGACATTTGTTCTTGATGACTTGTATCAGGGGTACAATCAAGTATCACAGAGAAATACTTTGCTTGCTTTATTTTTTGAATAATTTGTGATCTAATTCCACGAGCAAGTAATTGTATTAACTCATTTTGTATAGTATGCCCAAGATAATGAACATGAATTTCATCACTCGTGATACGACGAACATGCTCTTTCATAACTGGATCAAACTCTTCCAACATTTCAATCAAACCCAAAAAGTTTCCATTGTTATCAACATGCAATTTCTCATTTGTACCACGGAATGCTAAATTGTGTTTAGCAAGAAACTTCACAATTGAAATTATTCTTAGCAGAACTTTCATCCAGTGATCTCTCTTTCTCAAATTGTTCATGTACCACTGTATCAATTGTTTCATTCTTTTTTAGTCTACTACGCATGTCAAACCAAGTTGCCATGTTTGTGATATGTTCTAAACCAACTTCATGCTCTTTAAGTCTTGTACTAAGATGTGCCCAATCCGAGAAACCCTCATTAACTAATGAACCTTTTGCAACCCCTTTTTCCAAATATTTTACAGCAAAAACAAAAAACTCTATCAAGCTCTTTGGAATACATTAGCCATTCTCTATCACACTTTTCGTTATTTGGTAGAACTCTAGTAAAGAAAGTGGCAGAAAATCGTCGAGAAAATTTATCCTTAGGACCTTTGTAAAAAGAATTATCTATTTTAGGACCTTCTTCTACTAAAGCTTTAATCATGTCAGAACTAAGACCATCCCGCTTTCGTGGATCAAATATATTAACATGATGAACATTAGCATTATGATTATCAACATTCACATTGTCCGCATTAATCTCATCAGGGCCATCATCACCGCGCGTACTCTCAGTGTTAGTCTCAATGTTAGTATCATCAATGTCATCACTATCAACACTAACATCACCACTATGAACACCACCCATATCGTCAACGTTAGTATCATTAAGTTCATCATCATCAATATTGTCATCACTAATACCATCAACATTCATATTATCACCATCAATATTGTCATCAATAAGATCTTGTTTATCAGAAGCATCTCGTGGCTCTATTTGAACATACTTATGCATAATTCCATATTGTCTCTTATTGCTTTGTTCAGTTCTTTGTTTTTTCAAACGCTTTTGAGATCCAGATTCTTGTTTCCTTAAAGTTTTAGGAGGCATAGTTTTTCTGAAAATGTATTCAATTAGGGTATTTGTGCATGCCTCAAAAGCTACGAACATCTATGTTATATATATTTAATCCAAAATCCCAACTACTAGAGAACTAGACTTAGTTATAGTTAATATTCAATAGTAAATAACTAATAAAGAAAAACAAAAGCATAAAACAATAAGAAAGAAAAAAAAATACCTGGTCAAAAGTTTTTGTGGATGAGAATATGAGATGATGTCACAAGTTTTATGAATTTACCAGTGATGTTGACGCTCTGCAAATTCCAATGTATATAAAACGAATAAAGACTACTCCGTATTATTTATATTAGTTGGAGTGTTGACGTGTTGGACAAGACATATTTGTGCTGGACTTGCTAGGCCAATACTTAATATATATAAAAAAATTGGTGCCCCTATATTATATTGGGCCTTGTTCATCGCTCATGTTGAACACCCTTATATCCGGGCCTACTTGGGGGCATAAGCAAGCTTAGCCTTGCCTTTACCACGATTCTTACCCTGAGCACCATTCAACGGCTTCTTGTTCTTATTATTCTTCTGGATCCTTCCTGCTCTTATAGCAAGTAGAGCAAGAGTAGCATCTTTTTTAGGAAGCCCTTGTTCTTGCAACTTAAGCATTGCATGCACTTCAGTCACTTTCTTCCCCATGCATTGCATATTATAATTCTGTCTGAATCCAGCAAAGTCCTTGTTTAGAGAGGTAAGAATAATGCTCACTGCAAGGCCAGATGACATGGGGTGACCAAGGCGTTCCAGTCTATCTAGAGAGCCCTTTATTTTCAGAACATAGGTGCTAACAGATTGACCCTCCTCATGCTTACATGCATGAAAGGCCTGCACAGTCTCAAGGAGTTCCTGTTCTGATTGTTGGGCAAACATGGTCTTCAATTCCTTAACCATGTTATATGCATCAAAGTGCTCCAGATTCTTTTGCAGTTTTGGAGTTATGCTTATGAGCATAAGACAGCCTATGTCCTTGCATGCTTTAACCCATTGGGCATGAGCAACAAGGACATCAGCAGGAACCTGCTGATCAGGAGTTGGAGGAACAGGAGTAGCAAGTATGGGATGCTCCACACAGGTTAACTTATCCTCGGCTATGAGGACGATCCTCAAATTCCGATACTAGTCGAGGAAGTTTGATCTAGTAAGTTTTTCCCTTTCGAGGAAAGACCTGAAGATCGAATTGTTGACGGATTGATTTGCTGCCATCTACAATAAAACAAAGTTCAAAATTTTAGTATCTTCGATAATTAATTCTTTTACAAATTAACTACCCATGTTTTAACAAATAAAACAATTAATTTACTAAAAGACTAAGACCCTCTTGAACTCCTACTCATCACGGTAGTGCTTACTACTCTGGTAAGTCTTGTGGGTACAAGAGGTAGGCTGCGTGCGACAATTGCATTACAAGTGCAACTCTTAGATTTATGAGACTTATGGTACTAGAGTACAAGCTACTAGTGTCATGCATGTTTTGTCTCATCCTATGCCTCGGGCTCAAGGATCTCACCGCTTGACTCAATTAAGTCGTCCAATTAGAGAACATGTGTAAATAACTCTAGGTCTCACACCAGAGAATAAACACCTTGGGTTGCAATTCACTCACGTCTAACGAAGAGCAAAAGGCAAGTGCAAGTGTTCTCAAACTTGGATGGCATAGACTTAAATTTCAAATAGGGTATCACATAACTTTTGACAAAAACATGTATCAAAAATTGTGTAGAAAGAGGCATGCATACATCTTTGTAACACAAGTTTGCCAAAAACAATTTTTCAACTTATTAGGTGTACTAATATCACGGGAAAAGAATGGTCAAGAACCCTATATTGTACTCTGCATGAGTCAAAAGACCCAAGTTCTTCCAATAATTCCCTCATATGCCGAAGCATGTAGTGAGGCAGGAAAAGACCACACAAAACCTTAGATCTTGTATTGATTTAACTAAGCAATTAGTTATAATCAAAGATCATTAATAAAAGCACAAAACTTTAGGTATCTTATAGTTAAAGTTTATTAAATCTCACGATATCCAACAAGCTATATCCTGGTAGCTTCGAGTAATGATCCACACCCTCAATAGCTTGATGGAACCTGCGATTTAATGATTTCAATAGTTTATAGTCCGTTTAAGTGTAAAAAAACAAGTTTTACACATAACACATAACTGGTCACAAGGAATTAAGTGTGTATATTAACAGAAAATAATTAAATCTCACGATATCCAGCAAGCTATATCCTGGTAGCTTCGAGTAATGATTCACACCCTCAATAGCTTGATAGAACCCACAATTTAATTAAAAACAAGTTTCAATATAAGTAATTAGTCTGTTTTATTTCCAAAATCAAAAGCATATATGTAAAACAAGTCACAAGGAATAAAACATATAAGCAATTAAAACAGACAGAAGAAGGGGTAGAGGTGAAGACAGACTCTAATGGAAAGCAGTAAAACAAGTAATGCTCCAAAACTCAAGAATGAGTCTTCCCCAATTGGAGAATCTAAGGCTCCCACAAGGTTTTCGAGCTTGGAACCAAGTGGATTACAAACGTCATAATAATAATGACCGCGTAAACCTTAAGATTGGAAAAAGAAAAAGAAGTACATGTTACAATAATCTTTTTAATTTTCCTAACCCCTTTTAAGTCTTATTAACCATTAATAATTAAACAAGATCAAGATTTAGGTCCTTAACTACTTAGATTAAATGACAATAATGCATTTTATTGTCATAACAATTAATATATGTGTTTAATTAGCGTAGCAAGCGACTCTATGTGTAACCCATAACACCAAACGAGATGGCTCGTGATGCCACTGTAGGGAATTCATATTGATTAAACCATCAATACCACGATTACACAGCGGATGGATCTATATTTAATGTTATGAATTAAAACACAAAATTAAAACACATAAAATACTAACCTTTAATTAATTCATAAATAAATAATTCCACCGGATCTTGATCTTGATTCTTGAAAATGAAGTGATTAAGATATCACCTCTATCGTATGCTCACACTACACATCAAATGAAGCACGTTAGGATGCTAGTGCTTGCTTCACGTATACAACCAAACAAACTTGTGTTTTTGTTGTAACTTAAACTCGATCGAATACCAAAGTGGTATGCGCTCGAACGTGTATAATAAAAGAGGACAAAAACTTCAAGAATTAATATTCTTCTTATTAATTTAACTTTATGGCTTGATATGTTTGGAAAGTCAAACAAAACAAAACCTTGTTTATCTGATTTAATTGGACACGAGGAAAAGGGAAAACTGTTATAGTACGTAGGGTGTATTGTTTTAGCTTGTGTGTCGTGTAAAACAATAAGGGCAAGGGGTGTTTATATAGCACCTTAACTTGTCCAACAAGTCATTGTTATTCACCTCCTTTAGTTAGCCAAAACGACACATAGCACCCCTTCTAGATCCTTCTATAACTGGCCACTTTGGAGGGAGGTCTAGGAGTTTCGTTTTCTAACATCCAAGTCCCTCTCTTTTATATTTAACATATATTTAAGTTAGTTAAATTATTTCATGAAACATATTATACATTTAATAAATATACATAACATATATATATTATATATATATATATATATATATATATATATATATATATATATATATATATATAATATATATATATTAAATATATAATAAACGTGTTCTTCGTGTATACGTGTGTGCCCCGATAGGCTCACGTAATTCCTGGCCATATAACTATTGATTTACGAGCGCATAACCAACAGACTTCTTCTTAGTGTAATCATCATCTTGTGAGGGCTGTGTCTTCTTGCATTGAGCACTGTTCCATTGGTTTGAGTCACTGTTACATTGGCATGGGCTGCAAGCTTTGACTTTTGGACTGCAGGCTTTGACTCTGTACCTTGAGACAGCTCTGTGACTCCTTCAATGTTTAATTAGAGGGTCCTTTACCATGGATATATTTATGCTAAGTGTGCTTATGTTATGTAATTCATGGTGTTTATTGGCGTGTGTTTATTTAGTATCTTGATTTTAAGCAACTAGTATATAGGTTTATGTCAAGCCAGTATGTCCAGTATTGATCTTAAGCATCTAGCTATACAGTGTGCTTATTTATATAATGAATTACTTGCATTACAATTTGTATGGTATAAAATGTTACTCAGTATATATGAATATTGACTCAGTGGCGGAACCAGGAGACAAATTTAGGGGTAGCGAAATACGAAAATTTGTTTAGGGGTAGCGAAAATTTGTTTCAGGGGTAGCGAAATCGCCAAAAAATGGCCAAAATCGCCAAAAATCGCTAAAAATTCTACTACCGGGTAAAAGTTCAGGGGTAGCGACCGCTACCCCTGGCTTACACATGGCTCCGCCCATGTTACTCAGTATATATGAATATTGACTCAGTATCTTGATAATATTTAAATCATCTCACTCAATCTAAAGTCTCCATTTCAATTGTATCATCAAAATCGAGTCAACTCATTTGAATATTCATGCTCGTATTATATTCTATCAACTAAAATTTCCAGCCAAATTTTGAACTACTATTCTTAATTTATGTATGAATGCAACGCATAAAAATATGATTATTAGCAAAAACCAACAAAACATTGCCAAATTTCAACCAAACCAACCTGGACTCGTTACTTCGAAACATTAGTCATAGTCAATGTTCCACGTGCCACTTTCCCATTCATTAAGACAATAAACCTAACCCTATATATAGAAACCAAAACTCAACCATTTCTCTTCATTCAATTAAAATATCCACCACGACAACGTCAACACCACACTGTAATCAGCTAGTAACCACCATGGAATCATCAACACCGAGCCTCACCAGAATCCTAACGGAATCTAAAACTATCATTTTAGCAAGTGATGACGTATAGTCCATACCCGGGTCACGAACCCGATTAGTAAACAATACTAACAATTAAGCCCACCACGTATGGGCCGCAACTGGACTACCAGTTATGCGACTTGGGTCGACAAAGCCCAAGCCCAAAGTTATTTCCGGATAATATATGGAGTATCTTCTAAATAAAGAAGATATATACCAAATATCCGATGTCGGCTAACACGCCGAGGAGTAGGGAACACGAAACCTACTAGGGTTTCGTGCATATATAAAGGGCATTCCAGCCCTCGGTAAAGGTACGATCTTCAATAAACCCTAATCCTTTACTAAACCCTACATTCGATTACTTACTCTCACGCCGGAGGATAATCGGGGGAGACAATCCCTCGATAAGCCTAACGGTGTTTGTTCTCTTTTCTTAGTGCGCAGGTTCCATCGAGCATTAAGATTCAATTGGTACGAGAATAGAAGTCCTATCAAGGAACGCCCAACTTTTGTATCAACAAGTGGCGCCATCCGTGGGACCCTACACTAAGAATTTTACCAAGAACTAGAATGACGAAACACGGAAGTCACAAGAGTCCGCATGGGAAGAAAGCGCATGATGACTCACTAGGAAAGAAGCATCAAACGGATGCGCCCCCAAAGCAGGCCACTGGGACAACCAGCACGCCTAGAAGCTTAGGAGCGTATTCAGATCTGGTCTTTCCTGCGGTAGAATCACTTACCAAAACTACCCCCGCTATTACAACAAGTACTAGCGCGGTAGAACTGGAGCGCACTCCTCTTGCCATGCCAGAGGTGAACTTCACTGAACCTCCCAACGCGCCTATCCGAAACAAGGATCCTACTTTGGAAACAGACTCCATCGCGCTAGAAGGAGTCACTTCCGAATTAGCGCCAAGCGACTTTGTATCCCAAAACTACGAAGCCTTGACTGCGCTCATGCGAGAGGAGGCAAAGAAGAGGTCAAGCCAAAGTCTGCACGCCAGACTCAACTTCGACCCTGAGCACGAAGCATCCCCACCGCGCTACCAAAAGGAAAGACGCGAAAGGGATAGCCGCAAACAACCAGTGTTTGCCAGGATTGGAAGGAAGGTTGTGGACGATGAAGCAGCCGACCTTCAACATATGGAAGAGCCTGAAGAGGGGGAGCGGCGCGCCAATGTCCACGCTAGGCTTGGCAGACGTAGGATCCAAGATAGGCTTGGGCGACGATGTTCCCCAAGTGAAAGCCCCTCAAGCTCTGACTCTGAAGATAGTCGGCGCAAGCGCCGCAGAGGAGCAAGCTCAGACTCTGATGATAGTCGACGCAAGCGTCACAAAAGAGTCCGCTCATCTTCAAGAGATTCCTCGGACAGCGAGACTGGACACTGGAAATCAAGAGGGAAATACCGCGACCAGGATGATGAAGACATGTCTCTTCCCTGGCGTCGCCAAAAGGTTGATGCGTTTACTAGGCGCATCAGTGACTTTTCTGAGAATAAGAAAAGGCGCATGCCTGCTAATGTCAAAACATATGATGGGACAGGTGATCCTGATGATCACCTAAAAATTTTCGAATCAGCAGCTACTATCGAAAATTGGCCACAACCTGTGTGGTGCCATATGTTCAACTCCACATTAGTAGGGAATGCGCGCAACTGGTTTAGTAAGCTTCCACGCAGAAGCATTGGTGGGTTTGAAGAGTTGCGCAGAGCGTTTCGCTTAAACTTCACTCAAAGGAAGAAGTGCGCCAAAAACCCTGTCGAACTCGCTAGGGTTAAACAGCGACAAGGGGAATCCACAAGCGCTTTCATGGAACGCTTCAAGGACGAGTGCATGAAAGTCAAGGCGTGTCCAGAGATACTAAAAATATCGGGTTTTATGAATGCAATCAATAACCCAGATTTGATAAAAAAGTTAAACGATAAGGTTCCCTTAACTTTCGATGAACTCATGAAGCGCACAAGGTCTTTCGTTCAAGGAGAAGAAGCCGCCGCGGATAGCAAGAAAAGCTATTCGAACCATAGGTCGCAAGAAGAGTCAAGGAGACAATCCAATGACCAGAGCGGCAATCGTAATAGGAGTTACCGCAATCAAGGCGGCGGAAGGGGAAACGACAAGTATACCCCATTAACAAAAACTCCAAAGGAGATATTCGCAACAGAAGGGGCGAACTTCCCGAAACCACCACCAATCCGCACCCCAGAGGATAAACGCATAGGGAATGGTTATTGCGAATACCATGGACAGAAGGGCCACACAACTAACGATTGCGTCCAACTGCGCCAATTGATTGAAAAATTGGTAAAGGAAGGAAAGATGGACCACCTCGTAAAAAACATCAGAGAAGGGAAAGACAAACCAAAACCAGGGGCCAAGAAAGAGACATCAAAAGAAAAGGCAGACATCATTTACATGATACAGCCATGGCAGCGCGCGACGAGACAAAAAGTCAGCCAACGGTTTTCTAAAGAAAACGAAATTTCTTTCCCCTCCCTGACTGCGAACAACGCAGTGGTGGACCCACTTACCATTGAAATACATACGGGGGGTCACGACATCCGTCGCATGTCTATAGATGGAGGTGCATCCGCTAATATTATATATGAACACTGTTTCAAGAAACTGCGACCTGAAATACAGGGTCAGTTGATCCCAGCCACAGCACCGCTCACTGGATTCACAGGGGAGAAGATATGGCCCATAGGGCAACTGCGTCTATTTGTAGAAGTTGGTGACAAACCACACTCTACAGTCACCTGGATGGACTTCATGGTAATCAGATCCCCCTCTCCGTACAATGGCATCATCGGGAGACCTGGAATATCATCTATCCGCGCCGTACCATCCACAGCGCACGGGATGCTCAAGTTCCCAGTGGAAGGAGGTATTGTCACCCTTTACAATACCACCATACCACCCAAAGAATGCAACGCAGTGACGAGTGATGTAAGCATTGTTCCAGAACAGCGCGCATTTAAAGTCCCAAACCTAACGGTCGCCATTCACCCTGAATACCCGGATCAACAGGTATCTATTGGCGGGTCTCTGTCTGACAAAGGCAGATCAGCTATATGCGCACTCTTGCAAAATAATTTGGATATTTTTGCATGGGAACCAAAGCATATGACAGGAGTGCCACGCTCCATCACGGAACATAAGCTGCAAATCCGACAAGGATATCCTCCAATACGACAGAAAAAGCGCGGACAAGCTCCAGACCGCGCAAAAGCCATCCTGGAAGAAGTACATAAACTAGTAGACGCAGGCATCATGCGTGAAGTCTACTACCATGACTGGCTCTCTAACCCAGTAATGGTAAAGAAGAGCGATGGCAGTTGGAGGATGTGCGTAGACTTCACAGATCTCAATAAAGCATGTCCACAGGACTGCTATCCTCTACCGGAAATAGACTGGAAGATCGAGTCTCTGTGTGGATATCCATTCAAATGCTTCCTGGACGCATATAAGGGATACCACCAGATTCAAATGGCGGAGGAAGACGAAGAAAAGACGGCCTTCCACACAAGTCAAGGGGTCTACTGCTACACAAAGATGCCCTTCGGCCTAAAGAACGCAGGAGCAACATACCAAAGATTGGTGGACACTGCGTTCGAGAAGCAAGTGGGACGCAACTTGGAAGTCTACGTCGATGATCTCGTCATTAAAAGCCATACAGAGGAAGAGCTAGTGCGCGACATGGAGGAAACGTTCAAAACACTCAGGAGAATCAACATGAAATTGAACCCTAAGAAGTGTACGTTTGGCGCTACGGAAGGTATGTTTCTCGGGTATTTAATAGAACCCGATGGGATCAAGCCTTGCCCAGAGAAGACTCAAGCAGTCATTGACCTCCCCTCACCGCGCACACTGAAAGAAGTTCAGTCACTAAACGGCAAGCTAGCCGGACTGAACCGATTTTTATCCAAATCAGCAGACAAGTCACTTCCCCTATTCAAGACACTCAAGAAGTGCACCAAAAAGGGAGACTTCAGGTGGACTGCGGAAGCAGAAGAAGCCTTCCAACAGCTCAAACAACACATAGCAGCACTCCCAAAACTTGTCGCACCCAGACCAGGGGAAGAGCTGATCATGTATCTATCTGCGACCCAAGGAGCAGTCAGCGCAGTGCTATTGACGGACAGGAACTCCGTCCAAACACCCATCTATTTTGTTAGTAAGGCGCTGAAGAAAACGGAGATTAACTACACTGCAATGGAGAAATTGGTCCTAGCCTTAGTGTTTGCAGCGAAAAGACTGCGCAGGTACTTCCAGGCGCATCCAATCGCTGTTATCACAGACCAACCCATCAAACAGGTTATATCGAAACCCGACGCATCGGGACGCCTACAAAAATGGAGTGTGTTACTGGGTGAGCATAACATATCATACAGACCGCGCACTGCAATTAAAGGGCAGATATTGGCCGACTTCATCATTGAGAAGCCGGATTCAGACACTCCACCTGCGACAAGCAAGGAGGAACTTCAAGAACCATGGATTCTATTTACTGATGGATCCTCATGCGTAGATGGATCAGGAGGTGGCCTTATTCTCACCAACCCAGAAGGAGTTGAATTCACCTACGCACTGCGTTTTGAATTCACAGCCACGAACAACGAGGCAGAATACGAAGCACTCCTAGCTGGGTTACGCATCGCAACTCAAATGGGTGCACGCAACCTAGAAGTAAACGTCGATTCGCGGCTAGTGGCTAACCACGTGTCAGGAGAATATATAGCAAAGGAGGAACACATGATCCAATACCTCGAAAAGACCAAATCTCTGATCCAAAACTTCGATAGATTTATCATCAAGCAGGTTCCCAGGAGTGAAAATAGGAAAGCAGATGCGCTGAGCAAGATTGCATCCACCAGTTTTGCGCATCTATCAAAACAAGTTTTGGTGGAAACCTTGAAATACAAGTCAATCACAGAGATGGAAATATCCACGGTGATAGAGGAGGAAAATCCTACGTGGATGACACCGATCATTGACTTCATCAGCAAGGGCATACTTCCCCAAGAGCAGAAGGAAGCTCGAAGAATCCGACGCACAGCGCAGCGATTCGAGCTCAGAGACGACGTCTTATATAGACGCTCATTCCTACAACCATGGCTTAGGTGTGTTGGACCTCTCCAGGCAGACTATGTACTTCGAGAGATCCACGCAGGCTCATGCAGCATGCACTCAGGACCACGGTCCATTGTAGCGCGCGCCCTAAGGTCTGGATACTATTGGCCAACTATGCACCGTGACGCACGTGACTTGGTACGGAAGTGCAATGATTGCCAAGTTCACAGACCTATTCCGCGCCGACCACAACATGAACTAACACCTATTACATCGCCATGGCCATTCTACAAATGGGGTATCGACATCGCTGGACCTTTCCCCATTGCCGCAGGAGGATTGAAATTCCTCATTGTGGCAATAAATTACTTTACCAAGTGGATCGAAGCAAAGGCAGTAGCGACTATAACAGGTAACCAGGTGAAACGATTCGTGTGGGACAACATAGTATGTCGCTTTGGATTACCTGGAGAAATTATCTCTGATAACGGAAAACAATTCCGTGATAACCCGTTCAAAGATTGGTGCGAACAACTGAACATCACGCAACACTTTGCATCAGTAACTCATCCACAAACCAATGGTCTGGTTGAGCGCGCAAATAGAAGCCTAGGCGAAGGAATCAAAGCGCGCCTGGACAGACACAAAGGTAGATGGGTAGAAGAACTATCACATGTTCTCTGGGCGCACCGAACAACCATCAAGGTTAGCAACGGGGACACTCCCTTCTCTTTGGTCTATGGGACAGAAGCTGTTATACCAGCTGAAATTGGAATGCCAACCATCCGTACTGCGGAAGTTAACATGGCAACCAATGACGATGAGCGGCGCATAGACTTAGATCTATTAGAAGAGCAACGTGAACGCGCAGCAATACGAGAAGAGAAAGCCAAGTCGAGAATGAAAAAATACTATGATACCAAAGTACGCAGCACTTCATTCAGACCAGGCGACTTCGTATACCGCGACAATGACTCAAGCCGCGCAGAAGACACTGGTAAGCTAGGACCAAAGTGGGAAGGACCTTACGAGGTCATAGAAGCACTTGGCAATGGAGCGTACAAGCTACGCGACAAGGACGGATGTGAGCTACAGCGAACATGGAACGTCCGCAACCTCAAACGGTGCTATCTTTGAAGAAGGCTACGGCCCAACATGGACACTCATGCGCTTTAGAAAGTGCCCCCAATAAAGATCCATGTAATTTTATTTTTTAAGTATTATCTAGATAAGTATTCCTTTTCAAAACTTGCAAGTATTAATAAAACGTTATGGTTTCTAGCTAACTCCATAACACATTTAACTTTATTGTTTGCATCTTTTATCATCGTGTTTCAATATTGTTATAATCTTGCCTACATGGCGTGCATGCACACACTAAGACCCACGATGGCAGAAAAGATGAGTTAACCTAATAAACAACTCGTTGAGTAAGAGGGTTGCAAACCCATCAACAATGGATCACGAATCCTTGTTAAACACCTTGCGCTCAAGACGTTGGCGCAAGTTCCTTACGCACCCCACGAAGGATGCGCAAAAGGGCACACTGTGCGCGTTTAACAACTCAGGAAATCAAGACTCTTGACTCCTTAAAGTAAAATACGACAAGTAAAATTACAAAAATACATAGACGACTATGATTTCTTTCTTTACAATAAGTTAGACAAATTCAATACACGACTACGGTCATTATTTAAGGAAATTCATACACGATTATGATTCTTCTCTTTCTAAATACGCTTAGACACTTAAAGATATCTTCACGCAAAGATACATAAGTCATACAAGATCTACGAGGTCAAAAGCATAAGTATTTAGAAGTTACAAAAACACTAAGTACAAAAAGCAACCTTTTATTTATAGAATACGTTTCTACAAAAGGACTTGTACAAAAAAGTTAAATACTATATGTACGCCTTAACTGGTTGGAGCCGCCACTCAAAGCCGCTTCCTTTGCATCCGCGAGCCTCTTCAACAACTCTGCATCATCAAGGGAAACAGTGGCCACGCAGACAGGCACACCATCGGATCTAGGCTGATGCGCAGCGCCTATGCCGCACAGAATGGCCTTTCCTTTCTTGCCTTTCTTTCGTGCGACCCTAGAAACATGCGCATTTAGCGATCTTTGCAAAGGAATCTCTTTCTCAATACGGAAAGGATTCAGAATGTCACGAGGCTGAGCAAAAATGGGTACCTTCAACTGCGCCACATCAGGCTTCAAGTAGAAGTCCACCTGCTGATCTGCATCATCCTGCAGATGCCTAGGAAGAGTGAGCCCCGCCATGATCACGCTGATAGGCTGATCCTGATCACGCTCCAAGAGAGCGATATGCGGAAGCTCAAGCTTTTTTAAATCTTCCATAGCAGCAACAAGCTCAGCTCGGGCATCCGCCTTGTACCCAGGGACCTCCGCAAGCGGCACGGTCAACAACTTGTCCTCAGCAAGTTTGTCCGCGGCCAAGGTCTTACCATGTGCAATAGCGCACTCCACAACCTTGCCAAAGGAGGTGGTGACCTCGGGATGCTCCAGCGTGCACATGGCGGCAAGGCGAAGACCATTACTGATCAACCACCTACCAAAATAACACAAGTGTTAATACGAGAGAGGATATAAATATATACAAGTTATATGGAAACACAACAGCATGTACCTGCGCTCAGCCACAGACTGAACCAAATGAGGGTATAGCTCCTCATCATACTCAACGATGAGCTTACGGAGCTTCTCCTCCTGCATCTTCAGCGCAAGCTCCACTTTGCTACGGAACTCTTCAATATTGGCAAAGTGCTTGCTCCTATTCTGTTGCAAGTACTTCAGCGCCCATAAAGAATTTCGCCTCTGAAGATCCGCAGCAGCACGCTCCTTCTCCAGCTCAGCCATCACAAACATCTTCCCCTCCCCCAACCTTTGCGCAGACGCCTCTGCGCGCTCCAGTTTAGCCTTGGAGCTCAGCTGCTCAGCTTTAGAGCTTGCTAATTCAGCCTGCACAGACGCTAATTGCGCCTGCAGTCTGGAAATTTCCTCAGACTTGTGCACCCTTGCCTGCGCCACCAGCTCAGACTGGCGCACAGCGATGGAGGCCAGCTCCTCCATCGTAGAGTCAAATGGACTTGACTCCACTTCAACATCCTTCGGTGAACGCGCCCCGTCCAGAGAATGACTCACCTCGGGTGTCGCACTCTCATCTAGGACGCCAGCGTCTTCCACAGGCTGTTCACTGCACAAAACATCAAGAGACAAGGTTAGTGCACAGTCAAGCATACACAAAATGCTCAGGAACTGCTAAAGAATACTTACATAGGGGGAGGAGTTGAGAACACGTCCCTCTCAGTCTCAGTCCCAGCCATGGACGCACCTCCACCAGACTTCTCAGCATCCACACTGAAGACACACAGAAACAAGTTAGAATAAAGTATAACTTGACAAAAGTTTATTACTAAAATACTTACTTCATCTGCACCCCAGTAAAAGACGGGCTTTCCCCAACATCAGTTCGCGGCCTCTTGGAAGGACCTTCACCATCACTGCCAAGCGCTCTCTTGCACGTCAGTGGGGAGCTCTCCTCCATCTCACTGTCAGTCTCCTCTAAATGGATCACCGTTTCAGGAAGAGGAGGCTGCGCAGCGTCAGGACCTGGCTGCACAGGAGGATCCACCTCCTGTATTGGCTCCGCTACTATCACATCAGGGGAGCCTTCGGGATCTGGGATAACCAAATCCACGACGCGCCCCGCCGTCGCCTGCAGAATAGTCTGCTCACCATCCCCCAAAGGACGCACTCCCACTGCCACGGAACGCGGATTCTCCAGACGTACAACCGAAAAAAGGTCCATCTCTGCGCATAAAATAGACAAAAAGAAGCAAGTTACATAAAGTATGGAAAACGAAGAAACGCTTACACTAATAACGACAGTAAGGCGACAGAAGGAGCACCCACCCGTGCCATCCGCATTCAAGAATGTGGGAACTTCTGTCTCATGCTCAAAGTAGTTGCGACTGATGCCCATGTGCACCAGAAACGCTTCCGGATATGGTTTGATCGGAAGGCGGTTCTCATCTATGATCGCCGCATGATCCACGTTATACCACGTCTCAGGAGGGCGCTCATCCTTGGGCAGATTGGCACGGGTGTAAAACGGAAAGTGGGAAGGAAAGACGGCGGCGTCAATCCAAAAGAACTTCTCCCTCCAGTCCTTGAGTTTATCCATCTTGTGCACATAGCACTGCAACTTGCCTACGCGCTTGGAGAAGGTAACCCACCCATTTGACCACGTCGCGTGATAGAACGCGCGGAATAAGTGGAGGGACGGGTGAACCGCTAACAAGCGACAGTTCACCTCAAAATTAGCAATCTTCCCAGCACCAATACAATGCAACTGGGAGATGTGGAGGTCGTAATAATGGAGTATGTCACTCAATAACACGGAGAGGGGGACGCGCTGATTCGCCCACTCGAAAAAGCGCGTATATAACCCCACCTTCCCAGTAGGGAAATCCGCGATGGTGTCATTCGGACCTGGTACCTCTGGGCGCAGGCCCAAAGGGATAAAATAATCCGAAGTGAACTGCATTAGTTCATCCTCGGTTATGTTAGAATGGAAATCATGAAGTTGCGCTACCATTTTGTGATTCAGACTATGTGCGCACGCGCTATTACCTATGAATTATCGTTCTTGACAGCAGAATTGAAGATGTAAAAATGGTGAAATTGTGATTTTTTAACTGTGGACGTCACAGTGAATGAGAGGCGGTAGTTTATATACTTTTCCTATCCACCACAGATGAGTGACACGTGTATCTCACTAACTCAAATCGTGTGGCTAGGATAAAGGACGGTACAAGACAAGTGGGCAACCTCTCCATTTCCCAAGGTACCCAAATTGCACTTTTTTGGACTAGATACATGATACGTGTATTTTTAGGCGGTATATTTTTGAAAGCTTCCCGCGTACGCGTGAGGAATTAATTCAACACGATTTTAGTCTAGCATCCGCATGTTTTACCCTGCGCATACTAGACTGGGGGGACATGATGACGTATAGTCCATACCCGGGTCACGAACCCGATTAGTAAACAATACTAACAATTAAGCCCACCACGTATGGGCCGCAACTGGACTACCAGTTATGCGACTTGGGTCGACAAAGCCCAAGCCCAAAGTTATTTTCGGATAATATATGGAGTATCTTCTAAATAAAGAAGATATATACCAAATATCCGATGTCGGCTAACACGCCGAGGAGTAGGGAACACGAAACCTACTAGGGTTTCGTGCATATATAAAGGGCATTCCAGCCCTCGGTAAAGGTACGATCTTCAATAAACCCTAATCCTTTACTAAACCCTACATTCGATTACTTACTCTCACGCCGGAGGATAATCGGGGGAGACAATCCCTCGATAAGCCTAACGGTGTTTGTTCTCTTTTCTTAGTGCGCAGGTTCCATCGAGCATTAAGATTCAATTGGTACGAGAATAGAAGTCCTATCAAGGAACGCCCAACTTTTGTATCAACTATCATTTTAGCAAGCTACACACACTTCATCACCTTAGCACTCTTCTTCCTTCCTTTATCCATCACCTTAATCACCAGCCCGAGTACCCTTGATTACATCTTGAGCGTTGATTACATCTTGACTTTTGATCATAAAAGAATAATCTATATCTTGACCATAATCATGATCTACACCTTAACCATAAGTGGCATAGCTACAATCACCTATAGCACACACCAACGTTTCTTAAACAACCAGGTCAACTTACAAACCGTCCTCAAGTCGCTAACGTGCAATTTTCTCCCACTAGCTTTCACAGCGTTTATAGCTCATGTTATTAAATTTTTAATCTCGTTGGCTTGCTTCATGATTGTTGGGTTAGTACTTATGTTTCTACAGAAACTAGGGTATGTGGTTGATTATAATGTGGTTTACGTAATTTTGGGCTGTGTGTTGGTCGTGATTATGATGTTTTTCTATGTGAACTGGTCGTTGGCTTATGTGGTGGTGGTTGTGGAATCTAAATGGGGGTTTTTGGCTTTGATTAGGAGTTGCCATTTAATTAAAGGGATGAGATTTGTTTCGTTGGTCATAATGTTGTATTTTGGGGGTTTTGGTGGGCTTATAGTGTTGATGTGTTCGGGTTATATTGGTGTGTTGGTGTTTACGCTTGGTTCCATCTTCATTATGATGTTTTGGCTTAGGATTACTGCGGCCAATACCCTGTTGTATAATTATTGTAAGGTTTTACATGGTGAATTGGTGATTACTGAAGTCGTTGAGGATTTTAGGTGTGATTATGCTGATTTGCCTACGGATGTTGAGAAGGTTCCTCGTGGTGTTAATGTTGCCGTAGCTTGATGATCATGGTTTATCTGAATGTTTACCATGTTTATATGGTTTTGTTATATGTAAATGTGATTCAGATTTTTGGCATTTAATTTGTATGTATACAAATCTTGAGTTTATTTAATGTAATTGCAACATTGATATATGTATAATAATCTTATGAGTATATGAAGTTGATCTTTTACATGAAGCAGTTGATTCGATCTTAGTGATGTATATATGATTTGATGATGGTTCTCACCCCTGTTCCTTTGGTTGCAAGATATTCTCTATGAAGTGATAAGTGAAGGTCATAATAAAACATTTTTGATTAAAAGTAAAACATTTCCAATCATGTTTAAGTTCTTATGCACAGGTTGGCAATTCAGAAAGCGATAATATTGGAAATGATTTTTAACTATTTTCTTTTACTTGAATTTCGAATAGTATAAAATTTAAGATCAATTGGATCGAGTGATCTTGTAATCCAAGCATGGCTTGTTGTCACTCGCTGTAATACTGCCTCTAGCATTTTGTTAGTGCTCTTAAATAGATGGAAAGGATTGCGACAAAGTGGAAGACAATGAGTTTGTCCACATATATGAGCTCATATATATCCAAGCCCAAATTTATACAAGCAAGTGTTTGTATGCGTCCAGTTACATACAAGCAAGTGTTTGTATGCATTATGCAATTACTATATGCCATAGGGAATGTGAGAGTAGTTTGATTTTATAATGCGCCTGTGAAGGTTAGTGTGTGGGATGGTGGTGTTATTTCCATGGTGGATTACGACGGTACGTGGTGGTGAGGGAGGAAATGGGATTTAAGTAATACTAGTTGCCTAGTTGGTGTTTGACTGGTCAGTATCTGCCAATTCAGCATGTTTTGGACATATTACGTGGGTCCTGTTTGGAACATGGATCACTTCAAAGACTTTTAAAAACTTTATTATATGATCCTCTCTGTTACAGAAACTTGCTAAAAAAGCTCACCTATTTTTTTTTTTTTTTTTTATTTATTTATTTATTTTATCAAAACGGCTCTAGCATGTGAATTTTCTCTATTTATTACTTGCATTTCATTTGCTTATGATGAAAATACACCCGAAGAATGCATTTCTTAATTTTTAGCTATATTTGTACTCCCTCCGTCCCATATTAAGTATCCACTTTTCAAATGCACAAAGTTTTAGGAAATTTCACTAACTACACTCTCCACCAATCAAATATCACTATTACCCACTAAAGTCTCTTCTCATTGGTTGAAATATTCCCTGGACACTTAATTTGGGACATCCCACGATTCCATTATGAACACTTAATGTGGGACGGAGGGAGTAATAAATTAGGCGAATATCCGTGCATAACAACGAAATTTTATAACGTCAAAAATATTATAGTTATTCATTTTCATCAACTATAAAAATAATAAAAAGTTGTAATATGGCGTATTGTATAAGAAAGTTTGTGGATTAATTTTAAAAAAATTATAAATGTTGAGATTAAATACAAAAAATGTCTCATTTTTTTTCTTTTTAAAACTTATTCAAAAAAAATTTATTAAAAGTTGTCATGATTTTTTTAAAATTTTGAGTAAATTTTGGCTAGAAACCTAGTTAAGGCAATTATTTAACTAAGTAAATATTTTTTGAATTTTTATACTAACGTTTAAAGAACTCAATTTTAAATTCTATAAGTTATGTGGTAGAGATTTTCCTTTTTCTTTTTCCTTCAAAAATACTAAAGTTTTATTGTATTTTTTTTTTTAGATTTGCTAACAACAACTTTATAATTTTGTTTAAGCTTATTTTGCTTAAAACGTTTATAAATATGAAATCACTTAATATTAATACACAAATTATTAAAACTCATTTATCTTAACTATATGGTGTGTTCAAATTATGTATTTATTAAAATAACGAGTTTTATTTTGAAAACACCTCTTAATTATTGTTAGCAAATCTCACTTTTTAGTTACTTCGTATATATATGAATGACAGGGCTGTTTCTAGGGGAGTGCAAGAGGTGTCGTTGCACAAGGTTATCGTTTTACGAAGGCTACAAAATTTCATGCACTTCTATTAAATATATACACAATATGAAACTTGAGTTTTATTAGTTCATGTACTATATATATATATGAGCTACAATTTTGTGTAGCCAACTTCTTACAATTTTTTGTTATAATTAGTGGGTCCCTGTGTCTTTTTGTCGGTTCTGAGTTATTTCTGTGGGTCCCTGAATCTTTTTTTGTGTAATTTTAGTTAAGAATTGTAGCTAATTGTCTATAATAATTGTAGCCAATATATCTTTTATATATATATATATATATATATATATATATATATATATATATATATAGGGTGGGGATACAATGAGAAGGGGCTTAAAATGAGAAGGATGAGAAGTCATCTCAACCATTGATTTAGAGTGGCAAGATTAAAAAAGCGGAGTGGCTGTTTTGTAAATAATGCAAAGTTGAAGGGCAAACATGTATCAATAAAAACTAACCACAAATCAATAACCCTTCCACTTCCACGAGATACAATCTGTACATCATTTCCCCCCAAAATTTCACACTTTTCTCTCTCAAAATCTCACACACAAAAATTCACCAAATAAAAACACGCACTAAATTCATTCAGATTGTTACTGCATCATACCTATGGTGAAGACGAATCTCAATCGATTTAAAATCCTCGTAAGTTAATTACAAACCCTAAACTTGTTACTAAATCATTTTGTTAATTTTTTCTTACTAAAATCGTGTTTTGTTTCTTCAGTAAATTAGAAAAGGTATTAGATTTATTATGATGCAGTAGGATTTAGGAACAAAATATAGAAAAAAGTAGATACAAAACGTGTTTAGCAAAGGTGCATACAAGGTGTTTGATAAAATGTCTCAACTAGACTTTATAAATGTGATGCACTAAATTTACATTGTGATGCAGTTTTTTTGTATGCTGATACATTTGTATTAAATATTATGATAAAGTAGGTTTTTATTTTAATTATGATGTTGTAGGTTATTGTGGCAACAAAAGGTGTTTCTGAAAGTAATAAACATTTAAAATACGTTTTCAGTATATTAGTATTTTTTTGATGATGAAATTGATGATAAAAAATGATGCATTAGGTTATATTTTGTATGTTCGATGCAGCTGTAGTAATTATTTGATGCAGTAATTACTTGTTTGTGCAATATAATGCTAGATTAGGTTACATGCAGAGCGTTTTAGGTGTCTAAAAGTGTTTGTGTGTGTTCGTATGCTTGATGCAGTTGTGGTAAATGATGTGATGCAGTAGTTACTTGTTTGTGCAATATATTGCTAGATTATGTTATGCGAAGAGCGTTTTAAGTGTCAAAAAGTATCTTTGTGTGTGGTTGTGTGCTTGATGCAGTTGTCGTAATAATGTGATGCAGTAGTTACTTGTTTGTGCAATATAATGTTAGATTAGGTTACGCAGAGAGTGTTTTAGGTGTCGAAAAGTGTATGTGTTTGTGTTTGTGTGCTTGATGCAGTTGTGGTAATGATGTGATGCAGTATGTTCTTGTATGTGTCATATAAGTCTAGATTAGCTCATGCGTGTAGTGTTTTAAGTGTTTAAAAAAATTTGTGCATGTCTTTGAATGCATGATGCAGTAGTTGTAATGAAGTGATGCAGTTAGTTCTTGTATGTGTCATACAAGTCTAGATTAGGCCAGGCGCGTAGTGTTTTAAGTGTCGAAAAGTGTTGCGTATGTGTTTGATTTATTGATGAAGTTGGTGTAATGCAGTGATGCAGTAGGTTCTTGTATGTGGCATATAAGTCTAGATTAGGTTAGACGCGTAGTGTTTAAATTGTCGAAATGTGTTTGGTGTTTTGAATGATTGATGCAGCTGGTATGATGCAGTGATGCAGTAAGTTCATGTACGTGGCATATAAGTCTAGATTAGGTTAGGCGCGCAAGTGTTTTAAGTGTCGAAAAGTGTTTGACTATATGTTTGATTGGTTGATGCAATATTTGTAAAGTTGTGATGCAGTAGGTTCTTGTATGTGTCATTTAAGTATAGATTAAGTTAGGCGTGCAGTGCATTGACGTCTTTATTCTACTCCATCACTATTTATTTGTTACTGCATCATAGTTTATATTCTACGGCATTACTATATTTATTCTACTACATCACTCTCTATTTGTTACTGCATCACTTTTTATTTGTTACCGCATCACAGTTTAATGTGCTATTAATGCAGCTGGTTTGATGAAGTAATGCAGTAGGGAATAATTTGTGGCGTATGCGTTTAGATTAATTTACGCGCAGAGTGTCTTAGTTGTCGAAAAATTCTTAGTTTAGATTAATTTACGCACAGAGTGTCTTAGTTTAGATTAATATGTGGCGTATGAGTTTGTGTCTTATTGATGCAAGCATGAACTTGTGTGTGGAGTTTGAATCTATGTTAGGTTACGCCCAGAGTATTTAAGTCTTTGATTCATATTGGATTAAAGGCCATCTTGATATATTGCAGGCCATCACCTATTCCTGGACCTGCTCTTGATGAACTAATTGTTTCAGCCACAGATCCCATCAGTTTGTCTCTGTTTAATAAAAATAATTTCATTTATTATTGTATGGCATCTACTTATATCTTCATTCTGTTGATGATCAGGTGTCAGATTGATGCTGAAAATGGGATGGAGGCGGGGTCAGTCGATAAAAAACTCAAAAACCTAATGCACATTACGGTATGTTCTTCGAGTGTCGGTAGCATATCTTATACAAACCTGCTTGAAACATCGAATAAAATTGTCTTCTTCAAAAATGTAAAATTACCAGCAATTATCGCCTTTCTTCATTTCTTTTTTAATTTCCAGAATCTAATCATCTATATTAGCAAGACATTAAAAAAACCCAAGGGATCCGAAGTTGGCAAGACAACTAGGGTACTTCCACTGTAGTAGATATTAGTAGCAAAACAAACACTAGCAAGCAAGATTAAAGCTCTTCACCTTTGCTGACCACAGGTACGCGAAACAATGGAGAAAGCATTCTGGGATGGTATCTCTGATTCTGTACAACAGGAAAAGTATGATCATGTTGTTGTATTGATGAAGGAGGTGAGGGATGAGCTATGTTAGATGTCTCCTAAGACCAGGAAACAAGAGATTCTGGAAGTTATTGATCTTGATATTCTGTCTCAGGTAGCCTTTTTACTATATACTTTCATTTGTTTGGTTAGATACTAAATTGTTTATAAGTTTTTTATTTTATTTCTCAGTTGTTGAGTTCCCGTTGTTTGGACATGAAATATCTTGGGACAATCATGGAGTTTGCAGTAGTGAGCTTGCGGAAGCTTTCAGCGATAGCTAACGAAGATCAACTGAAACAATCTCACGAGAAATTCATCTCAGAACTGGCTCAGCTATCTTCATTTCCAGATGAAAATTGCAGAAATGTGTTTTACATGTGCTGCTTGATTTGTATCGTAAATGATTTTGTATGCTTGAATGTTTGTCTGATGCGCTAGCAATTGGTATGAGATGCAGTAGCTTTTAAATTGGTACGAAAGTGCTTTAGTATGCTTGAATGTTTGTCTCATGCACTAGTAATTGGTATGAGATACAATAGCTTTTAAATTGGTACGAAAGTGCTTTTGTATGCTTGAATGTTTGTCTGATGCACTGGTAATTGTCATAAGTTGAATGTTTGTCTCCGCGTATGAATATGAGTTAGGTTAGATGTAGTTTGCGTCATGTGCGAAAGTGATTTTGAGTGCCTGATTTTTTATCTGATGCACTAGCAATTGGTATGAGATGGAGTAGCATTTGCTGCATCACAGTTCATATTCTACTGCATCAATGCTTATTTTTTACTGAATCAATGCTTATATCTTACTGCATTAATCTTTATATGTTACTGCATCATACTTTATATTATACTGCATCAATGCTTACTTATTAGTGCATCTCAAATGTGATGTGATATATGTTACCGCATCAATGCTTATTTGTTACTGCATCAATGCCTATTTCTTATTGCATCAATCTTGGAAGACAATGTACAATGGAATAGACTGTGGCGTCTTTGTCAGGAGGCATATGGAAACATATGTTGGCCGTGGTGTATTTTTGCATGAATTCAAGAAGGAAAATGGAGGTTAAAAATAACAACTGAATATGCTTCGCGCCAAGTACTTGGTAAAGATACTACTCATCAGTTTTAATGTTAAGAAGATGGAATTGCTGAAAGCATCAGAAGCATATTCGAAGAAGCAAGAAAAGAGCTTTAAGATTTTAACAAATACTTGTGTCATAGTGGATCAAAATTTGATGAAAAGGTTTAACGAAACATTATTCAAGACCGTTGAGGGCTGATATGGCATTTGTGTAGGGATTAGTTTAAAACTGAAAAATCTTTTGGATGTGTTTTACTGAATGATTAGTGTTTCTATGGTACTTTTACATTTGGTTAATGTTTGCTGAAAAGTAAGTGCATTTACTTTCAATGATTAGTCTTTTTATTACTTTTATTTATGGCTGTGTTTGATTATTGTGGAATACTGAATACCATGTTGCATTTGATTGATAAGTGTGATGCACTAACAATACTAGTGCATCACAGTGTATAAAGCTAGTGCATCAAGGCATAATATTTAAATTATGAAAAAGCCACTAAAGCAAAAATCCCCAAGTACTATTCCATTGCATCTCATTATGATATTACTGCATCATTATGTTATTTTACATCAAAGTATTATCACTATGTTATTCTACTACATCACATTAATACTTAACTACATCACTGTGTTTTTATACTGCATCACAAAGTATAATCTACTGCATCACATGGTATAAGCTACTGCATCACAATGTTTAAGTTACTGAATCACCGATGTGTATTTATAGATCTAACCTATACACTAACTCTAACGGGTAGTGTACCCGATCAATGAAGCTAGTGGGGTAAGTAAGAGCCGTTCGTCAGGAGTGAATTACTAATATACTAACCCTAAAGATATTCTAACTACTTAAATAACCTAAACTAACGCAAAGGGGAGTCCAACCTGAGAGACTGACATGAGTTTGGTTACTAATTATCTGGAAAACAATTAAATAAACTAAATAATGCTAGACAAACGATAGAAGTAAGAAGGCATTTAATTATATAAATTCACTGCACCATAATGATGTATCATACTGCTACATCACAATAATACTTTAGTGCATTGTTGTGTTATTATACTATCATCACAATGTATAATGTAATGCATCACAATGTATAATCTACTGCATCACTATGTATATTATGGTGAATCACAATAAACTATACAAAAAATGCTATACTTAGATAGTATTACTCCATCAATATCTATGCATCACAGTGATGTATCATACTACTGCATCACAATAATACTTTAGTGCATTGCTGTGTTATTATCTCCCATCATAATGTATAATCTTCTGAATCACTATGTATATCATACTGCATCGCAAATTCGCAATACACTAAACAAAAAATGCTATACATAGATAGTATTACTGCATCATAATATTACATATTACTGCATCACTATGTTATCTAACTGTATCAAAGTATTATCACTATTTTATACTACAACATCACAATATTATTCTACTGTATCACAGTAATACTTAACTGCATCATTGTGTTATTATACTGCATCACAAGGTATAATTTACTGCATCACAATGTATAAGTTACTGCATCAATATGTAAACAAAATGCCAATGAAGGCCAATACAAGAGAGATTTGCAAAACACCTTATTTGTAAAAGGAATACAAAGAAAACAACATGCCCATGAAGGGCAGCCAGATCCAATTCAATAGCTACTTGAAATACAAAATTATCAGTAAATAGTTTTGAAACGAATGTAGTTTGAACGGCAACATTAACTAAATGACAGAAAAAGTGAAGATCATTTTATTCCCACACCTGCTGCAAGGATCATCTGTTAGCTTTAATGATGTTCCTTAACTTCAAAGAGGCCATCTGGACCTGAAATAACAGTAGAAATAAGACCCAATATTAGATCATCAGTGATGAATTGTCTTCATGGATCAAATAAATGCATCACAAATGAAACACTTGTATTTCTCCTATATTAATACCCAATCTAAGCAAACTGATGTGCATAAATAACATGACTGGCAACATTAAATAGCTCATCCAACTATTTCATGCCAAATAAATAAATGTATATTCAACGTTCAGTTATCCCGTGTACAATGATAACCTATGTTCAAGGCAAATCACCTAAGGCGGTCATAAACAATCTTAAATTTACTATTCCACTACATCTAGCATATGTGCTGTTATGAAACATTTTGAAGGAAGAGCTTAGAGGTCTGCTTGTAATATGCCTAAATCATCTCAAAGGTTTCATCATGCCTGCTTATGTACCTTGCTTATAGCTCTACCCGAAACAATATATTCATCTGCCTTTATCCTAAGATAACTTCTTTCAGTCACAGTGACAATCTCTAAAAAACAACTTCATTCCATTTCACTCTGCTGTCAACAGCAATTTGAGACTCCAAAACATGGTTTGGTGATGTAAATATACAAGATTCAAGCTTAGTTTTTCAAATTTATAAGAAAAAATAAAAAAGGATGGTTTCACGTAACTGGTGACGTTCAAATAATGATAGTGAGACATTCCAAACTAGTTGGAAAGACACAATGTTCAGGCACAATAGCAAAATCTAAGTGAGAACCTAACTAACTATCCATGAGAAGCTGCCGTATGAACAAAGAAAAATTCTAAATTCTAAATTTGAAACTCAGTTCATGTTTAAAGAAAACAAGATAGAGGCAAAAAGAAAAAAGAAAAAACACTAACTTGCATTACTAATGCAGAACTATACCACAGTGAATGAACTGTATACCTCAGGTGCGGAGGTTAATTCAGTAATTTCGTCTCCTAGAGAAGCTATAGCTAAAACGAGAAAGCCTTCTGGTCGGTCAGCAGCTGTGTACCCATATCGAGCAGCTTCTGCAGCTGCATCAGAACGGACGATTGCCCTGCCAAACTGTAGAAGAAAAACACACATCAGTTACTTCAGTGATGCATAACACGTGATAAAAACTTCAACGCAAATGAAGATACTTGCCATATATCCTGAAACCGGCAGTGCGCATACAGCTGGCAAAAATCCTTTGTGCAGGTGCCTCACTAGGTTGGAAGTTCTTGTTCCTAAAATTTAACATATTAAAGTGAACAAAGAGAATCTGCAACATTACCAAGTTAAACTACAATTTTTGTTTAGGTTTCTTACCACACCATAAAAGCACTTTATTTTGCTTCTTCTTCATTTCATCATACGATGGTCCCGCACTTACTTCCACTTCAAAGATGTTCTTAACCGATACTCCATAGCTCTGAAACCATAAACTAGATAAGAAACCAACGAAAATGAATAAACATAAGACACAGTATATAGAAAATGGATCTTACGATCTCCCCAACTTTCACAGGCTCATAGGTCTTCTCAACATATTTTAGAATCATAGCGTAGTCCTCTGATTATTTTTCCAACGGCGAAATGGAGCATCCTAACCTCTTATACCACTCAAACAGCGGGTCATCGAGTGTATCACCACTCATCTCCTCTACAATCCTTGATGCCACATTTATGTCCCGCACACCCTCAAGCACAGATGCAGCCTAAATTCAAAAACAGATACTCTTACAATATGAGTAACAACCAGTAGATGACGATTCAAACCCGTAAGTAAAATATTCTTACATGATCTGCTACTTCTTGGTGATCTCCGAAGTGAAAAGGCCTTGCTGAATGCAATAGTGTGAACCATCTCTGACTGAAATCTGACCATACAGCCTTTGCTGGCTGCTCCTCATCTTCATCTTCCATTGTTGCGACCTTTTCCACAAATTCTACTAGAACCTCTTCGCCTAAAAATAGGTTTTTCAAACATTAACAAAAGGTGGATCCTGTAATTAAAAAAATTTCAAATTGAACATGAACGTACATCTTTTTATATGCAAATCAGTGAGCACGGCCACAGGTAGATCAAGTGCATCGAGTCCCATCTCCATCAAAGCATACCTATATATCTCTTGATTGCACAAGACCTTCATGAAATTAGCCACAAATGGATCCAGCTTGCAGTGAGCTGCAGCTGCCCCAAGCTGCATAAGTGCCAGGCCACCATATCTCACATCATACCCATCATCCTACATGAAATGGAACTTTTAAGCTTTTCTCAGAGATCGGATTTTTTTGTTTTATCACTGAATGGAGCACAACTCACCATGTCGATTGGGTAAAACTTCCGAGGCTTCTTTTCAATCTTCTTCTCCCTTTCCCATGCCTCAAACTCATTTCCAGTCAACTCTTCGAACAACTTCGTCCACATCCTCACGCTCTTCAACTCGTTCTTCTCCACGTGGGTCAGCACCAACTCTGCCTCTCAGAAAGTACAAATGCAATCGGTTCTCCAGGACCATGATAAGTTGCATAACACAGTTGTTCAAACGGAAAATGCACAGTTGTACAAGATCCCGTCTTTCTCAAAGATAACACCACCTTCTTTGTCTAACTTGCTATCTTTGTGTACCCTCTTTTTCCATACATCTTGATCTACAAGAATCAAACAAACCCAATAAAAATTTATAGCAAATTTATCAAAAGCAAGGCGGAAATTGAAAAAAAAAAAAAAAAAAAAAAAAAGGATCTTCACTTCGGCATTTAGAGATTCTAAAGCCTCATGACTTGGGTCTAGTTGATCCCGTGGGATTCCTTTTCCGTCAACAGCCAGATCACTAACAACATCATAAGCATCCAAACGCATCGGTTCCATTTTATCAATGCTATCACTTAGCCAAGCTTCACGTACCACAGGTATGCCTCGCTGTCTATTCAATTTCAAGAAAGTTCAATAGTTAATGTCAGATTGAGATTAAACAGCTAACATATTATGAATTAAGGCTGGAGTAATTGGTAGTAACTGAGGAAATTTATCTACTTACAATGCTTCTGTAATTTTGGAAGAGCCTCCTCGATCTCGCTCCGTTGGAGGCACAACTAGATAGGTCACCCCTAGTGCAAAAAGATATCCGTGGTTATTAAAAAAATCTAACAGCAACAAACTAAATGCTAGCTACTAGTTTCTCATGAGAACTAATTAGTACCAATGACATGGTTGGCCACTTTCCCTCCGTGCTTGTTGATTTTAGACTTCCAATCTTGCTGCAAGATCGTCAAAATAGTAAAGACAATACGTAAATCTAGGTGATGGGTAGGATTGCTCATCAACCCTGACGTGCTTTTAAAAATAAGAATCTTGAGATAAGCCAAGCGAAAAACTTACGTCACTTAAAACTATTTATAAATCTTGCATCAAAACACACAAGACAGGCATGCAGTTATAATAACAGTCTTACAGCCAAATATTATTCTACTGCATCACAATGTTATTCTACTGCATCACAATATTATTCTACTGCATCACAGTAATACTTAACTGCATCATTGTGTTATTCTACTGCATCACGATATTATTCTACTGCATCACAATAATACTTAACTGCATCATTGTGTTATTATACTGCATCACAAGGTATAATTTACTGTATCACAATGTATAAGTTACTGCATCAGTATGTATATTCTGAAGTCTAAACTTACAAGCCTACATTCTAAACTTATTTTTTTAATTATTTCACATATAAATCTAAACCAGTATATCTAGCATCAAAAAACCATTATATCTAGCATCCATACCGATCTCATGTCCAAAGTTACAAGCCTACATTCTAAACTTATTTTTTTAATTAATTCACATATAAGTCTAAACCAGTATATCTAGCATCCATACCGATCTTACGAAACAAAACTCACATACTATCTCAACTATAGAAAGATTCATATGTTACGATATCCCCAATCTGTTAACTAAAGCAACCTAGCTTTCACATTCTACTAAAACAATTACTCAATATCAAAACGCTAATGAACTTTGTAATTCTCAAAAGTAAATAAACCAAATGTGATTAAGTCATAGCAGTACAATTATACTAAAACAAACTACTGGATATCACAATTTAACTGGAATATATACTAAATGCGATCAAAGTAACAACAACCTGAGTATCACCAGGCGCAAGTAATATTTTTTATCTGAGTAACAAATGTAAAAAGTTATAGAGTTCAATTTAACATCCAAAATCAAAATGTAGTGATATTTTATTGGGTTCAATTTACATCTATATTTGCCACAAAAACTTACTCCATCAGTATTTCATTAACACTTTATACACATACAACTACACATACAAGCTTTTTCCACTGAAAAATGACTAAAACAATTAAAGATTTAAAAGCTAATGCATCACAGAGTAAACTTAGGGGGTGTTTATTTTTTGCTTAATATCCTAAATAGAAACATTTCCTTAACCCATCTATTTTTAACATTGTTTCTTTTTTGCTTAATACAAAACAAAATCCTAAATGGAAAAGGGTGCCAAAAAGGAGGGCCTTTCCATTCAGGATCCTTATTAGACCTTTTTTTTTTCTCTTTCATTTATCCTTTATTCTCATTTTTCAACAAATACTCCCAACTGATCTATCTTCTTCCACAACTCACTACCTCCCATGGCAGCCAACTTAATCCACCACTGTCATATCCGCTTCAATCCGTCGCCCTACTTCTCCGTTCACTCCAATCTTTCTTTTAATCTGTGCTCCAACAGATTTTTTTTCATACTTCTATCATCACTTTATCTTTCTTTCATGTGTATAGATCTACTTAGAAATTAGGGGTTTTGTTACTTTTGTTCATCCATGTTTTATGACTTAGGAAGTCTGGTAAGTGAAGTTTTATTTTGTTACTTTTATTCAATCTTTGATTCAGCTGTAAGACAAGAGATGATGTATTTAGTTGAATTGATTTGATTATAAAAATATTCATTTTGATTTGGAATCTTCGAGGGTTTTTTTTTTTCCCTTTTTTTGGTATGGAGTTTGGTATTCAACAGATTGTTTGGGTTTAATTTGTATTGTTTGGGTTTAATTTGTATTGATTTTGGATCATGAGTATAAACAAATACTCGGTAATTACACATCAATATAAAAACAATTTGGGTTTTTGGATTTTTTAGGATAGTCATTGGGAAGAAAAAGAAACACATGTATGTACAAGTGGTCCTTACTCCAAACATCATCCTTAATGTAAACAGAAATTGTTTCCAAACAGGAAAAAAAAAGAAACAGCACCTTAGTGCATCAAAGTTATAAAATATCACCAAGACATTTTATCAAACACCTTATGTGCAGCTTTACTATAAACATTTTGTATATATTTCTTTCAGATCTAGACACTTTGAATATAACATATCTAGATTAATAACAACAAAAAACAAACAAATTATTCAAAATAAATCAATGAACATCATGTACATGCAAAAGAGGATCAATATACCCATATTAATTAACACTAACAGTTAACTACAATTAAAAGACCTTACATTCAAATTTAATAATTAATCTGGTTACATCTTCGGCGGGGAACGGTAGTGAACGGTCGGCGTTAAATGACGGGGAAGGTGGTGGTGAATGGTGGGGAAGGCGGTGGTGAAGGCGGTGGTGAATGGTAGGGAAGGCGGTGGTGAATGGTGGTGAAGGCGCTGGTGAGTGGTGGATTGAATGAGGAGAACAGGGATGATGGAGGGAATGAGGAAGGCGTAGTTGAGGATAGAAGTATAAATGACGAAAATACCCATAAGAGTATTAGAAAAAGGTGGGACTAATTGGGACAGGTGGCAGCTCCTAGTTGCTTTCTAACCTTCTCATTATAAGGACTATTCTCAAAATATCCCAAAAATATATATATATATATATATATATATATATATATATATATATATATATAGGGGCGCGTTCTATGCAGTACCAATATTAGATACAGTACTTTACAGTACTCTTTTTGACCAATAAGAATTTAGTACTATTAAATCTTTTTATTTAATTCATAAGGGTATATTAGTAAAACACATTTTAACTTTGTTTTTGAATTTTTTTAATTAAAAAACGTTTTTAAACACCTTAATTTTCGGAATTTAAAATATATATTTTTTTTATAATTTTTTTTCCAGAATTTTTTTTTTAATTTTCTTTTACATAGATGTTTTACGAAAAATTAAGTGCATATGTGTTTTTTTTAAATATTGTAAATTTACATATGTTTTATGCGTACAATTGTTTAGATACCAAAGTTGTTTTGTTCAAAATGGTAATTGCACATATGTTTCTAGTGTATATACAAAATGAAATACAATTCAAATACAAATGTATCTTCTTTAATATAGATGTGTCCGTCATTCAGAAACATGTGTGCACTATTCCAAAACATACGTGCACGTTTCACTTTCTCATCAAATTCATTAGAACATATGAGTACGCTTCCAAAAACATATGAGTACCCTTCCAAAACATACGTGCACGTTTCACTTCCATCAAACAATAAATCGAATGACCGACCCATGTATAAAGTCTCGATCTACCACCAAACAGATACTAGACCCACATACTGAGTTATTTCCACACAAATCGGTCCCACTTAAGCATATCTCCAATCAACAGTTCATCAATAACAGTACGAGATTGATTTAATTCACAAAACAAATCCATAAGCGACGAAACATACGAATACGAATTAAATCCCACCAATCACAGTCCATGATTAATAATTCAATCAGTAGCAGCCCCACCGAATTAAAAAAAAATCCAATGCCCAATCAGATATCAACCAAACACGTAAACTACAAACAGATCGAACTTAATATACTATTGACCACTAGAGACAGATCTTCATTACACTGGCCCACATATACTACTGATCTTTTCGAGGTTAAAAATAACTCACAAAATAATCCAATCAATAGCAGTGAATATAGGCGGCGGTTTTTAGGTCTCGGAGGTTTTTAGATCTGAGAGAGGGAAAGAGATATAGATTGTGACAGATAAATTATGATGGAGTGGTTTTAAAATGAATTAATCTAAAGTACCTATAATACCCTTTTAGCCTTGGCAAAATAATACCTCATCTTTTGTTTATTTGCAATTTTGGCACTTTTAATCTTGTCCTTTGATTGACTCATCCAATGGCCTAGATTCATTTTAAGGGTACTGTAAAGTACTGCATATAATATTGGTACTGCATAGAATACAACATTATATATATATATATATATGAAGTTTGTATGTGTGTTCAAGGGCTTTTTTATAGTAGCACGGGTACACCGAAATCGATGAAACGGTCAAGATGAATTACTCGGGTATCTTGTAATTACTTAAAGCATCTCACTCAATGTAAAGTCCCCCCGTTTCATTTATCTAATCAAAATGAGTTAGCTCCTTTGAATATTCATGCTCGTATTATAATCAACTGAAATTTGAAATTTTCCATCAAAAATTTGGACTTTTATTCTTCTTTATACACGTGTGAATGTAACGAACCAAATACGATTACTAGCAAAGACCAACCACCCTCAAACACCCAAACACACACGTTAGTTGACATAGTCAATGATCCACGTCTCACTCCCTCATTCGTTGCAAACACAAAACCTACACCCCAGAGCAGAACCATTCACCAATCATTCCGCTAAAAATTTGTTGAAAAAAAAAAAAAAAAAAAAAAAATCATTCGGCTAAATAGTAAATATCCACTGCTACCACATCAGCACCATCATCGTAAAACACCATGGAACCATCACCGCAACCAGACATCCCGAGCCTCACCGAAATCTTATCAGAATCAAGAGCCATCATCAAAGCAAGCAACAGACACTTCATCACCTTAGCACTTTTCTTCCTCCCTTTATCCATCGCCTTAATCATCGTCCCGACCGTCCACATCCCCGAAAACTTCTCGACCCTTGATCATATGACTATAATCTATATCCTGATCATGATCATGATCTACACCTTAACCATATGTGGCATAGCTACAATCACCTACAGCACACACCAACGTTTCATAAACAACCAAGTCAACTTACAAACAGTGCTCAAGTCACTAGCGTGCAATTTTCTCCCACTAGCTTGCACCGCAATTATATTCTTAATCTCGTTAACTTGGTTCATGTTTGTTGGGTTAGTTTTTTTAGATGCACAGAAATTAGGGTTTGCGGTAGATTATAGTGTGGTTTACGTAATTTTAGGTGTCGTTTTAAGTGTGATCATGATGTGTTTATACGTGAACTGGTCGTTGGCTTATGTTGTGGTGGTTGTGGAATCGAAATGGGGGTTTCCGGCTTTGAGGAGGAGTTGGTATTTAGTTAAAGGGATGAGATTTGTTTCGATGTTTATAATGTTGTATTTTTGGGGTGGTGGCTATGGTATGGTGTGGTCGTTTTCGGATATTTATGGTGTGTTTAATAATTGGATATCTGTATTGATTAAAGCGTTTGGTACGTTTTTTATTATGGCTCTCTGGCTTAGATTTACTGTCGTGAATACTTTGTTGTATAGTTACTGTAGGGTGTTGCGAGGTAAATTGGTGATTAATCAGGAGTTTGGGTGTGATTATGTTGATTTGCCTTCGGATGTAGAGAAGGTTCCTCGTGGAGTTAGTGTTTTCGTGGCTTGATGATCATGGTTATCCGGGTTTTGTTTTGTGCAATGTAATGTGCTCTTATAATAGCACTTGTATGTACGTATACAAATTTAGTGCTTTGTTTAAATGAAACAAAGATTTGTCATTTGCGTATATAATGATTCTCTCTTTCAAGAAGCAAATGGTTCACTCTTTGTGATTTGTGATGTACATTTGATTTGGTTGCAAGATAATCTCTTATCAAGTGATTCGTGAAGGTTGTTTTACATATTCGTGATCAACGAGTCGTTTAGCCCGCGCGTTGATGCGTGACCATTAATGTATAGCGTTAATCACAAAACTAAACATCCGGCCAACCTAACCTGACACAAAACCAAGAATGACCCATTTTGACCCGTAAAGAATTACGGAAGTACTTATTGGAGCAATTTTTTTGTCTACACATGCTCTTAAGAAAAACGGCATATATGCACAACACATACTTTGAGAAGATGAGGCATTAACTGGTCTCTTTTAAATATCGGAGCGTTTGGCTTGAGGTTGTCTTGAATAGGACGATGGTCTAGCCGCACGATGAGCAGCTACAAAAGGAAAAAAAAATAAAAATAAAAGCCAAGTAAGTTTTTAATCTCAACTGGTATAAAATAAAGAAAGCACCTGCTATTGACCTGAGCCTTTGCAGGCCATAAAAAAGTTGTTAAAAAAACAACATACGGAGCTGTTGAATCTGTGTCCAAACACCCCTTACTTCTACTGTCCAAATATAGCATATAAAAGTTGTTAAAAACAGCATACGAACCTGTTAAAAGCAGCATAAAAAGCTGTTAAAAAATAGCACTTGAAGCTGTAAAATGCGTGTCCAAACACCCCTTTTTTTCTTGTGTCTAAACAACATATAAATGGTGTAAAATCAGTATTTAAAAGCTGTGAAAATCAGCAGTTAAAAGCTGTAAAACTCCGCGTCTATAGGTTTAAAAAGTAGCATATGAACTTGTAACAAAATCAACGGATATTCCGTTATTCTCACTTGACAGTAACGACAAAAAAAACCCATATTCTCTTTTTTGGGTAAAAATAAATCCCAGATTTCCGGCCAACCTAGCCTGACACAAAATCAAGAATGACCCATTTTTTACCCGTAAAGAATTATGGAAGTACCATGGTCGTTATTGGAGCAATTTTTTTGTCGACACACCGCTCTTAACAATCCTTTCCTGATCAGGCCCTCCAACGCACACCCAGGTGAAACCTTTAACATGGGGTCCACCATTTAGAACTTTAAAGTCATCTGACTTATCGCCTTCATTTTCCGAAAAGAAGCAGGCTCTCGAGTTTTCTCAACGTCCTTAAAAGTAGCATCAAAGGTCGTGTTAGTTGTTGCGTCTTTCTCAGCTTTGCTTTTGATTTTTTGCTTATTCTGCTTGGTTCACCCATATTGGCTTTACCGCCACCAAGTTATGATCAGTCATATAAACCTCAAATCTGCTCAAACTTACATTGAAACATCTCATTGCATTCATATAACCCAAAAAGCCTGCACGTTAAGAACATTACTAAGCAACTACATCTTACATAGCTTCTTATTTAGCATGGTTAATCAAAGGCCTCTAACTACAAAATAGTGTAATGAGCCCCTCTGATGGTGAAATTGTATCACAAAAAAGATTTGAACTTGACACATAACCTACCCGAATTTTTAGTCTACACTTGAAACTTGTAGTATAGTTGGTCTTATAACTGAATTTTAGTATGGCATTATAACACATAATCAAATGCATGACAAAATATTTCTTTATTGGTATACATATAGAATATAGATTCATATTCTCATATCTCACAATATCAACACACCACTATTTCATCAGTACATATGTGTTCTTGGCACAAAAATCTAGTGAGTCTCCTCTACTTCAAATAGTTTTTTAATGGCTTCAAATAATCGAATGTGGTTGTTAACCAACAAACAACAAAATAAAGTAATATAAGCTTGAATCTAAAGCTGCAACTAATAATAGTTTATGTACACTAAAAACAAATCGAACATTCCCGCATAAAAAATTAATGAGTTACCTTCTAAGCAAAGGAAATCGACTTAAACTATAAGATTTTGCAATTTCTCCTTTGTGTTTTTACCACAGGAACCTATCCACCATTACTAACAAAAGAAAGAAACAATAAAGAAATTAATCCATGTAAGTTTCAAACCTCCACTTTTGAACCGCAACTTCTGTACACATGTTTATCAACAATGATATTGGAGGGTTGTTGAATCTCCCTAAAATCAGTAATTCTAACAACCAATTCCAAACATTTCTTATAGGAGGTTAAACGGGTAAATAAAAAAAATCACCTATAAACAACTTAAATAAGCAATCCCAAACAACCCTTAAAAGTAGCTATATTAAGAGTGGTGGGTACCGTGGTGCCATGGCCCAAAAAGTGTTGGCATGTCAGCAAAAGTCTCTATTGCACCAGAAATCCTATGGCACCACATTCTGGCCGTTACCGTTGGCACCAGAAAATGTGGTGCCATTGGGTTGTTTTTATTTTTTTTTAATTTTTTTTACATAAAATAAAACATACACAATATTAATAAACTTCATTAAATTAAAAAAAAAATTACATTAATAAAAAAAAAGTTACATAAAAATAGAAAACATAATACGTAAACAAGAAATAAAAATTACAAACTAGTAATTAAGGTTCCATACATGCTCCACAAGGTCTTGTCGAAGAACGTCGTGCACTTTTCTATCTCGAAGTTCTTTGTTTTTTCTAACATGTAAATCACATCTTTTGGTCCAAGTCTCTGGAATGTTCGGCCTTGGATCAATGAACAAATCTCTTAAATTCACTTCGACCGGTAGCATCGTAACGTAGTCTATAAAAATTAAAGTACTCGGGAAGAGGATGAACATCATAACTTAAAATATCGTTGAGTATTTTATTAAAAAGTCTAGAACTCATATGTTGGGAATTAAATATTTCTGACTTAGTACAGCTGGAAGAATACACCAACAGTACAAACTGCTAGTGTATGAGTGAAGACTGCTGAAGGATAACTAACAGTACAAACTCTGAAGTTAGTACTGCTAGTATATAACAGAAGGTACTGCTGTTATGATAAGGATGTATTAAGGATAAGTATGGAATAGATCTTATGTATATCACAATTAGTTAGAAATATACGGTAGATACTTATCTTGTAAATGACTCCTTAAGTCTATAAAAGGAGATCCTAGGTTAGATGTTCATATACAAGTCATATGAGTCATACAAGTTTTGTTAAGATTCAAGGTCGTTGTAACCCTAGTGATATTGAGATCACTCGTATTATTCTTAAATAATATTGAATCGTTTGGAGTTAAACATTGTGTTCATTGTTCATACTACATTACTGTTACATTAAACAAAACCTTCTAAGTATTGTTAAGTAGATTTCGCATACTTAACAGTATAATCTCAAAGTATCTTAAACACATTATAAAAGGAGTAACATCCTAAGTGTTTTAAATCCTCTCAAGTGGTATCAGAGACAGGCTGATACTTTGATTTTAGAAGAACTCTTTTTGAAGATTATGGACATGGAGACTACACAGACTAACATGGCTGCTAAACTGCCTATGTTGAAGCAAAACGAATTTGAGATGTGGAGGCTGCGTATAGAACAGTATTTCCAGGTTCAAGACTATGCACTCTGGGAGATTATTGAAGAAGGAAACTCCTTTAAACCTTCCACATTTGTATCAACAGTTAATGGTAAAGAAGAGACTGTTGTGCGAATCTCTCCAGTGACTGCAGAAGAGAAACTGCAAAAGAAAAACGATGTCAAGGCTAGGAGTTTGCTGATGATGACAATTCCTAATGATCAAATCTTAAACTTTAGCAAGTACAAGGATGCAAAGTCCTTGTTTGAGGCAATCACTCCTTGGTATGGTGGTAATGAAGCCACCAAGAAGACCCAAAAGAATCTGTTGAAGCAGAACTTTGAAAACTTTACTGCAACCAGTAATGAGTCTTTGGATCACATGTTTAATAGGCTGCAAAAGATTGTTAGCCAACTTGCTGTGCTTGGAGTGGAAATCCCTCAGGAAGACCTGAACTCCAAGTTCTTGAGGAGCTTACCTGCTGAATGGGCTATGCATGTGGTGGTCTGGAAGAATAAGCCAGACATTGATACTATGAGCCTCAATGATTTATATAGCAACTTCAAGATTATTGAGCAGGATGTGAAGAAAGCTGAAAGTGCTAGTTCAAGCACTGGGAACATGGCTTTTGTGTCATCTCCCAGTAATTCAAGTCCAGATGAAGTGAAAGTGGTTGTGGGAGTTAGTACTGCTAACCCTAGTGTTAGTACTGCTAGCTCATCTACAAGTACTATTGGGATTTTGAATGATACTACCTACTGTGCATTCCTGACTAGCCAGAATGATGGGTCAATGCTGACACATGAAGATCTCTAAGAGATTAATGATGATGACTTGGAGAAGATGGATCTCAAGTGGCAGATTTCACTTCTTAGCATGAGGGTTAAGAAATTCTATCAAAGAACTGGCAAGAAGATCAACATCAGCAGCAATGATACTGCTGGTTTTGACAAATCTAAGGTAGAATGCTACAACTGTCACAAGTTGGGGCATTTTTCAAGGGAATGCAGGGAACCTAGGCAACAGGATAGCAGGAGCAAGGGTTATAGAAGCAAGCCTAAAGCAGTGGAAGAGCCAGAGACTTCTTCAAAGGCTATGGTGGCTATTGATGGACTAGGATTTGATTGGAGTTTCATGGCAGATGATGAGGAAGCACCTACTGAGATGGCACTTATGGCCTTCTCTGATTCTGAGGTACAATCTGCTAAAAGTTGTTCTAAAACATGAACTGCTCTTAAAGAATATGAATCTTTAAAGAAACATTATGATGAGCAGAGGATTGAATTAAGCCAAACAAATTATAATTTGTCTAATCACAAAAGAGGTTTAGCAGTCCTAGAAGAACAAATTGTACATTATAAGAACAATGAGTCTGCTTTTGCTGAGGATATAGCTGTTCTTAAGAGAGATTTGTCACTTAAGAATGCTGAGATTAACTTGCTAAAATCTGAATTAGATAGAATAACTAAGGAAAAAGACAATATACAATTAACTGTAAACACTTTGGAGTATGTATCAAAAGGTGTAAACAAAATAATAGAGTGTCAAATAGTTAATAAGGTTAAGTCTGGGTTGGGGTATAAAACATGTCCACCTCCTCACAGAGGAGTGCCTGCACCCCCAGGGATTAACCTAGAGCATACAGGTTTGACTGAGTTTCAACAACCTAAGTTAGAGTATGGTTGTAAGCCCAAATAAATTTCAATTGCTAATAAACCTGTAGAAACTAGTGAGCCTTTTGAGAGTGCAAGTGACACCTCTCTTGCTGAGCATAAGGTGTCCACTGATAGGAATTCAGATGCTCCAACCATTGAGGACTAGACATCTGATAATGATGAAGATCAGGTCTTAGTTAAACCTGAAATAGTAAAGATAGATGGAACCAATGATACTAAGGGGGTTAGTAATGAAACTGTTAAGCCTACATCAACCAGCTAGGAAAACAGTTAGGTACTGTGAGATGTATAGGTCCACAGGCAAGCCAAGAGGTAACCAGAGAAACTGGAATGACCTCAAGTCATATCAACTAGGAAGTGAATTTGTCATGTACAAAAAGGCTTGTTTTAATTGTGGTAGCTTTGACCATCTAGAAGGCTTTTGTCATAACCATCATGGGAGAAAGATGGTTACTGGGAACAACATGGCAACTGGGAACTTAAGTCATAAGGTGAACTCAAACAGGTCTCAACTTACCCTAGTTCTAACAGAATGATACCTAGGACACTTTTATTGAAGTCTGGCCTCAAACCAATTAGTACTGCTCGACCAGCAGTTCATACTGTCAGACCATTTAAAACTGTTTACCCTAGACCTGCAATTTCAAGTGCAAAACCAACTTTCAAACATGCACAATAAACTGTTAAAAGGCCTTTTCATAAGAAAGCAGTGGTTCAAAAACAATTTTGGAAACCAAAGGCTAAACCTGCAAGGCCAACAGTTAGTACTGCTAGCCAAGCAGTTAGTACTGATAACTCTAAAAACACTGCTAGGGATAAGAGGGCTAATGTTGTTAAGGCCTCAGCATGTTGGGTATGGAGACCAATCAAACCCAATGGTTCATCAATTGTATTGAAAAGATTTGACTATATTGATGCACGAGGCAAACCCAAGTCAGTGATGGCTTGGGTACCCCAAAGAAACTAATTTCCTTATTTTATGTGCAGAGGCATTCACAGGATGATGAGGAAGATCAAGGTTATGCAGACAGTGGATGTTCCAGGCACATGACAGGCAACATGTCCTATCTTTCAGACTTTCAACCAATGGATGGAGGATATGTTACCTTTGGGGGAGGAATAGGAGGAAGAATTACTGGTAAAGGCACATTGAAAACCGGTAAATTAGACTTTGATGATGTGTATTTTGTGCAAGAGCTTAAGTATAACCTATTTAGTGTCTCACAAATGTATGATTACTGACACTGAATGTCTTGTGCTTTCCCCAGAATTTAAGCTTCCTGATGAAAGTCAGGTTCTACTTAAAGTTCCAAGAAAGGGCAACATGTGCAATGTTGATATGAAGAAGATTGTTCCTAAAGAGGCCCTTACTTGTCTTGTTGCAAAGGCCACATTGGATGAGTCCATGTTATGGCATAGAAGACTTGGTCATATAAATTTTAAAACCATTAATAAAATTGTTAAAGATGGTTTGGTAAGAGGCTTGCCTCAGAAACGATTTAAAAATGACCAGACTTGTGTTGCCTGTCTCAAAGGCAAACAACACAAGGCTTCTTGTAAGCCCAAGACCCTTAACTCTATCAACCAACATTTGTTTATGCTACATATGGATTTGTTTGGCCCTACTTCTATGAGTAGTATTATGCATAAAAGGTACTGTCTTGTAGTTACTGATGACTATAGTAGATTCACATGCGTTTTCTTTTTAGGTTCTAAGGATGAGACACCTAGCATTCTTAAAACATTCATTACCGAGATAGAAAACTTAGTGGATAAGAAAGTAAAAGTCATTAGGTGTGACAATGGGACAGAGTTCAAGAATAGAGTTATGGATGAATTCAGTAAGGAAAAAGGTATTAGAAGAGAGTTTAGTGCTGCTAGAACTCCTCAGCAGAATGGGGTTGCTGAAAGGAGAAATAGAACACTAATAGAAGCTGCTAGAACCATGTTAGCTGACTCTAAGCTGCCCATCACTTTTTGGGCTGAAGCAGTTAATACTGCTTGTTATGTGCAGAACAGGGTTTTGGTAGTTAAACCTCACAACAAGACACCATATGAGCTGTTTAGGGGTAGAACTCCTGCATTAGGATTTCTAAGACCTTTTGGGTGTCATGTAACTATTCTAAATACCTTAGACCATCTAGGCAAATTTGATGGCAAATCAGATGAAGGATTCTTGGTTGGGTACTCACTAAATAGCAAAGCCTTTAGAGTATACAACACAAGAACAATGAAAGTTGAGGAGAACCTGCATGTTCAGTTTCTAGAAAATAAATCTAATATTGCAGGAGAAGGTCCAAAATGGCTATTTGACCTTGATACTCTAACCCAATCAATGAATTATGTGCCAGTTGTTTCTAATGATTTTGCAGGTTCAGAAGCTGATGTTGCAACAAATGAAGCAGGCTTGGGAAAGGAGAAAGATCAAGATCATTTGCTGATGCCAATATGGAACAGTGTGGATTCATCTTCAAAGAATGGTGAACCTTCTACTGATGAAGCCAAAGAAGGTATTGAAGATGAAAACAATGAAGACGAAGTTGAAGAACCAGAGAATCAAGAAAACAGTACTAATGGAGATTGTGCTGTTGAGCCCCAAGTTAGTACTACTGGGAAAAATATTCATACTGCTGGCCCATTTGATACTAATATTGCTGATTTTTCAGAAGATGAGGTGGATATCAACAATTTACCACCCACCTATTTAGTTCTCTCTACACCATACACAAGGATACACAGAGATCACTCCCTAGAAAATGTAATTGGGGACATACAGTCTGGTGTGAAGACAAGAAGACAGATTATGACTTCAGACCAACAAAGGTTTCTTAGTGCTGTTTATAAAGAAAAGAAGCATGAGGATGCCAATACATGCTTGTTTGTATGTTTCCTCTCACAATCTGAACCCAAAAATGTTCTCAAAGCCTTAGAAGACTCAAGCTGGGTAGAAGCAATGCAAGATGAGCTTCTCCAATTCAAGATTCAGAAGGTTTGTGTACTAGTGGATTTACCCAAAGGTATGAGGGTAATTGGAACCAAATGGGTTTTTAGAAATAAAAGGGATGAAAGGGGTATTGTGATCAGAAACAAGGCTAGACTTGTAGCCCAGGGGTATACACAAGAAGAGGGAATAGTATGAAGAAGTTTTTGCACCAGTAACTAGGATTGAAGCAATCAGACTGTTCTTAGCCTATGCTTCTTTCATGGGCTATGTTAAGAGTGTCTTCCTGTATGGTGCTATTGAAGAGGAGGTATATGTCTCTCAACCTCCAGATTTTGTTGATCCAGAACATCCTGACAAGGTGTACAAGGTTGTGAAAGCTCTTTATGGACTACATCAAGCTCTAAGGGCATGGTATGAGACTTTAGCTTCTTATTTGTTAGAGAATGGATTTCAAAGAGCAAAATAGATCAGACTCTATTCATCAAGAAGAACAAGAAGGATATCGTGTTAGTACAGGTTTATCTGGATGATATCATATTTAGATCCACAAGGAAGGAAATGTGTGTACAATTTCAGAAACTTATGCATGATAAGTTTCAAATGTCTTTTTAGGGTTGCAAGTGAAGCAATCAACTGAAGGCATATTTATCAGTCAAGATAAATATGTGACTGAGATACTAAGGAAGTTTCAGTTTACTGATTCTAAAGTGGCAAGCACAGCTGTTGATCCAGAGAAACCTGTACTTAAAGATGCTGATGGAGAAAATGTTGATGATGTGACAAATGGTAATTTTTCATCATAATAATTCTGATTAATTATAAGAAAATGCGCATTATTTATTTATTTAAATCTATTAATGAGAAGTTATTCTGTTTAACTGTTCATTTCATTATAAAAACTCAAAACACATGGATACATGATTCACCAAATATCAGAATGAGCTCAAACGCGAACCACGAAAACCAAACACACACACACACAAAACAACCAAACGGACTCTTAAATAATCTCAGCCCAACACCAAAGCCTGTAACTGTTCATCTGGGACCAAACCCAACTCATTTAACATGTATAACATTCGACCAAATCACTCAAGCTTTGCCTTGTTTTCTCTCGAATTCGAAACACACCATATGCAAAATTTTGCACCATTCGAATCTCCTCCTACCAAGGAATGAGTATGTTGAATTTCATCTCTTATTTCCTGTATTTGATACGTAAACGAAGGCCAAAGTGATTCACCTTTCACACACCCATTCGGATTCAAAACATTTTCACAAAATTAACCAATTCGAACTAAACTCAAACCCACATAGCTAAATCATTTTTAAATGATCAAAGATGAGCTAAGAACTTTGTTTCTCATCTTCTAGGCCAAAATCACACGTTGGTATATCAATTTGGACCCTTAGAGTACATGTCGACATATGTATATATTTGCAAATCAACACCAAATCAAATCTTGCACACACAAACATTCCTAAAGTCTTTAGCATGTTAGGTAATCTTCTCAAACTCACCATTATTCTCTGCTTCTACTGTTCGAAACAAGTTGGTGTATAAAAATATACATATTTACCTTATATGTGTACATATACACATATAACTCCCTTCTCATTTACTCCCTTTCACACTTAGCAATTTTACACATTCCTTAGTCCTATTCATTCCTTATACGAGCCACAAAGACCAGGAGGTATTCTCTTTTCCATTCGAGTTGCATTCAAGGCGTAAAGAATTCATATCGAAGCGTTTTATTGTTCTAGCGAGCTTTGTGGACGTTTTCTTTTGTTCTAGTCCATCCTACACGTAAACTCTCCACACATAGGGTGTTGTAAATACTCACAACTCATTTCTAATTCATTTCTTTGAGTTTTAATACACCATGCATCTCGTATTCATTATTTTGAACGTACCATGATTTCATTTGATATTTACATTTCATATTTATTTATTTCTAGTAAAACTTGGTTGCCTCCTCTTATTGAAGGCTAGGAACCAAGGATTCACACTCACACCATGTTTGTTTACTTGTTATCATGTATTTCGAACGCTATTTATAAGTTGTGTCACACGTATAAACATGAACTCAAAATATTTCTAAGTCCTTTTCATTTATTTCAATGCTCACAGTCGACTAGGAATGGACTTGTAAAAACAAATTCTAACACATAACCTATTAATATTATTGCGTGACTCAATTCTACATATACCAAACTAGTAAGTTCACGTTTGGAGTTTCCCTTGATAAGCTATTAAAAGCCTTCTAAAAAGCTCAATCCTAACGCTACTAAACGGGTTGTTTATATATATGTTTTTCCGAGTTGGGCTTTAAGCCGAAGAATAAGCCCATTAAGCCATTTCGAATAAGCAGTCTATAAGTTGTATGGAACATGTTTTTGTGATGTTAAAATAAGCCCAATCAAAGGCCCAACACCCTTTTTGACCCAACAAATCACGATTTGTTAATGGGTCTTAAAGTGTCTCGTTAAAGGCCCATTAACCAGAAAAATAAGCTATTTTGAAAGTAGGCTGAACATTTTGACTTAAATAAGCTATATAAGCTTATTGAAACTTTCAGAAATCAATTCCAACTCTTTTTGTTACTTTTGGACTAACTTTGCAAATAGTTTCAACTAGAGGGACTAAAACTGTCAACTGTGAAAAATTATGATTAAAAATGCCAAAAAAGTAACTTTAGGGTAGAAACTGTAAATATGTTAAACTGTAAGCTCAGAATGTCATTTTGGATAATTATGGACTAAAGATGTAAAGTATATATAATTAAGGACTAACGGTGCAACGCTAACTCCGTTAGGGTAGAAAATGTAAAAACATCAATAGTTCAAGGACCAACAGAAACTTTTTTACATTTTTATTTCTAATTCATATTTTACATTTTCAAACACTCAATCACGTGCATTTTTACGTTTCAGTCACATATTTAATAACGTTACGTTATATTTATATATAACGAGTTTTAACGATTTAACTTAACGTTTCATTTCCCCACATTCGAGGAAACGATATTATTGGATTTAAAGCCATAAAAACAAGATAATATTATAAATAATATTATTTTTGAATTTTAAGCGTTTTTAGCATTTTAAGCATATCACACTCACATCACCAATCAATCGTTATCCGTTACTCACGTTCACAATCACTATTCGTAATAAGTCAAGTTCTCAGACTTCATTATTAATTCAGGTCGTGTGCTGGAGCCATTCCCATAACTTACATGAATTTACATTTCACCTTGCCAGTTGCGCTCAAGGTGAGTCATAGCCCCACTAATACCTTATTACTCATTTTAAACTACTTGGGGTGAGAAACATGCTTACTTTTATGGATCATTTAAACAATACTTTTGTTTGATAAAACTATTACGTGTTAGCCTAAGTACTGTATCCCAAATTTATGCCTACACTCATGTGTCGTTAGTTCCCGCTGGGAAGCACGAGTTCTATAAATAGATCTATTGAGGGTGACACCTCCATCCGTGTTGGAGAACCAACTGTCCAAATAAGACAAACGGATGTATACCATGTCGAAATACAAGTTTCAAGGGATAGAACACTTGCTAGGCCTTATTATTATTACATGAACTCATTTCATGCACACTGTCATAGCTTCGGTAACATGGAACTTAGCGCAGCATAGTAGACTTTCGTATAACATTATGCACATTATAATGTTAACTCGTAAACTTATTGATCCGACTTACTGCTTTATATAAACCTATGAACTCACCAACCATTGTGTTGACACTTTTTAGCATGTTTTTCTCAGGTGTTTAGTTGTATGATATGTGATGAAGCAAGGCAGTGTTAGGCAGGGGCATAGGCGCACCTTTGGAGTGTGCACATAACACTCATGGAAAAAGTTTTTGTACTATGGGACAACTAATAATAAATAATAGGCCTTGTTTTCCGCATTTCAATTATGTAAAACTTATGTTTAATTAATGAAGCTTTTAAAACGGATTTGATAAATTCGTTCTCTATTACTTATGTTATGATCCAATTAAGTATCACCCAAGATATTATTACCGCTGCGATCTGATTTGGGGGTGTTATAGATTGGTATCAGAGCTAAGGTTATAGAGAACTAGGTACACATAAAACCTAGACTATAATCGCTTTTACAAAAACTCAACCTATGACCGCCAGTGCCAGCCTGCCTTACTCGCCGCTTTAATTGCTGCTTTACTTATTGTTTCAGCATGCTTGGTATACACTTACGTACTACTTTTGATGACATATACTTTATGTTAATGCTTAGCATACACTTTGTGCTACTTTGATAACGCATACATCGTGTTAATACTTTTGATAACGCATACATCGTGTTAATACCTTTGATAACGCATACATAGTGTTAATGTCTTTATATAGTAATAATGCTTAGCATATGCTTACATGCTACATTGATAATACATGCTTACGTGTTATTTTGTTTACATATACATATGTACTTACATTATGGCTAATACTATCTAGCCTTACACTAAAGATTTTAAATATCACCTACATACTTATACACATATGCCGTCTTTGTCACAGTACCATGTCTACAGCCTCACACATTAGCATCTCATCGGATACCGAATCCGAGGACACCATATCATCAGTTACCTCACCATTAGTTCCTAACATTTTAGCTACTTTAGTGACAGACACCTCCTCAGATGAGACGGAGCCCTTTGAGGTTGGTGAAGTCTTCGCTACACCACCCTGACACCTGTTATACTACCAGACTCACCATTATCTGAGGACCCGTACGTGCTAGCTTTACAGGCACATATCTCACCACCACACCAGGAGACCAGTCCGTTTGCTCCCACCTACATCCCACCTACTGACGACCAGTACATGCAGAGTCAGCAATGGCTGCCTGCAGAGGACACACCTTTACCCACTCTACCACCCCCTCTTTCACCATTATTCCGGGGCAGGAAAGTTAGGATCCTTACACCCTATGAGCCCGAACCATTTAACAAACTATATCGGAAACACCCCAATGGCCCTGTCATGAAACATACACCTCGCAAGAGGGTACACCTACGCTTAGTGCCGATTATACCTCCATTTCCACCCTACTCCCCTACTTCACCCCTAGACATGATCGGGATTGCACCACCGACATCACCCGAATATCAGGGTGTATTACCACCACTATGACCCGACCACCTGTTCAACCAACTCACCCAGACTTACCCATTTACACCCCATCAGCGGGAACCGACCCCAGAGGAGGACCTACCCTCTTCGAGCCGGGCTCGTATATCAGATCCTATTCATCCATCTTCACCATCATTACCATTTCCCCTGGCTTTACCCCCCAGCTCGAGTCTTCGAGACTGGAGAGAGCTCTAGGGCAGCAGTTGCCCACACACCTACATCATCCACTGGCATGACGCGTCTGGAGCATCATGAGGAGCAGATCGATTCTCTTTTACGCATCGTTGATAGATCACAGCTTGATCGCCCCGAGACGATCAACGGCACCCTACACAGCCTCATATCTGGTAGGATAGATCTTCAGCATGGTCTGACTAGGATACAGTCAGAGTTATCTGAGACACGCTCCCATGTGACAGTCTTACGAAAGGAGGGACAGAGGCAGATAGAGGATGCTTTACAAGCGCACTGCAGAGCTGACACTTTAGAGAACCTTGTAGAGGACATGTAGGTACAGCATCAGACGGACATACAAAGACTTCTGGATCAGATTTCAGAACTCACATGACGCATGGACGATACCTCCGGCTATTAGACATAGTTTCACATCTGTATAGTTTTGAGGCATCTTAACCCGCCGCATGTGGCAATTAATAAAAGGGTCTTGTATCGTTTTGTTATGTAACTTAACTAATCAAGTTATTAATGTATGTTGTTGGTTATGATTTACTATATATTGATGTCGATTTATGTTATTATGGTTGTTCATGTGTATTGTGATTGTATCCAGGAATGTCGTGATATTACTTATGATTGTTATGGTTCTTTAAGTATTGCAACTAGAATGAAATTCCAAACACATAATAAAGAAAAAATCAGAATAAACTTGATGAATGTAGAGAAAGTTGCTGAAGTTCAGCTTTCGTAGATGATGAATGACCATGTTCCCTAGCAATCCTATACAAAAAATTGATCACTTACTTACGATAATACCCAAACATGTCGAGATTTTTATGATTTTCAATTTAATCAAAATTTCACATTTTGACAAGATTGTTAAGACTCGTATACAATCACCATATTACTCAATTTATAATGACATTCCTGACCGAACAATAGACTATTACCATCCTATAAGTATTCTCTCACAAAACACTAGGATCCATTTCAAAGTTATCCTATTACCCTCCTAGAAATTTCTAATCTATCACCGTTGTGCGAACCAATTTTTCTTGTTACCATATTTAGGTTGCTATTTTACAAAAACAACACGTTGAACACCATCTAAAACCTCTTGAGAAACATAAGACTACTTTGATTGAGCCAAGCATCACATCATTTGGTCCTCAATTAAACATAGCCTGATCACCTATGTCTAATTCAGGAAGAATCATGTCATGAATGAAACAGTCATCTTTTCAAAATTTCCTAAAAACAATCTTCATTCAAAAGCAAAGTTTTGTGACGAGACAAATTGTTCGTAAACATCCCCCTTGACAACACACAATAGATATCTACACCTATTACCCATCATCCCAATGAAAGAGACCCAACATAAGTACGAACTCGAGAATCACAAGAATTCATAAAAATGTATGGAAAGCATAAATAACGTAAATTTTATTAGAATTCACGAATATTAATACATAACGATAAAATTAGCATCGGTAGTGCTAATGTTACAAAGATTACATAGAAACACAACAAAGACTTATTTTAACAATCCTAACGCAAGACTATTGCCCCCATATCTTATCCACGAAAATGGCTAGAACCACGAGTGGTACGAGAAACACCAAAATCCCGACCAAAACTTCGTAGTCTTCATCCGGAACATAAGCCAAGTAGATGGCGGCAACAACGACATACACGATCGCTAGAATTGTAACAAGGTGTGGCATTTTGAGAGAATTAAATGAGAGAAATATGGTTGGTAGAAGAATGAAAATAAGTGGGGTATTTATAAGGAGAAAAAATAGCCGTTGGAATCACTATTACTAGCCGTTTGATTTACTATTCATGACCATTAGAAAAACTGTTCATAGCCATTGTATTTTACTGTTCATAGCCGTTGATTTTCACTGTTCATGACTGTTGGAAATCACTATTCACAGTCGTTGGATCCATTAGGTGGCGAGACATTTAAATTGTTTCATTTAGTGTGGATGATCAAACGACTTAAGTAAAGTCGCATTTCTATTACCCAAAGTTCATTAGAACTTTAAGTAAGAACTTGAATTCACGTGAAAACGTGAAGATGAATACAAGACCAAATATTCCCATCTTTCGTATCTTCATCTAATAACTCGAATTAAATGTCGGGACGACATTCAAATAAGGTTGGGAGACTGTGACAAATGGTAATTTTCCATCTTAATAATTATGATTAATTATCAGAAAATGCGAATTATTTATTCATTTACATCTATTAATGAGAAGTTACTTTGTTTAACTATTCATTTCATTATAAAAACTCAAAACACATGGATACATGATTCACCAAATATCGGAACGAGCTCACACGCGGACCACGAAAACCAAACACACACATAAAAAACAGCCAAACGGACTCTTAAATAATCTCAGCCCAACACCAAAGCCTGTTACTGTTCATCCAGGCCCAAACCCAACTCACTTAACATTTATAACATTCGACCAAATCACTCAAGCTTTGCCTTGTTTTCTCTCGAATTCGAAACACACCATATACAACATTTTGCACCATTCGAATCTCCTCCCACCAAGGAATGAGTGTGTCGAATTTCATCTCTTATTTATAGTATTTGATACGTAAACGAAGGCCAAAGTGATTCACCTTTCACACACCCATTCAGATTCAAAACATTTTCACAAAATTAACCAATTCGAACTAAACTTAAACCCACATAGCTAAATCATTTTTAAATGGTCAAAGATGAGCTAAGAACTTTGTTTCTCATCTTCTAGGCCAAAATCACATGTTGGTATATCAATTTGGACCCTTAGAGTACATGTCAACATATTTATATATTTGCAAATCAACACCAAATCAAATCTTGCACACACAAACATTCCTAAAGTCATTAGCATGTCAGGAAATCTTCTCAAACTCACCATTATTCTCTGCTTCTACTGTTCGAAACAAGTTGGTGTATAAAAATATACATATTTACCTTATATGTGTACATATACACATATAACTCCCTTCTCATTTACTCCCTTTCACACTTAGCAATTTTACACATTCCTTAGTCCTATTCATTCCTTATACGAGCCACAAAGACCAGGAGGTATTCTCTTTTCCATTCGAGTTGCATTCAAGGCGTAAAGAATTCATATCGAAGCGTTTTATTGTTCTAGCGAGCTTTGTGGAAGTTTTCTTTTGTTCTAGTCCATCCTACACGTAAACTCTCCACACATAGGGTGTTGTAAGTACTCACAACTCATTTCTAATTCATTTCTTTGAGTTTTAATACACCATGCATCTCGTATTCATTATTTTGAACGTACCATGATTTCATTTGATATTTACGTTTCATATTTATTTATTTCTAGTAAAACTTGGTTGCCTCCTCTTATGGAAGGCTAGGAACCAAGGATTCACACTCATACCATGTTTGTTTACTTGTTATCATGCATTTCGAACGCTATTTATAAGTTGTGTCACACGTATAAACATGAACTCAAAATATTTCTAAGTCCTTTTCATTTATTTCAATGCTCACAGTCGACTAGGAATGGACTTGTAAAAACAAATTCTAACACATAACCTATTAATATTATTGCGTGACTCAATCTACATATACCAAACTAGTAAGTTCACGTTTGGTGTTTCCCTTGATAAGCTATAAAAAACCTTCTAAAAATCTCAATCCTAACGCTACTAAACGAGTTGTTTATATATATGTTTTTTCGAGTTGGGCTTTAAGCCGAAGAATAAGCCCATTAAGCCATTTCGAATAAGCAGTCTATAAGCTGTATGGAACATGTTTTTGTGATGTTAAAATAAGCCAAATCAAAGGCCCACCCAACAAATCATGATTTGTTAATGGGCCTTAAAGTGTCTCGTTTAAGGCCCATTAACCATAAAAATAAGCTATTTGGAAAGTAGGCTGATCATTTTGACTTAAATAAGCTATATAAGCTTATTGAAACTTTCAGAAATCAATTCCAACTCTTTTTGTGACTTTTTGGACTAACTTTGCAAATAGTTTCAACTAGAGGGACTAAAACTGTCAACTATGAAAAACTATGATTAAAACTGCCAAAACAATAACTTTAGGGTAGAAACTGTAAATATGTTAAACTGTAAGCTCAGAATGTCATTTTGGATAATTATGGACTAAAAATGTAAAGTATATATAATTAAGGACTAACAGTGCAACTCTAACTCCGTTGGGGTAGAAAATGTAAAAACCGTAAAAGTTCAAGTACCAACAGAAACTTTATTACATTTTTATTTCAAATTCATATTTTACATTTTCAAACACTCAATCACGTGCATTTTTACGTTTCAGTCACATATTTAATAACGTTACGTTATATTTATATATAACGAGTTTTAACGATTTAACTTAACGTTTCGTTTCACCACATTCGAGGAAACGATATTATTGGATTTGAAGACATAAAAACAAGATAATATTATATATAATATTATTTTTGAACTTTAAGCATTTTAAGCATATCACACTTACATCACCAATCAATCGTTATCCGTTACTCACGTTCACAATCACTATTCATAATAAGTCAAATTCTCAGACTTCATTATTAATTCAGGTCGTGTGTTGGAGCCGTTTCTATAACTTACTTGAATTTACATTTCACCTTGCCAGTTGCGCTCAAGGAGAGTCATAGCCCCACTGATACCTTATTACTCGTTTTAAAATACTTGGGGTGAGAAACATGCTTACTTTTATTGATCATTTTAACAATGCTTTTATTTGATAAAACTATTACGTGTTAGCCTAAGTACTGTATCCCAAATTTATGCCTACACTCATGTACCGTTAGTTCCCGCTGGGAAGCACGAGTGCTATAAATAGATCTATTGAGGGTGACACCTCCATCCGTGTTGGAGAACCAACTGTCCAAATAAGACAAACGGATGTATACCATGTCGAAATACAAGTGTCAAGGGATAGAACAATTGCCAGGCCTTATTAATATTACATGAACTCATTTCATGCACACTGTCGTAGCTTCGGTAACATGGAACTTAGAGCAGCGTAGTAGACTTTCGTATAACATTATGTTCATTATAATGTTAACTCGTAAACTTATTGATCCGACTTACTGCTTTATATAAACCTATGAACTCACCAACCATTGTATTGACACTTTTTAGCATGTTTTTCTTAGGTGTTTAGTTGTATGATATGTGATGAAGCAAGGCAGCGCTGGGCAGGGGCATAGGCGCACCTTTGGAGTGTACACATAACACTCATGGCCAAAGTTTTTGTACTATGGGACAACTAATAATAAACAGTGGGCCTTGTTTTCCGCATTTCAATTATGTAAAACTTATGTTTAATTAATGAAGCTTTTAAAACGGATTTGATAAATTCGTTCTCTATTACTTGTGTTATGATCCAATTAAATAGCGCCCCAAATATTATTACCGCTGCGATCTGATTTGGGGGTGTTTCAGATGTACACACTTACAGATCTATGATAGGATCATTGATGTATGTTACCACATCAAAGACCAGATATCATGTTTGCTGTGTGTGCCTGTGCAAGGTTTCAAGTCACTCCCAAGGCTTCTCATTTAACTGTTGTCAAGAGGATCTTTAGATATCTTAAGGGTCAATCTCGGTTGGGTCTGTGGTATCCTAGGGAATCACCTTTTGACTTGGTGGCATATTCAGATAGTGATTATGCTGGTGCAAGCTTGGACAGGAATTCAACAACTAGTGGATGTCAGTTCCTTGGTTGCAGACTTATTTCATGGCAATGTAAGAAGCAGACAATTGTGGCAAATTCTACAACTGAAGCTAAGTATGTAGCTACTGTAAGTTGCTGTGGTCAAGTGCTTTGGATTCAAAATCAATTGCTTGACTATGGGTATAATTTTATGAACACCATGATATATATTGACAATAGCAGTACAATATGCATTATTAAAAATCCAGTAAAACATTCTAAAACAAAACACATAGAAATTAGGCATCATTTTATAAGAGACTGCAATGAGAAAAAGTTAGTTCAAGTTGTTAAAATTGATACTCTTCAAAACATTGCAGATCTTCTCACTAAAGCCTTTGACGTTGGAAGGTTTCAATACTTGGTAGCAAGTATTGGAATGCTCAATCCTTAAAGATTTTAATATGTGTGTTTTCGTACATTAAAATGGATTTGTACTACTAGGCTTGCCAATTAGTACTGTTATGCATAGCTTGTACTGCCGATACAAACTTTGGACTATTTGTTAGAACTGTTAGTCATTTGTTTATACTGAGATGAAGCAAATGCTTTGCAATTTGTTTTCTTGGTTTTGGACTAACACTTGCAGGTCATGGGGTTGATAATGACAAAACCATGTATGAAAGATGTCATCTTCCTCTTAAACCATGAAATATCATCAAGGATCTTCAAGCTGCAAACCTTCAATATATCAAGAGCTCTTAAGCTCTCATGAGCAGTATTTGGAAGTTTAAGCACAAAGGAATTACTAGTGCATTGTGTGAGCAGAAAATGGTGGTTCAGTTGCATAGGTTGATGATGGACAGAGTTTGGGAATACATTAACAAAGGTTTTATACCTAAGTTAACTGATTCTTTAAAACTTCTTTCTTGAGATCTTATTATGATGTTTCGAATTGGAATTGATGGCTTAGTTAGTCAGATTGTAACTGATATAACTCACTCTCTATCATTTTATACTTTATGTATAATGAGTTAGTCTAAGGACATCTGATAGAGAGAACAGCGAGCGAGCAAAAGTGAATCTAACTCAATTGTGTTAGAGGCAACAACTGCCACAAGCTAGAAACCCTGTCAAGAAAGCTCTTTGAATGAGTTTATCTGATCAAAGGCAGTTATTTATAACTGAAATCATTGGTTCTCACACAACCAGAGGTTGCATTAAACTGAAATTATGATTAAGTGTCTGTCCTTACACTTAATCCCTTCAAAATGGTTGTAAGCAGTATGGTTTTAAATCAAATTTGAGTTCATACTGCTGAGTCAAATTTTTCCAAAAAGTTTGTATTGCCAGGCATAATGATAGTACTGGTAGGCTTAAGTTTGTACTGCTGAATAGACATTAGTACTGGTGCGAAATAAAAGCTTTTTGAAAATAGCCGTTGAGAGTTTGTTGAGATTTTTATTGGTCAATATCTTATCTTAAGAGTGTTTCTTTGGATATTTTTACTTTTAAATTATTATATTCACCTTTCTTCAATCAAAAATTATCTTTTAATTGAAGTCGGTCCAATAGAAACCCTCATAAGTCTTTCATAATATCTCAATTCACTTTCTTCATCTACTTTCTAACTTAAATTTACACTATTCACAGCAGTCAAATCACACTTTTACTAAAAAAATAATGGCTTCTTTATCCTTTGTTGACAAGCATAATATGGTTGCGTATTTGGAAAAGGCAGAGGATGATACATACTTTAATCAGATAGTGAACTTTTAAAATGGTTCCCACATAAGGTATTCTTTAACATTAAATCCCACTATCTATGTCTCCCAAATCAAAGAGTTTTGGCAGACTGCTACTGATGCGTGGTTTTGCGACCTTACAACAGGTTTTACCTCTCGAGGGATCTCAAGAGGCTTGCAATCCCCACCAGGCAGTGTACCTGACCGATGTAGTATAGTGAAGTGGCAAGTACCGGGGGATTGATCGTTCTCTAGGGGAATAGTGTCGTTAGGATTGAAAAACTACTCTAATATGTCTAAGGGTGAGGGAAGATTCTTTTTGTATTTTTATAATTTTTTATGAAAGCAAGTAAAATCTCGGGTTTGAAGGAGTGGGCGGAATTAGTTGCTAGTCAACTAACCCAAATAACTACAATTGCAAATAAAATAAAATAACTGAAAATGAAAAGGTTGTGAAACTTATATGGAGAGAAATGTGTTTACTTAGATTTTCTTACTCCCTAACTATCTTTTACCGGTTGATTAGTGTGTATTAATTGCGTGGATGACGGGTGTATTCCTTAATACCAATCGTGGGGTGGCGTACGTACTTCCCCAACTCTACAAGCTCCTACTTCACTCCTATGTCGAGCCGGCTAAGAAGCTCCTAACATGGGATCACTAGAATTCGCTCATGCATTAAATACAACCATAAAAACCTTAGTACGCATTGGTTCATGTTTCTTAAGACGTTCAAGCAAGTTACCGTATAGGAGGTTAGCCAGTTTTCTTAAGCCTAACATCGATAAACAATCATCCAATACAATTAATAACACACCAACAACCAATAATCAATAGTTAGGTTTCATTAGATCTAAGCAAACACAAGATAAATCTAGCCTAGCATGCTAATTAAAAGACAAGAACAAGATATAATCAAACAACACATAGACATATTAAATGATTAAATGATTACTTATCTTCAATTAAACATGGGAGATCCAAGGGTATAAAACCCTTAAAAATGGCAGAAAATTCGTCTTAGGGTTTCTCCTCACAAAGTTGCACACTAATGACTAAAAATTGCAAAACTATATATAGAGTTTAGGGTCTGACAGCGTCACGTTGTAGGAGGTGACGCCGTCACCTCGCCGCGGCTAGGGTTCCCGGATGGTCTTCCTGACGCCGTCCCTCTTTAATCCTCCAAAATCCGCTCTGGCGCGTCAAGGGTTGACGCCGTCAAAATAGTGCTTGACGCCGTCTCTCTTTAACTTAAACCGTGACGACCTTGATCACCTTAAAGGGTGACGCCGTCAGATTTTCAATGTAAAACTCTCTGGCGCGTCACGTGTATTTTGTCATATCCACCTCTTTTGCCAAGCCGTGACGCCGTCAGGAGCAATCCTTGACGCCGTCACGTGTACTTTTCCAGCAGCTTTGGAGACTTTGTCGTTTTCTTCACTTTTATGCTCCAAAAACGTCCAAAATGCTTCCTTTTCCAGATTTCTTCTCCAAAGTACCTAAAATGACAAAAGGAACGATTTAGGGCAATATTTGATCAAATAAATACGATTTAGGGCTTAAATGACCCCCTAAAAGCGTTATAACGTGAGGTGTAGGGATATGATAAACACGGTTTTGTTGGATAAGGGATATTTTACTGGTGGCGAGTTAAAGATCTTGATTAATTACATGTACAATATGGCGTTGCTAAGCCAAGACTAGACTCGACTTAAGCTAAAAACAAAATAACAAAAACATAAAATAAACATAAAATGAAACGGGATGGTAGTCCGTATGTTTTTTTTTCTACTTTTCTTTTTCTCATTTTTTTGTATTTTTCTTGATTTTTTTTTTTTTTTTTTTTTTTTTTTTCATACACTCTTGCCCTACCATCCAAAATAATACATCGTAGGGGCGTTGCATTCCCCTTACACTTGAACTTTTACCTAACTTTACAAATAACTATTCTAATGACTCGAATTAAGATAATCGACACACTTGGAGTACTTTTAAAATACTTAGCACATATGGGGGTAATAATATTGTTCTTCCCCATTACTCCATTACACTAGTACTTTACCCATGAGTCCCAATCGTCCCAAAACAATATGTACAAGGATATGACTCGACTTAGCAACCATGTAATCAATTAGATAATTAACTTGGGGTTTAAACAAATGTTGTAACAATAATGCACTAAAAATGAGTGCATACAAGGTAGGCTAAGGCGATTTGGGTGTACATTTAAGTGGGGTGTAACAAATTCTTACTTTAAGTAAAATGCTTAAAGTTAGAAACGAAAAGATAGGCTCTGAGGGGTGTACTAGGGTATCGTGTACTAAAAATGAGTACAACGCAAAGGGTGTGGGAGAATTACTTGACCAATGTAGCCAATGTAATTATAACAAAAACACAGGTGTAAAACAATGGGTTAATCCTAATGCCTCTTATCATGTAGTAAATCTAACTACACGAATGTAGTCTCACTTGTGGCCTCGGAATGGTCCTAACGCAAGTTCTAGAATCTAAGTGCTACCGGTACACACATCATAGCATAAATGCTTTTTCTACCAATTCTAGGGGCGAACCTCACATATTTGGGGGTGGAAAATTTTTTAGTGGTACGGTTTTTGTGCTAGTCATATAACTCCTATCCGTGAGACGCTCATTAAGATCAAAGTTTCACTCCTAAATGTTGTAAATTTTTTTAAATTTGGCACTAAAATTGCCTTAACAGGTATTTCTCTCAGTTTTATTACACATCTACCATTAAACAAACAAAAATCAAGCGTAATAGCATTCTCTAAAGTATCGTATTTTACCCCCCCCTTACACTTAAGATGAAAATTGTCCCCAATGTTCAAATAACAAGATGTAAAAGTAATAAGGTAAAAGAATGAAATCAAATACTCCCTTGATTCGTTTGGTGGATAAAGAGGCAACATGGTTAGATCTTCTTCCAAGGTAATGTTGAAGCTTCAAGACTAATGCATCGCTAAAAGCTAGATTCCACATACATCTCCTTGTCCAAAATAACCTGTTAAACCTGAGAAAACAAACACGAAAACCTGCATAACATCGGCGAGATAAATCTATATAAGGATATAATGCTTGTGGAATGATTATTTTGCAGATTCCTGGGGTTTATAAGTTAGAGATTTAATAAAAACTTTTTATGATTCTGGTAGAAAAACAAAACTTTCAAAAATTTCAGAAAATTAAAACCTGACGCCGTCAGGTTGTAATGCCTGACCCCGTCAGAAATGATCTGACAGAATTCTCATGTTAAGTTTCCGGAAAATTTCTGGAAAAACCTATACCTTACTTCCTGGAATTCCTGCAAAACATCATTATGACTCGATACAAGCATTTGACTCAAACAATTACTAATATGTATGTTTATATCTCATTGTTATCGTTCATGTTCAATCTTGTTCTAATAAACCGATTTGGATTTCCCTTACACTTAACTTTTGTAAAATACCTTTATATGTAGTTAAGACAAAGTTAAAAACAAGATAAAGCATTTTCACAATTTAGTTTTGAACATGAATCAATAATAATAAAAATTAAACATACATACGGAAGCAAATAAAATCAAACAAACAAATAAATAAACACACAAAGCAAATAAAGCTTGGGTTGCCTCCCAAGAAGCGCTTTTCTTTATTAACGAGTCTTGTAGCTAGACTCGAAGTCACGTACATTACGTGATTCCATCATTCATAATGACGTATCCCTGATAGATATAATCCTTGTTATCAGGGTGGTGGTGTCTCAATCGCTCGACATTCGCAGTCACTTCACCTCCTCCCTTGCTGGTCAAGCTTACTACCCCATCTTGGTGTAGACTTTTAATTGTGAATGGTCCGTACCACCAGGGACTTGGTTCATCGGTAGGTGCTTTTGTTTCTGAATGCCTTAGGAGCACTGAGTCTCCTTTTGTAAATTCAACGGGGTTATTGGTCTGCTCATCAGCCTCAATATAATCGTTATCCCCCCCCTTACATTCTCTAATCTCATTTTCATTGTAATTCTTAATCCTTGCCTCCCATTCAAGGATTTTCTCTCAAACATTACCACGGATTATATTGGGGTTCGCCTCCATCTTCTTTTGTAGAGCAACATCTCGTATATGTCGTGGGATCGTCGGGAAGTTTATTGTTTTCTTCCCCTTCTTCATTTGGATGGTACTATTTTCGTAATCGATTTGTGCCCTAGTGGTAACGAGAAAGGGTGCCCCAAGGATTATTGGCATATTCATATCATTTCTTTCAATAATCATGAAGTCGACCGGATACAGGAATCCGGCAACGTTGACCAACACATCTTCTGCAATTCCTAACGGGTACTCATAGGAATGTTTTGCAAAGGAGAGTTTAGTACGGGTGATGGATGGCAATTCATCGGTTAACTGGACATAAACGGATAAAGGCATCAAATTTACGTCAGAACCTTGGTCAGCTACCGCATCCAGATACTTGAGTTTTCCAATGCTGCATGGTATTTTGAAGACCCCGTAGAATTCCTGCTTTTCCACTAACTTTTGTCTTATGAGGCTCTCATACAATTGCCCTCCGGGTAATGTGTCAGATTCATCATCCGGTTCCATCCTCTTGGACTCTTTGTTGGGTAGATGAGTACGTCGATAGTTTCTCACCCAATCGTTTATGGTCTCCTTGTTTATTTCGTGCTTCAAGTAATGCCTCACTTGTTGTGACTTTGGCGGTTCTACCAATTGGCGCTCCTCAGAGGGTGCCTCCTTTCCCTTGTCGGAATCGCATTTGTAGGCATTGGTGTTTCCGTCATTAAGTGGGACGAGGTCAATTTTGTTAACTTCCATAGTTATCAACTTCCCTCTTCCATCATTTTTGCCCTCTTGGACGACGGAGATGGCATTAACACTTTTAGTGTTGGGAACTTCAACGTCTTTTTGCACTAACACATTTTCAGGAGCTTTTGTTTTTGTGTATTCTTTCAAAAGGCCCATCATCTCAGCCATCTTCTCTTCCATCTCCTCCTTTTGTTTGTAGATAGCTTCCTCAAATTTTGCCAACCGTTCGGAGTGTTTTGACATGTATTCTCTCATTCAAGCTTCGAATGTTGGACTAAGTTCCTGAGGTGGTGGGTTGGGTTGAGCGTGCTTATGGAAGGGTTTAGTATTTTCCCTCCGGGGTGATTCGGACAATGGTATTTGCTTAATGCTTGAGACCGAGTTAACTGTTGCTTTTTGTGGACTTAAGGGTCTCTTTTGCTTTTCCATAAGATATGCAACCCTCTTCTCAAGTTCACTAACGCTTTCCTCGGTGATTTGATTGGCTTTATCGGGCGATGAATATGTCTTGACCGCCGAGCGTACGTCGTGGGAAACTTGCCACAATTCATCATCGTCGGATGCAAGCTCATCAATGATTTCCCATGATTCCTCGGCGCTTCTGTCGCGCAATCTGCCCCCGGCGGCTCGATCGATGGCCCGCTTGGTGTGGTAATCAACTTGGTCATAGAAGATTTGAATTTGAAGCCAGAGATTTATGCCATGATGAGGGACTTTTTGGAGTAAGTCCTTGAATCGAATCCATGCCCCATATAGGGTTTCGCCTCGACGTTGTTCGAACATCAAGATATCCTTCCTTAACTTGGTAGTTCTTCCTGGTGGGAAAAACTGAGCAAGGAAACGAGTGGTGAGATCATCCCAAGAGGTGATGGATCCTGCGGGTAGACGCTCTAGCCATTGACTAGCTTGGTCCCGCAAAGAGAATTGAAAGAGACGTAGTCGGGTCGTCTCTCGAGTGGCAACATCAAGGTCTATGGAATCAACGATTTTGAGAAAGTCTTTGAGATGTTGATTAGGATCTTCGGAACGAAGTCCATGGAATGTGCATCCGCTTTGCACCAACCGGATGGTGTCGGATCGCAAGGGAGTGACATTGGCTCCTTGAGTAAGCTCAATGGTGTTTCGATAGCCATGGTGGCTAGGACGAGAGTAGTCTCCTAAGGTACGGGCTCTAGGAGGTGGGTGTTGTTGTGGTGGTGGGTTGTTGGAATCAAGGATATTACCACCTTCCATGATGTCGGATGGTAATGGTTACGAACAAAGAAACGAAGAAAAAAGATAGACAAAAGAAAACCTAGAAAAATAAAATAAAAATCTCACTAGAAAGGAATCTAGTGAGTAGACCTAATAAAATAAAAATTCAACCTAAACAATAACTATTCCCCGGCAGCGGCGCCAAAAACTTGATGCGTGGTTTTGCGACCTTACAACAGGTTTTACCTCTCGAGGGATCTCAAGAGGCTTGCAATCCCCACCAGGCAGTGTACCTGACCGATGTAGTATAGTGAAGTGGCAAATACCGGGGGATTGATCATTCTCTAGGGGAATAGTGTCGTTAGGATTGAAAAACTACTCTAATAGGTCTAAGGGTGAGGGAAGATTCTTTTTGTATTTTTATAATTTTTTATGAAAGCAAGTAAAATCTCGGGTTTGAAGGAGTGGGCAGAATTAGTTGCTAGTCAACTAACCCAAATAACTACAATTGCAAATAAAATAAAATAACTGAAAATGAAAAGGTTGTGAAACTTATATGGAGAGAAATGTGTTTACTTAGATTTCCTTACTCCCTAACTATCTTTTACCAGTTGATTAGTGTGTATTAATTGCGTGGATGACGGGTGTATTCATTAATACCAATCGTGGGGTGGCGTACGTACTTTCCCAACTCTACAAGCTCCTACTTCACTCCTATGTCGAGCCGGCTAAGAAGCTCCTAACATGGGATCACTAGAATTCGCTCATGCATTAAATACAACCATAAAAACCTTAGTACGCATTGGTTCATGTTTCTTAAGACGTTCAAGCAAGTTACCGTATAGGAGGTTAGCCAGTTTTCTTAAGCCTAACATCGATAAACAATCATCCAATACAATTAATAACACACCAACAACCAATAATCAATAGTTAGGTTTCATTAGATCTAAGCAAACACAAGATAAATCTAGCCTAGCATGCTAATTAAAAGACAAGAACAAGATATAATCAAACAACACATAGACATATTGAATGATTAAATGATTACTTATCTTCAATTAAACATGGGAGATCCAAGGGTATAAAACCCTTAAAAATGGCAGAAAATTCGTCTTAGGGTTTCTCCTCACAAAGTTGCACACTAATGACTAAAAATTGCAAAACTATATATAGAGTTTAGGGTCTGACGGCGTCATGTTGTAGGAGGTGACGCCGTCACCTCGCCGCGGATAGGGTTCCCGGATGGTCTTCCTGACGCCGTCCCTCTTTAATCCTCCAAAATCCGCTCTGGTGCGTCAAGGGTTGACGCCGTAAAAATAGTGCTTGACGCCGTCTCTCTTTAACTTAAACCGTGACGACCTTGATCACCTTAAAGGGTGACGCCGTCAGATTTTCATTGTAAAACTCTCTGGCGCGTCACGTGTATTTTTTCATATCCACCTCTTTTTCCAAGCCGTGACGCCGTCAGGAGCAATCCTTGACGCCGTCACGTGTACTTTTCCAGCAGCTTTGGAGACTTTGTCGTTTTCTTCACTTTTATGCTCCAAAAACGTCCAAAATGCTTCCTTTTCCAGATTTCTTCTCCAAAGTACCTAAAATGACAAAAGGAACGATTTAGGGTAATATTTGATCAAATAAATACGATTTAGGGCTTAAATGACCCCCTAAAAGCGGTACACTTTTCGCTTCATCAGCAGACTGCTACTGTCAAAACATTTGACAATGGTGAGAAAGAGTTAAATGTCATAGTAGATGGTAAATCTATCACTCTTACTGAATCATCATTCAGGAGGCATATCCATTTGAATGATGACAATGGTATTAGTGCTATGCCAAACACTGAAATCTTTGAAAATTTAACCAGGATGGGGTACAACATCCAATCACAATCTTTAACATTTCAAAAAGGTTGTTTTGCCCCACAATGGAGATTTTTAATACATACCATCCTTCACTGTTTCAGTCCTAAGAAAACCTCATGGGAACAGTTCAGTAGCAATATTGCAACTGCTCTCATATGCTTAGCTTCTGACAGAACATTCAATTTTTCAAAACTCATCTTTGAAGGAATGGTTAAAAATGTTGATAGCAAATCAAATTTTTTTATATATCCCAGGTTCATCCAAACTATTTTGAATATGAGAAAACATCAGCTTCTTCCACACAAAAATGTTTATCCAACACCTAAACTTACCCAAAAACTTTTCAGTAATATGAGGATGGCCTTAAAAGGGTATAATGGGGAAGAAGTTCCACTTTTTGATTCAATGCTACAGGTACAGGGTGAGGGATCAACAAGCCCAGTTGACTCCCAACACACACCCACAATATCAGAACAATCACCTTCACAACCAATCTCATCCCCAGATAGGTCATTATCTAGATAGGAATCTGATGTACCTCAGCACAGAGTTCCTACCCCTCCCAATGTAGCAGATGAGGCTGACTATGTCAGTATAGAAAGGGCTGCTTCTATTGTCTCAGGCTTAGAAGCTGGGCAGGATAGAATTAACATCAATAAGACCCAATCTATGGCAACACCAACAGTACCAAGTTCCTATGCACCTAGTACTATTGGTGAAATCCCAAGCCAACCAGAAATTTTGGGTGGCTCAGACGCTCATCATATGGTGGACTATGAGTCTTTGCCCCATGATGCACCTCTCCCTGAAGGTAACACATCAGGAAGTGCTGAGGGCAGTCAGAAACTTAAAGAATTGACGAATTTATGTACCAAATTGTCTGAGAAGGTTACTACTTTGGAAGCTGATCTGATCTCTCACAAGAAAATTTTTGGCAAGGTATATACGAAGCTGGTGCTTAAAGTCAAGAAATTGGAGGACCAAGTCAAGACACTTAAAAGAAAGAGATCAGCTCATTTAGTAGAATCAACTAGTACATCTTCTTCATCCGGTTCATCAGATGGTCCAAGTGCAGATCAAGGTGAGGAATCTTCCAAACAGGAGAGGAAGATTGCCCAATTAGATGAAGATCCTCAGGTTTCTTTGATTCAAGAGGAGTTTGATACTCAAGGGAGGCAAACAGAGCAAATGAATCAAGGTACTGGTGGTTTGACAGAAGGTACTGGTAGTGCCACACATGGTACTGCCAGTATACAAGAATAAGGTATTGGTGGCTCTCAAGGTACTGCTGGTGCAGTATACACAAGAAGGAAAAAAATTTCAAGAGTAGACAAGGGTAAAGAAATAATGACAGAAGAAGAATCATCTGAGAAGATAACCAAGAAAAGTCAAACTCAGATTGCTTTAGATGAAGCACTCGCTAGAAGAATTCATGAAGATGAATTAGCAAGAGTAGCTGAAGAAGAGAAGATTGCTCAAATACTGACTAAGCAAAAGCTATTGACTGAAGTACAACAATTAGTTGCTCAAGAAGCTGCTGATAGGGAGCTAGCTGCAAAGCTACAAGAAGAGGAAAGGTCACAGTTTACAAGAGAAGAAAAAGAACAAGCTATTGATGACCTAGTGCAGCAGATCAGAAAGAGACAAAGCAAGAAGAAAGCTACACAGAGGAAGCCCCCTACTAGAAAAGAACAATTAAGCTATATAAAGACATATCTGAAGCACCACGATACCTAGAAGGAACATCACTTCAAGGGAAGATCTTTTGAAGTAGTTGAAAGAATTTACATTGACTCTCATAGGAGAATGCAGAGGTTTCTGAGAGGTGATCTTGAAAGGAGTGAAGGAAGAGGAGAGAAGAGAGCAGCAGAACAATTGGAATCAGGAGATTCCAAGAAACAAAGAACTGAAAAAGAATCAGTTCAAGAAGAACCAGCGGAGGAAGAAAAGATAGAAGAGAATTTAACTGAAGAACAGATCCATGGCATGATGGTGGTAGTTTCAGAAGATCTTAATATTGATCCTATTCAAGCCAAACATCCCATCATTGATTGGAAAGTGTACTCAGATGGAAGAATCAAGGGATAGAAAATTATCAGAGTAGGAGGAAAGTTTGAAGTCTACAAGTTCTTTGAAGACATGATCAAGGATTTTGACAGAGATGACTTGGATAAGCTTTGGAGCATAGTTCAAGAGAGATTAAAGACTGCAGATCCTACAGATGATAAAGATAAAAAGCTATGGGTTGAGTTGAAAAGATTATATGAGCCAGATGGAAGTGATACACTATGGAGATTACAAGCTAATGATCTGGACACCACATGGAGATTGTTTGATAACTATGGAGTTCATAGAGTTTCTACAAAAGCAGGAGTGGAGGTTTATATGTTTGTTGAAAGAGATTATCCACTCAGAGCAGCTACATTAATTGTTATGCTTGCAGTAAGACTGAAAGTTGAAGAAGATTCAGAGATGGCAAAAGATTTGATCAGAAAAATATTTCAACTATCTTAGGAATATAAATATTCATGTGAAGACTCGGTCACCCCGAGTATCTATTTAGCATTTATGTAGCTAGTAGGCTTATTAGTATTAGTTTAGTTAACGTAATATTAGTTTAGTTATTATAGTATTTGTGGAGTGGGTCGGGTCTTTACCCACTGTCAGCTCACTCTACAGCCTACTCGGGGCACCTATGTTAGTATGTATAAATACCCCTCTCCACCTAGGGAGAGGGTTGGAACTTCTTACACATTCAACTAATACAACATTCACTTCACTCTCTAAGTTCCCAACTCTTCCTTTATCTCTCTAAAACCCACGGCCAAATCACTTCATTCGTGTGTTTCATGTTATTGAATATGCTACAAATGGTATCAAGAGCCATGGTTAGGTTCTAGTGAGTGCATATTCTTGGATTTGTGGATTGGTTTGGTAGTTTTTCTTTGTGTTTTATAGACCGAATAGAAAAAGGAAGAAAAACCTTAGTTTAAGCTTTGTTTGTGGTTTAATTTGTTTATTACTTGTACTTTCATGTTCACAAAGTTGTTTTACATCTTCCTTGATAATATACAACAGTGTTTGAGTTAGTTAGTGGAAGATTTGAGGACTTTCTTGGCAGCGGCTTGACATTCGGTTGAGTTTTCTTAGTAGCGGTTTAACGTTCGATAAGGGTTTCTTAGTGGCGGTTTGAACCTTTTGGGTAATTCTTAGTTGCGGTTTGGTAGACTGCAGTTTGGAGCTTATCCATAACGGGAAACAAGACAAAACGTACGGAAAGTGACGTTTTTGTCCTCTTACTGTAGCGGTTTGTGTTTTCTGTCAGGTAGCGGTTTGTCGTTTAGTGGTTGCGGTTTGACCAGTCTTTGCGGTTTGACTTTTTGTGGTTTACATCTTTGCGGTTTAGCTCTTAGCGGTTTAACCATCAGCGGTTTAGGTCTTTGCGGTTCAGGTATCAGCGGTTTGATCATTGCGGTTGGGTTAATTACTGCGGTTTGAATCGTTGCGGTTTGTCTGGTATTCCTGCGGTTTGAGAATAGCGGTTTGGTATTTAGGATCTAGCGGTTTAAGTCTTGCGGTTTGACCAATTAGGGACTGCGGTTTGACCCTTGTGTTGTGGTACAGCGGCTTGATTTTAGCGGTTTGATAATCCATATTGCGGTTTATTACTTTAATCTACTTGTAACACAACGACACCATAACTCACCTAATTCTACCAACAATCACCACTTTTAACATACAATCACTAATCATCGTAATGATCCAACAAGCATCATATCACATCCAATTCATCATTATCTCACATACACGTCTTCACAATGCTTACCAATTCAAATGCCTTCATATCTGAGGTACTTAAACTGTACGACACGTATGATAAGTATGTGACTTCCAATCCTGCACATCAAGCAAACGTGTGTGATTCTGATAATGCTAACATGGAATTGTCATGCTCGAATTCTCACGAGAAAGAATGTCCTCAGCCACTAATGTTGATTAATGAAAAGGAAAGTCGAATTGAATGTTTTCGACTGCTTCATTCACATCTCAAAAGTTTGTTTGAACAACCTGGGTACTTGGGAGGTTACAAACGGGCTTTCGCAACACTTTTTGGTCAAGATGTTCAGGATTTCACTGTCAAAATGATTCTATACTTGGATCAACTTGAACAACAACTTGACAAAGAAGAATTTTCTGAAGGTAGATCCATGGCTGCTTTCTGTATGATCAATAACCAACTCCAGGTGTTCATTGATTCGCAATACACTGAGGACTATGACTATGACAGTCAAATGACAAAAAGGTGTTTTGCTAACTATACTGGAACTGAGGTTGACGTGTTCAGAAAAACATTACTACAACTGATGAGTAATGTTAAGGGGTTCATTGATGAAAGGGCTCAACACATGGGAAATGGAACAGAATCAGACAAGTATGATGATAGTAACTGCACAGGAGCTGATGTCACAATGTGTGTGGATACAACTTACAAACCAGAAAATCACCAAGCACAGTCTGATGAGGTACAATTGTCTGATCAAGATAATGACCTTTCCAATGAACAACAACATAATGATCCGGTGAAACCTACATATGACACATATCTGATGGAAAAGACTGATAGCAATATCACCTCTGACTCAACAAATACGTGTCATATGGAGGGAGAAATTGATCAGGATGCTGAACATGATGATTCGTCACAGTATTTGCCTATGGCTGAGCTTTCCAAATCAAATGACATGGTTGAAAAAGAAGTTTATAATGAACTCTCAAACAGACTTTTACGACTTGAAAAACATTGTATTGATCTTGAAATCTCAATGCAACAAAAGGAAGAAAGTCTTCAAACTAACCTAACATGTAAAAATCTGGAGTATCCTGAATTCGTGAATTTTTTATAATAAACGATTTGAAAGCTCAACTAGAGGCCAAAAACTTGACGATCAAAAATCTGAAAAAATAGTCTGGCTGAGATGTGTGACATGTGCACTGAAGTAAAGGCTAAACATGATAAGCAAGTGGCTGAATTAATCACTGAAAACTGAGTCTTTGAAAATGCAATGTAAAAACCAGAGTGATAATATCAAAGAAATGAAATCTAAGGGTATATAACAGATGACCTCTTTGATGGATAAAACTGATGCATTCAAAGCTCAAATTCAAGAGAAAGGTTTCACAATCACGCCCTTAAGAACGAATTGAGGAAATTAACTGGAAATAGTGTGAACACTAAGTTTGCAAAACCATCAATCTTGGGAACGCCAGTTTCACAACCTCTTAGAAATAGACCAATGGTTAGACAACCAAGTGCATTTAAATCTGAACGATCAAAATCATCTAACCTAAGGTGTGCAACCCAAGTTGATGTGAAACAAGTTTTGTCAAAACCAGTCACTTCACAACCTAGACAAAATGTTTAGTTAGTTACTGGTCATTCTAAGGCTCAGTCTCTTAAGTCAAAGGCTATGGAAGTAGATACTCATGTTAAGATGCACTCCCCTAAGACCAAAAACCACAACAGGCCCGTAGGACCAAAGAATCATCCTCGGAAACCTAGTAGGCAGATTGTTGTAAGACAAAAAAATTCTCCCAATAAGCATTCTAAGGCGTATAAGAAATATAATACTTTGAGATCTTGCCTTAGATGGTTACCGACAGGTAGAATTTTTAAGAAAGTTGGTCTTAGGTGGATACCTACTGATACAGAAAGCACTTCCAAGAATGATTGTGAAAATCCAAAAAGGCAGGATACCATTGTCACTAACTCATATAAATGTGAGCAATATCGTCGTGTTAGTGCAGGGAATCTTTACCTAAATGCAGGAACATCTACCATTTCCACCAAAGGGAAACTCATGGTGTGGCGGCCAATAGGACTGACATCTCCTCATTTGGGGGTTCAGAAAACACAACAGTGATGTTCGTGCATAATGATTTCTGATCTACTCAGCTCAAAACTCGTACTTCAACAGAATATGTTGGAAAGAATATCGGTGGTTATTCTTCATGTATCCTTTGTATATAGTTTTTTAATGTAAAGAACAGAAAAGTACCAGTTTTAATTGTATATAGAAAATTCTAAAATCATAAAAATCAAAAATCAGAAAACTCCAAAAATAATTTGTCTAGGCATGTCTTCTGGTATCGATAACATTTACGGTCCTAGAAATGTCATTCAATAATGACACGGGTCTTTAAATGAAGTTCGAACAAAAGTTCAAAATGGTTTTCAAAACATGCCTAACCGGCTTGCAGTTACTTCATACTGTAACCCGTTCTTCAAAATGTGGAAAGCTCGTCGCCAAAAAGATGGTTGTTCCTTCAACTGGGTGAAGTTCACCCAGGCATGTATTACTTTATATCCATGTTTTTCCCAAATTTGATGTACGCTTCAGTGCATCATTTCGTGCAAATGAAGAGCAATCTTCTGATGATCTCAAATTCTTTCTAGTCTATGATTCTTCAGAAAAGAATTTGGGTATCACATTGCGGTTACATGAGTTTTAAAGATCAATAGGATTCATGATTGCATAAATTGTTTCTCAATCAACGACTCCAACTCTTTCAGTAGCAATCGGGTCATTGATTGAGGGAGAGAGTAACTTATGGCAATCATCAGGGCATCCAACTCATTAGGTTAATCCATGAAAAGTTGACGAAAAGTCGTAGTGTTGCAAACTGGGGTTTAGTTTGAGAAGATTGCTTCTCTAGGGTTGTTATCATCAAAAAGGGCCATAGGTTTTGTAAATGTCAACATAGGGCTGTAAATGCTAGTATAGGGACTTACATGCAATAACAGCAACCTGTTCCCTAGGCTTATAAAATATTGGAGGATCATTAGTGCCCTATTGAATGTTTATATCCAAAGGTGAAAAGACAGGGACCAGTATTGACAATAAATGAAACTTACGGATTGGTAATATAAGAGTCATCGCGGTTTGACCTGGTCAAAATTCTCAAATCTGGTCAAACCGCCAACACATTTTCTCTCTCAAACCCAAGACGCTACTCCCTAGAACAGTCCGATTGTGATTCATTTAGTGTAATCTCGCCTAGGTAATGTTTGCCTCACATGTTTAAACTATTTTTAGTATTAACATCGTCATTTCCTTGGCCTGTATCTTACTAAAATCATCCATTCTCTAGGTTGCGGCTCGAATCATCATCCACTACTAGGTTTGTGATTAATCTTATGATTAAGTTGTTGGGTTTTGCCTGAAATATGCTTTGATTGCTTCGCTGTGTGTTTAATCTGTTTCTCTGCTCATTTATGTTGATTATTGATTCTGTTCGAATCATTGTTGACTTTTAAAAGTCAAAGTAAGCTGTAGTTGTTTACGTTGGAGGTTGATATGTGTTAATAAGTCATGCCCCTCTTGGTTAGTGATGTTTAGGCTTAAGATAGAACGTAACTCGTGACTTTTTCCGTTTTGTGTTCTTCATTGTGGTTTGTAGGGAAAGACTTTATGATTTGGTTAGATGAGTGTTATAATTGTGAATTGGATCAGATAAATGATTAACTACAAGCTGAGATTAGGACCTCTATGTATGTATCAGTTTGTGTATATGTGATTCTTGGTAGCGGTTTGTATGTTGGTCTGAATCAACGTTCTTTGCAGTAGTTTGTGAGTATTGCTCTTAGTAGCGGTTTGCCTGTTGATATTCTTGTTTGTGGGTTGTGGGTGTTGTTCTTGATAGCAATTTGATCGTGTTATTCTTGTTAGCGGTTTGCCTGTAAATGTTCTTGTCAGCGGCTTGTAACTGTTGCTCTTGGTAGCGGTTTGATATCTTGTTAATATAATAGTCCTGCGGTTTGTGTGCTTGAATATCTTTGAATATTTTATTCTTGTGCGTTGTGTTTGAATATTTGATTTATCTGTTTGATTTTTGGTGCGGTTTGACCAGTTTTCGAATATTATATTCTAGTGGTTTACCTGTTGTTGCGGTTTAACTGATTTTTTGAATATAATATTATTGCGGTTTACCTATTACTGCGGTTGGACCATTAATGAATACAATCTTATTGCGGTTTGATGGATGTGGTTTACCAATTGCGGTTTGACTGTCCTCCACTGAATCTGTCCTTGAGGTCTAGTTATTTCAGTTTGGTCTAATGAGTGTTAAATCATTATATGACTGCAACGTGTATTGTGAGACTTATGTGTGCAAATTGTTGGGGCATAACCTGCATTGTCTGGGCCTCGTGTATTAAGTAATTCACATCATGCTTAGCATTGGTTCTTGAATCTTGTCAGACATTTGTATGATCATAGTGTCGAGGTCACAAGATTATGTCCTGTCACAAGATGAATTAACTCTTGTTAAATCTCGTAGTTGATACTATCTTGTAATCATTGCACTCCTCTCTTTTCGCACAATGTCTAGGTTCTTGGTTGCACATATCATACTTGTTACTCATATCTCTCACCTAACACCACTCTTCCTACGTGGATATTTTTCTTGTTTTGGTGATTGTGCAACATCAATGTCTAACCCTAACGCACCTGAGGTACAAGCTCCTGCTATTCCTCCACCGGTTCGTACAGATGACCAGATATTACCTCATGACCGATGGCTTGCAATAGGACGGAGCAACTGTTATCTTGATATGGATAGATCGCAACACAACCCTATTTACAAGCTTGCTGTAGATATTCTGAAGCAAACAAACTTCTTTCGAGCATTTGTTGCCTGTTCATCTATTCCATCCATCTATATCCAACAGTTTTGGGACACTGTGAGATATGACAAGATTTCTGGTAACTACAGCTGTCAATTGGATGAACAATGGTTCACACTCACTATAGACACAATCAGAAACGCACTCCAAATCACACCTGTCATTGAAAACCAACCATTCACTTCCCCACCAGCACCTGAAGAACTTATCAACTTTGTCAACGATCTGGGTTACCCCAAAACCATCCACGCTCTCTCTTCAGTCAACACATATGACATGTACCAACCCTGGAGAGCTATCTTAACCATCATCAATTTATGTCTCACGGGCAAGACGTCAGGATATGAGAGACCAAGAGCTCCAGTGATACAAATACTTTGGGGAATTCTGAATCATGCCAACTTAGATTATGCTGAGAGAATTTGGGAAGAGTTTACTCATTCAATTCAGTCATTCATTGGGGACAAAACCAATCTTGCGCTGCAGAAAACCGGAAAGAAGAAAGTCAATCTTCTTATGATCCCTAACATCAGATTCACCAAGCTAATTATCTTCCATCTTCAAAGTGTGCACAACTTTCACCCACGACTGGATTCCCCACTTCACTTGCCAGACAACGAGCATCTTCTTGGGAATCTTAAATTCACAGCAAGGGGGTCTAAGTATGAAGTATTTAGGAAGGCGGTACCTGATGACCTTATCACAGATGAGATCCTCAATGCTTCGTACTTTCAAGAATACCTGATGAAAGTAGACAAGCATCAGAAATTCATGGCAGGTGAACAAATCAGTGAAGCCGACACACCTCCTCCAAAATCTTCTAAGTCTTCTAAACAACAAAAAGGCAAACCCAAACCCAAGAAGCGCAAGGAGGCGTCAACAACTGATGTTGATCCAGGTCGCACCAAGAAGCCAAAAAGGGGAGATGTATCTAAGAAAGTAGGAGCCAAGGTACAGAGAAGGTTGATTGATGAGGAAGATCCCCTATCAGAACCAACTGTGCAAGATGAGGATGATGATGATCTTCTAAAGGCATTAGATGTTAGTGCTAAGGAACATGGAGAGTCAACAGGTCATCCTACCAAAGGAGTAATTCTCAAAGAACCAGATACTGGAATACGTCAATCTATGCCCGCAGTTGAAGGAAAAAGGGAAAGGGATTGACACAGTAGAACAAGTTGCTCAAACACTTTTGGATTTCTCATCTCCCGCGTCCAAGTCAACCACTACAAAGTTTATTCTTAAGAGACGCAAATCTGAACCCTCTAAGACCGTTGAATCATCTGTAGTTGAGAAGGATAAATCTTCGAGTTTGGAAGTCAAAGGAGATTCTAGTGATACCGAATCTGATGAGTTGGTAACCGATGAGAAAAAGACTGAGATGGATGTCACACCTACCAAAGATGGTGCAGAAACCGGGTCTGACAAGGCGGATAAGGAGATTCTAACTCATGAGAAGGAAGTCACATCTGATCCTCCTCTTGAATCACTGAATGATGAATTTGTGTCTACAACATACCCGGAGGTTAAAGAGAATCTGAAAATGAAAGTCGATGATCATAAGCACTTGGAGGAACCTGTTGGGTCAACTGGCACACTGTCATCCCTCAAAACCCTCGATCACGATCTTACTTTTGGAGATCAGTTCATAGCACACGACCCTACTGATACAGAGACAGAAAATCCAAATGAAGAAAAAGAGGTGATATCAATGGTGACTGTCACTATTGAGCAAGACACGTCTACAATCCCCACAATGGCAACCATCTCTGCAGCTGCACCAACTGCCATAATAACAACTGCCACAACCACAACCACAATCCCAAGTGTACTAACTCCATCCACCCTCACAAGCTTAGAATCCCAACTGGAAACAGCTCTCAAGCGCATTGCTGATTTGGAAGGGCTGAATCTACCACAAGTTGTATTGAATTATGGCCGTAGGTTGTCAAAGCTGGAAGATCTCAACATTGAACATAAAGCAATGACTGCGGTTGACAAATATGCTACTGAAGCTGTACAGTGGGCAATGGAATCACCAATGAGAGCTCGTTTCAGAGATCTTCCCACCATTGACATGAAGGAAATTATTCATCACCGTATGTTTGAGTCTAATCAGTACAAAGGTCATGAAGATCATGTAAAACTATACGGAGCACTACAAAGTTCAATTAACCGTGAAAACGCTGATCAACTAATGAAAGACTTAGAAGAAACTCGAAAAAGGAGGAAAAAGAGCCAGGATAAACCCCATACTCCACCTGGGTCTCCACCTCATCCACCTCCACCTCCACCACCATTTGGTGCATCTGGAGCAGCTGGTTTTTCTGGAACTTCAGGATCTTCCCAACCACAATAACAACCTCATCCTTCTGCAACATCTTCTGAAAAGGATCAGTCAAAACAATCCACTAGTCCAAGCTCTTCAAAGAATGTTTCATCGTCTGGATATGCTGCCTGGACGACTATTGACAGAAGATTCAAGCCGTCAGTCTCATCTATTCCTGAAGATTTTGTAATGCATGAAGAATCGGTTGTAAACTCTCAAGATCAGTACTCTGATGATGATGAAGACGGTGCAAACTCTCATATTCCAAAGGTGACTCCGGGGGAAGAATGGTGGTGGTCCTTTTCACGAGAAGAAATTGCTGCAAATCCAGGTTCCACTCCCACTAGTGAGGAAAAGAAAGCATGGTTGAGGACCCTGACTGAAGAAGAACGACCTGCTACACCAGAACCGGCATGGTCTGTCCCATCATTAGAAACACAAGCTCCCAAACACAACTGGGCAGCTGCTATTGCATCTCACCATGTTCCTCCTCCTGATCACTCACTACTGGCTTAAACCGGTGATATGGGAATCTTTATAGACTAGTTTTGCAGGCAGAAAGGGATTTCGTCTCTCACACCACAAGATCTGGAAGGTCAAGCGTATGAAATAGTCAAAGTCTTCCATCCTGACGCGATTCATCTTCAATACCAAATGGACGAATGTCACAAGCTATTGACAGACCAGGTGGATGACAGGATCCTCAACTACGATGTCAGCAAGCCTCTCCCACTTGGTGGTCCACCAGGTCATGTCACCATACAAGCAGAGTTCTTCTTCAACAAGGATCTGGAATACCTTCGCTTTGGTGACAAGGGTTGCAGACATGCATTATCAATTACCAAGATGAAGGCTACTTATTATCCTGATGCTGGACTGGAACAGATGGTACCTGATCAGATGTGGATAGACGATGAATGCAAGTATGATGTTGCTGCGTCTTACGGGATTTCTCACTGGTGGTTTAACAAGAAACGATTCTACATTGACAGACATGCAGCTGAGGGAAATCGTCGGGCAGTACGTACCCACATGAGAATTCTAAGTGTCATCAGAGTTGAAATCTACTCCAGGTACGGGTATGACTACTTGAAGAAAATTGTGCTTCGCAGAGCTGATCTTCAGGAACACATCATTGCTGAATGTGACTTCAAGCACTTGTTTCCGAGTGACTTTGAGGACCTCTACTTGCTGAATCTTCAAGGACATCTGAACCATCTTCCTCCACGAGAAAAGAAAATTCTCTCGGCAGCAGTCAACTTATGGACCAGGGGTCTGGTCATCAGACAGCGTGTGGGTGACTTCCAACTTGGGATTGAGAGCTATCAGACTCAACTCAATCTCACAAAGCCTAGATGGGAAGCAAAAGGATTGGAGTTCAAACACGACTACACAGTTATCGAATCTCCAAGAGCTGTCAAGTTTACAGACAAATATGGGATTCCGATGATCATGAGGTTCAATGAGATCCACAAGTTTAGCGATGGAACTCTGCGCCTGATTGATGAAGCTTTGGATTACCGGGTGAAGGAATTTAAGATCAACCCGAATAATCCGGGGTTGAACACTAAATTCTGGACTGAAAAAGATGTGATGATGAGTGAAGAATTCATGCGGGCTATTGCGAGAAGATTGAAGACACAAAGGATCTTCCGCAATTTGGAAAGCTTTGTTGGGGGTAGAATACGTGAGGGTGACTACAGACTTCTACAGAGAACTGAATGATGCTATCCTCTCTGCAATGATTAGTCTTATTTTGTGATTGTGTACTCATGTAACATAATAAACTTTGTACTCATTCAGTAGTGATAACTATGTGATGTGTGTGTGTGATAGTTTTACCTCCCTCTTGTATTAAGGGGGAGCATTGTTCAGTTGCATCATCAGAATACATGTTATAACCTGACCACATTTTCTCCTATAATTTCTAACTTATTTAAATCAATTGGGATCACAAATCTCAAATGGTTTGAAATTTTTGATCGGGGGAGAGAATGTGATTTAAATATGAAACCTGATGAAAATGTGATTCTTTGGACTTAAATGTAAACTCTCCCATATGTGCTAAACTCTTTCGTATATCGATGCACATATTGAGGGGGAGCAAATGGTATGTGATAACAAAAAGGATGTGGCATCTTTCGTGAGCAAGACTCAGACTTCACCAATGAATTGACGAAACATAAACTGTCATTAATCGAAAGGACATATCCTGGCCGGGTAATAATTTCAAGCTGGTCTAACCAGTGATGTAAGCGTGTCTTGAAGAGGATATGTCTGAGTAGAGTGTACCATTTCGAGAAACTTTCTGTGGATGTGACCAGGCCGGGTAATAATTTCAAGCTAGTCTAACTAGTGATGTAAGCGTGTCTCGAATCGGTCATGTTCACTGAAAGTGGATCAATTCAAAAAGTGCAATCTCCACCCAACATGTGCAAATTTATAATAAAATCATCTGAGCACATGTTAAGGGGGAGCATTTGAAAAATATAAAACTCTCAAAGTGTTAGCAAAATGTGTTTCATAATCATGAACACTTTGAGAGATTTTTCAAGGATTTGGTAAATGGCAACATAGGATAGTCATGAAGTTATAAGGTGGCTAAGGTTAGGAAAACCGTCCTATGATCCGCCAGAGCCGGAGGGATCTACCCAGGGACAATACCAAATAGTTAGTATTAGAAAGTCCTTAGGTATGATTATGAAAAAAGGGAGTAATATGAGAATGGAGAAAGAAGGGGTTGAAGAATTAAAAAGAAAAGTAATGTGAAAGGGTGAAAAGAAATAGCCATCCAATTATTCAACCTTAGGGCAGAAACCGGGTTCAATTCATATGCTACTGGTTGTTACTAAGGTAACGCCGGTATTGAAGACAAGACGTCATGGACCCAGTGACGCACTGCACTAAACCTTCTAAGCCACTCAAGTTCTCTTAAAAGGACTTGTTTCATTCTCACGGGGAACCCTGCATAATCTATCGACCACTCATTACGAGTTATGTTGATATTGAAACAGGAGACATCGCTCCAGTCTCCGACCACCAAAAATGCACTTATCGAGTCTAGAGCCACGAGATGCATCATAAGATCTCATAGGAACACGTGTTACTTCTACACTGGCTGTTCAACGTTAAGGACTCTAGTTTAAACTTATGAGTCCTACGCAGATCTTAGCAATCCGCCAGAACATTTATAAGGGAATTTACAAATGTAATTTTCAGTGATTGAATGGAAATTCCTGCCAGGGTCAACATCAAACAGCCCTGAAAGCAAGTCACTTTGGTAATTCCTTATGGATTACGCTTAGTGGTCGCGGCAGTTTCAAACGCTCTACAGTCGTGGAGTGAACTCCAGCGACTCACCTAATCGTTCATTTACTACGGTAGATCTTGTAAGCCCTCTGTAGGCTTTCAATTTAGAAACGGCCTTGGTAAGGATTAGAGAGTGTTTTCACACTATGCTGTTAACAATCTCGAAGTCCGAACCTGCAAGTACAGGACGTTTTATTGCTAACTGTCGTATGCAGGAATTCCTAGCGGTTGCAGCTGATTGCCGAGAAGATGCCAATCCATTACCACATGCTCACACTACACCATCATCGTATTCAAAGAAGTCATGATAAACTAAAAGACCTTCAACACTGCTTCTGCAAACTCTGATGCTGAATCTCATGACCCAGAATAGTGTGAGCATGTCGGCTCAAAGAATATCACAACACATGGAGACATACTACTAAAAGATGACCTGGAGACATACGTTGGATGATGACATCAAAGAATCACTAAAGATCACCCAAGACAGAAGAACGGTCATCAAAAGATCACTGCTGAATGTACAAAGAGTAATGAATTTAAAGAATCAAAGACTACGAGCTAGGAAGTTACAGTCATGTAATAGAATGCTATAATTCAAAATATTATTTCCGGGGTGACCTCCCTTAGGGGGAGATTGTTAGGAATATAAATATTCATGTGAAGACTCGGTCACCCCGAGTATCTATTTAGCATTTATGTAGCTCGTAGGCTTATTAGTATTAGTTTAGTTAACGTAATATTAGTTTAGTTATTATAGTATTTGTGGAGTGGGTCGGTTCTTTACCCACTGTCAGCTCACTCCACAGCCCACTCGGGGCACCTATGTTAGTATGTATAAATACCCCTCTCCACCTAGGGAGAGGGTTGGAACTTCTTACACATTAAACTAATACAACATTCACTTCTCTCTCTAAGTTTCCAACTCTTACTTTCTCTCTCTAAAACCCACGGCCAAATCACTTCATTCGTGTGTTTCATGTTATTGAATATGCTACAAATTATCAGAAGAAATGAAAGCCAGAAGACTAAGGATAACAATGTAGTGTTTTGAAGAGTCCTCACAGTCCTCATTTCATTCAGAGAAACTTGATGATTTAGGATAAATCGTAAGTTTAGGGGAGGATTGTTGGGAATTAAATGTTTCTGATAACGCCTAAATCTAACATGTTTTTGATAGTGTTATTGGTAGTTTTATATATGTTTTGTGGTTATATTTATATGCTTTTGTTACTAAATCGTACCAAAGTGTGTTTGCAAAGCATTTGTAGCCAAAGACAGGAAAATGGATGGAAAAGATGCAAAAATGAGGAAAAAGGAAATATTTATGATTGCATGTGAATCTTGTGTCAAGTTCTGCACCGTAAGGTATTTCAAGGAATTAAAGTCCAAGTAGTCGAGTTAATAAGCTTAAGAATGAAGAGAAAGATCAAAGAATCAAGAGCTACGACCGAGAAACAAGTCATACGGAAAAGTCCAAGAAATAGGTCCACCAGCAGTAGCCATCCGATCGGTCGCCGCCCGCAACCGAATCGGATGGAGAGAATTTGGATTTACCGAGAAGACCAACCGATCGGTAGACCATTCTATCCGATCGGTTGGAAGTCGCTGTTGACCCAAGACTTCTTTATTAAGGATTGTGACTTTATAAATCCGGTTCTAGGTCCTTCTTTTCAGTATTCTAACCATTCAATACTACTTGGAGAGCAAGAGAAGCATTTATGCACTTAGACCCTTGGTTAGAGCAATTTATTGAACCATTTGTTGGGTATTTATAATACCAATCAATCTAGAGAGATATGTATGCTAGGGGAGTTCTTGCTTGTTAGAAGAGAGAACCATTCACAGAAAGTACTCAAGAAATTCGTCCATAAGTCCAGGAGAAGGGAGAAAGTTGATTATACCATTTCCATTGCTTGTGGAATCATTGTCTTTCACTTGTAATCTTATTTCCAATCATTGTAAGACTTTCAATCATTGTTTCTAATGTTCAAAGTATTGAGTTTACATTTATGTTTGCTATGAGCGGCTAGTGCCTTTGTGCACTTGCTTAGATGATGTGTATTATTCATTGATTGGCATATGATTGTGATAACATGTTTTAATTCAATTTCAAGTCGATTCTAAGATCCAATTGGGATTAAGTTTCATAGTGACATTTGGGTAATCAAGTTTAAATAGTGCTAGTAATCTTAAGGGTCGAAAGTACTATTGTTATTCCACTAGTTATAATCATTTGTCTATGAATGATTGTTGTCTTCCACTATTCTTGATTAAACAAAGGAACTTAATTGTGATTGTAATGAAAATGCTTTTGTCTATCAAAACGGATTGATTGTAAACCATTTAAAGGTCGAGAGATTAATAGTTTACTTTCAATTGTGACCTTTTGTCTATAATCGGTTACCTTTTGTATTGACCATTTCCTAAGCTTGTTTACTAGAACAAAAGATTGTTTTTGTGTTTGAGGAACACCAACTCATGAACCTTGAATTGATCTTGAATTGATTGGTTAAACGTAATGCTTGTTTTTATAAACCAAAATCTTGACGAAGGTTTAATTTGTAGAAACAATAGATTAGTGTCAAAACTAATTATCACAACCAACATGTTATCCAAAGTTATCACAATCATATTAGTCAATTGTAATACACTAGTCTAAGCAAGTGTAGTTTTTAATCATTTGAATTTTCATAATATCATTACTACTTGTTTGAGAAAGTTGCTTTTAATTTACAATTCGATTCACTACACAAATCCCTGCGAACGATCCCGACTTACCATCAAAATCTTGCTACAACGGACGAGTATACTTGCTCGTATGTGTTGTCACTAGATTCGGTAATTCACCCCTTATAAATTTAAAACTTGCACCGAACCGGGCACATCAAGTTTTTGGCGCCGTTGCCGGGGATTTTGATCGTGTTTCTGTAAGTTTTAGTCCAATTCTCATATAGTTAGTTTTCGTAAAAAAAAAAAAAAAAAAAGTTTTACCGAGCTGCCCATCCGATCGGTTGTTCATCCATCCGATCGGTTTTCCAAAATTTTCATTTACCGAGAGAACCATCCGATCGGCGGACACTTCCATCCGACCGGATCCTTCAAACCAAATTTACAGAGAGATCTATCCGATTGGTAGACTGTTCTATCCGATCGGTTGGACGATTCTGATCTATTCAAATTGTTTTCATTCTTTGTTCGTTTGTTTAGACATTGCCTCGATTCGCTGGGGAATTGTATGAACACTCGATCAACTGGAGTAGAACCAATTCCACCACTTTTCGATCCCGAAAGTTTGATTCGAACAATATCTAGAAGAAGAAGAAGAACACCCTTTGTTCCATTAGCCAATCGTGTGCCAAGAGTACCAAACCCAACTTTTGATAACCTTTTTGAAGCCAAAATCGTTTATAACCCATTCACTGATCAACCTTTTCCCATGGCTGACGATAGATCCATGTGGGAAGCAAACCGAGCCGTAGCACCCACTCCTGGAGCTGCTATTGTTGCTGTCAACTTAGGTGACAATTTCACCGTGAAAGGTCACCATCTTTCTATGATCAAAGACCGTCAATTCGATGGCCGTTCGAGGGCCGATCCTCACAAACACGTTGCCGAATTCATTGAAATTTGTGGCATGTTCCGATACGGTGATACAAATATGGATGCCATTAAACTCAAACTTTTTCCGTCATCACTTGCTGGAGATGCAAAAGTGTGGTATAACGAATTAACACCAGGAATCATCACTACTTGGGAGGAGATGAGGCAAGCTTTTGTAAGCCGATTCTTTCCACCTGCAATGTTTGATCGACTCATGGGAGAAATTCGTGCTTTCACACAAAATCCTAACGAATCACTCGTCGAAGCCTGGCTTCGTATGAAGGATTTACTTCGAAGTTGTCATGGACATGGTTTAGGACGAGGAACCATTATCCAAATCTTTTACCATGGACTTGATGAAACATCTCAAGGAATTCTTGATGCTGGAGGAATTTTTCTTTATAAGACTCCTAACCAGGCATACCAATTGCTTGAAGACCGAGTTCTTCTCAAACTCGACTGGTCAAAAGATGCCAAGACAAAACCCTTAAGAAAAACCGTTGCTTTTGCCGAAAGTTCTGATTCATCTAAACTCATGGAGAAAATGGAAACCTGGTTTCCAAAATCGATTCGCAATACAAAGATCTTAGAGGAGAGATGAAGAAATGCGAGATGGTTGTAACAACTGTGGAGGTAACCAACCATCATCAGAATGCGATGATCAACCTATGGATCAACCAAAAGAAGGAGAAGCTAATTACATCCAAGGAGGATACCGAGGAGGAGGATATCGTGGAAATTATTACGGACGAAACTCTGCTAGTTGGCAAGATCGCCGACAAAGGGATAACAACCATGAGTCCCAACCAAAAGTAGAGAACCAAACCTCACAAAATCCGACAAGAAACCTGAAGAAACAGAATTTTGAAAAAATGATGAGAGAATTCGTCACCGCTCAAAAAATCAAACCAACGAGTTCGTTTCAAGAATCCAATTTTTCAATTCTCAAGACCAAAGTTGAGCAAGGTCAGAAAAATCATCAAGCGTCTATCCAAGATCTTGAAAACAAATTCGGTAGACTCTCTGATCAAATTTCTTCCCAACCATCAGGTTCGTTGCCTAGTAACACCCAAACCAACCCAAAACCATCATCATCATCGAATGATAAGACTTATCGTCCACCACCAACCAGAAATGAGCATATCAATGCTGTATTCACAAGAAGTGGCCTGTCTTATGATCCACCACCCAACCCAAACAACACCACAACTATCAATTACGATAGTGAAGATGAAGATGAAGAATCCAAGAAGGAAAATACACCAAAAACACCACCCAAACCCAAACCCAAACCACCAGTTAAGGCTTACACTCCAAAAATTCCATATCCTCAGAGCCTTAAGAAAGAAAGAATGGAGGAGCGTTATAAGAAGTTTGTTGAAATAATCAAAGAAGTTAGACTCAATGTACCTCTCATTGATATTTTAGCCGGAATGCCCAATTACGGGAAATTTTTGAAAGAACTTCTTAACAACAAGAACAAGTTGGAGCAAATATCCGCTACCTTTCTCAATGAAGAATGTTCAGCTATTGTTCAAAACAAAATTCCACAAAAACTCGGAGATCCCGGAAGTTTTCTGATTCCATGCATATTAGGAAACAACATCACTTGCGATGCTTTAGCCGACTTAGGTGCGAGTATCAATTTGATGCCCTATTCGCTGTATACGAAACTTTCAATCAATACCTTGAAACCCACAAGGATGAGTATCCGACTAGCTAATCATACTTACCAATATCCTGTTGGTATTGCTGAGAATATGCTTGTCCAAGTAGGTAAATTCATTTTTCCCGTGGATTTTGTGATTCTAGAAATGGAGGAAGATAGTAGAGTACCCCTTATTTTAGGAAGACCTTTTCTAAACACCGCTGATGCGATCATAAAAGTAAAAGGAAAAGAACTCAATCTTGGAGTTGGAGAAGATAGAATCACCTTTTTAATCGATAAAGCAATGCAATATCCACATTCCAGTGATGACACTTGCTTTAACATTGATGTAATCGATGAAGTCACTGAGGAAGAATTGGATGCATTACTTGAAGATTCTGATCCATTCATGACTATTTCAGAGAAGATTAGTGAAACAACTTTTGTTAAAGAATTCGTTGATTTTATGGAAGTTAAGATTGATGAAGAAGAAGAAGAAGTTGAAGAAGGAGAGATAATAGAAGAAGATTTTGAGGAAATCAGTTTTAATGATCAAATGAGGATCAAAACATCACTTCAAGAACCACCGACTGATCTTGAGTTGAAACCACTTCCCGAAAATCTTGAGTATGCTTACTTGGAAGACAATTCGCTACTTCCAGTAGTCATATCTTCGTTGCTCAATGATTATGAGAAAGAATGTCTGATTTCAGTTCTTAAAAAGCATAAAGAAGCTTTTGCGTAGAAAACTTCTGACATCCCAGGAATCAGTCCTGATTTTTGCAAACACAAAATCAATTTCGAAGAAGATGCCAAACCAGTTGTAGAAAGACAATGTCGACTCAACCCCAACATGAAAGAAGTTGTTAAAAAAGAAATCATCAAACTACTTGATGCCGGTATCATTTACCCCATTGAGGATAGTCCTTGGGTGAGTCCTGTTCACTGTGTTCCGAAAAAAGGAGGAATGACTGTTGTGACCAACGAACGAAACGAATTAGTTCCTACTAGAACTGTCACCGGATGGCGAGTATGTATTGATTACAGAAAATTAAACAAAGCCACCAGAAAAGATCATTTTCCTTTGCCTTTCATGGATCAAATGCTTGAGAGATTTAGCAGGAAACAAATACTTTTGTTTTCTCGATGGTTTTTCAGGATATTTTCAAATTCCTATTGATCCGGCTGATCAAGAAAAGACCACATTCACATGTCCCTTTGGAACTTACGCTTACCGGCGTATGCCTTTTGGATTATGTAATGCTCCCGCGACTTTTCAAAGATGTATGATTGCTATATTCCAAGATATGCTTGAAACGTCTATGGAAGTTTTCATGGATGACTTTTCAGTTTTCGGAAGCTCATTCGAAGCTTGCCTTTCTAACCTCGATAAAATGCTTGAAAGATGTAAAGCTGCACATCTTGTTCTCAACTGGGAGAAGTGTCATTTCATGGTAACTGAAGGAATTGTGTTAGGACACAAAATTTCTAGCGCATGAATGGAGGTTGACAAAGCAAAGATCGATGTCATTACCAAATTACCACCCCCAACTAACGTTAAAGCCGTTAGAAGTTTCCTAGGACATGCAGGTTTTTACCGTCGTTTCATTAAGGATTTTTCCAAAATATCTCGTCCAATGACGAAACTTCTTGAAAAAGATTCTGTTTTCGATTTTAATGCAGACTGCATGAAAGCATTCGAAGCATTGAAAACACAACTGACTAGTGCACCCATTATGGTTTCCCCTGATTGGTCACTACCATTCGAGCTTATGTGCGATGCAAGCGATTTTACTGTTGGAGCTGTATTAGGACAACGAGAAGAGAAACATTTTCGTCCTATATATTTTGCCAGCAAAACACTCAACAATGCTCAACAGAATTACACAGTTACAGAGAAAGAATTGTTAGCCGTTGTTTTCGCTTTCGATAAATTAAGATCATACCTTGTACTTTCGAAAACAATCATGTTCACCGATCATTCAGCGTTAAAATATCTGTTTAAGAAGCAAGATGCCAAACCGCGTCTCATCCGATGGATTTTACTACACCAAGAATTCGATATCGAAATCAAAGATAAGAAAGGAGCAGAAAATCTAGCCGCTGATCATCTATCTCGTTTAGAAAATCCAAATCTGGAAGAGTTAAAAGAAGATGAGATTGACGATTATTTTCTTGATGAAACACTCATGATTGCTGATACAATTGATGAGAACGAAATTCCATGGTTCGCCGATTATGCAAATTATCTCGTTGGAGGAATTCTAAAGAAAGGATTAACTCATGCCCAATGAAGTAAATTCTTTTCGGATCTTAAACATTATTATTGGGAAGAACCCTATCTTTTCAAAATGTGTCCCGATGGGATGATTAGAAGATGTGTTTATGGTTTTGAAACGAGAAGAATTCTCGATGAATGTCATCATGGCCCAACTGGGGGACATTATGGTCCTTCTACCACTGCTAAAAAAGTCTTTGATGCTGGATTCTATTGGCCGACTATTTTTAAAGAAGCCCATACTCTTGTTAAGAATTGTGATGCTTGCCAAAAATCCAGTAGTCTTTCTCGAAGAGATGAAATGCCACAAAAGAGCATTCAAGTCTGTGAATTATTCGATATTTGGGGAATTGATTTCATGGGACCGTTTCCTAAATCACACAAATACGAATACATTCTCGTTGCTATTGATTACGTTTCCAAATGGGCTGAAGCGGAAGCTCTACCTACAAATGATGCACGAGTAGTTGTTAATTTTCTCAAAAAGCTTTTCGCTCGTTATGGAATTCCTAAAGCTTTGATAAGTGATCGTGGAACCCATTTCTGTAACAAACAAATGGAGAAAATTATGAAGCGATACGGAGTTCATCATCGTTTCGCTACAGCTTATCACCCACAGACCAGTGGTCAAGTCGAAAATACCAACAGAGCCTTAAAAAGGATACTCGAAAAAACAGTTAAAGACAATCCCGCCGTTTGGTCGAGAAAACTAGATGATGCTCCGTGGGCATTTCGCACGGCTTACAAAACACCAATTGGTACAACACCATACAGATTGTTGTATGGAAAAACTTGTCATTTGCCGTTCGAAATCGAACATCGCGCTTACTGGGCACTAAGAAACTGTAACCCAGACCTCAAAGTAGCTGGAGAAAAGAGATTTTTGCAATTGCATGAACTCGATGAGCTTAGACTGCAAGCTTATGAGAACTCCAAACTTTACAAAGCAAGAACAAAAGCTTATCATGACAGAAAGCTAAGAATCAGAAAAGAATTCAAAGCTGGAGACAAAGTTCTGCTTTTTAACATGAAGTATAAGTTCAAAGCTCCCAAGCTGAAACCGAAATGGTTCGGACCGTATACAGTGAAACATGGATTTTCATCGGGATATGTTGAATTACATGACAAACATGGTGGAAGTTTCATTGTTAATGGGCACCGAATTAAGTTATACTATGACAAGGAGCAGATGAATGAAGTTTCTATTCAAGAGATTCCGCCTGAATCCGAATATGAAGCCATAACCTTTATGTCACCCTTCCCGACCGATTTCAAGAAAAACACTCCGTGGGCCGAAGATTCTGGTTATATCTATGATGTTCTACCAAGACCGTGGGAGAAAGTTAAGTTGGAATACATAGATGAAACTGGAGAAGGAATAGTGATTGGAAATGTGCTGTACGTTCCAAAATTTCCAAAGAAGAAGTCAGCAATTGGACCAACATGAAGAGAGAGAAGTTCGAGTCCGGCTGATGACTCGTTAATAAAATAAGCGCTTCTCGGGAGGCAACCCGTGTGTTTGTTATTTTTATTTTTATTTTCTAGTGATTAAACCCCAAAGTTTTTCTAAATTGCTTAGTTGAACTTAAGTGTGGGGGTGTATCACTGTCTTTTGAATAAAGCGAAGAAATATTTCGTATGTGTGTTCCTTTTGTTTTTAGATTACTGCAGGTAATGATTTCGAAGCTTGGACGCTAGGATCAAGACTCCTCTTGAGCAGAAAATACGGTTTATTCTCTTATTTCCCTATTTCATTCTTTGTCGTTTATCACATTGAGGACAATGCTTAACTTAAGTGTGGGGGGTGAATAGGAAAATAAGAATAGATTGTAGTTTCGAGCTGAATTTTAAAATTTTGTTTGCCCTTGTAATCTAGTCTTTTGTCATTTTAAAGATCATATTCTAGAATAACTGGATTTATCCACTGGTGAAATCTGTAATTTTGAAAATTCGAGATGTGTCCCGATTAATATTGCAATCCATTCTGGGATCGATAACATTAGCTAGCACAGATTATAGCCCTTTCCACTAAAGTGTGAGGATTTGAGCCTGTTCTATATATAGCATACATCTTTTATGCTTAGATCTTTTTCTATGAGTGTGCCGGTGATTTTATTTATTCTAGAACTTGTACTTGTAAATCATTACGAGACCGTTGTGAGATCACATTTCATTTGTGATATAAGTGTATATGCGTGATAAGAGGCAACCTTAGGTTTTATCCCAAATGGCCTTCCATTTTCATATAATGCTATATTAGCTAGCTACATTGGCTAGTTAACCACTCATATGGACCCAATTGTTAGTATTTGTCTTTAATGCTAGATACCCCTAGTTACACCCGCCGAGCCTATCTTTTCTTTTGATACAATCCAGAAAAAAATTCAAAAAGATTTTACACCCTTTTTAGCCTAGCCTTATCCATAGTCAAGTCTTGGTTGGTTGCTAGCTATTTGGCAAGATGGATGTTATGTGGAAATCATGAAAGTTTAAAGAAAGCGCAAGCTCCGAAAGTTGTTATCCAAGTAAGGTCATCGCAACTATAAGATGACAAGTAAAAAAAAAAAAAAAAAAAAAAAAAAAAAAAAAAAAAAAAGAGAAAAAGAAGAAGAGTCATCGCAACTATAAGGTGACAAGAATAAGCCAATGGGCTAAGTGAATCAAGTATGAATAAAGGAAGTATGGAGTTTTTCGCAAAATGGCATGATAGTGGTTTGAAATAGCTAGTAACATTTGGTTCGTAGACTTTGACTATTTTGTTTTTATTTTCAACCAATTTCATAAATATATCCCATGCCTTATCCTACCCTTTTTGACTTTGTGAAATTATTAAGTGTATGGACATGTAGTGACCATCCGATTTCTTGAGGAATTGACTAACGTTGTTAGCGATCTAGGGCGTATTTTGGCGACCATCCGTTATGCAAGTAACGTCGTTAGCGAGCCAAGGTACAATCTAGTGACCATCCGTTATTTGGTAATGCAAGAATTCATTGTTAGTGAGCTATTATGTTTTGCATGAGATAGTGGCGCGTTAGTCTTTTATATCCCTTTAAGCCTTAAACCCGAATAAAAGCCCTCTTTGATATGTATACTTGGAGCTCACACCATTTCGGTGTAGTTTTGTTTCTCGTACAAGCTTATGGTAATATTTAGATCATGACTGAGCAAATGAGTGTCATTCCTCTTATATACTCCACCAATCATACAAATGAGTGTTTGAGTGAATTATATTTCATTTTCCTTTCGTGAGGTGTTTAGTAATGTGTATCATGCAAGAAAATCATTTGGGTATTGTCAAACATCTCGATGATTCAACCCTAAAAGCTTAAAACGATGAATCTAGCTTGTACTAGTGCTTGATAGATTTGCATACCATGTGGATAATTGTTTTTATTTCTAGATTTGCTTGAGGGCAAGCAAAGTTCAAGTGTGGGGGATTTGATAACGCCTAAATCTAACATGTTTTTGATAGCGTTATTGGTAGTTTTATATATGTTTTGTGGTTATATTTATATGCTTTTGTTACTAAATCGTACCAAAGTGTGTTTGCAAAGCATTTGTAGCCAAAGACAGGAAAATGGATGGAAAAGATGCAAAAATGAGGAAAAAGGAAATATTTATGATTGCATGTGAATCTTGTGTCAAGTTCTGCTCCGTAAGGTATTTCAATGAGTTAAAGTCCAAGTAGTCGAGTTAATAAGCTTAAGGATGAAGAGAAAGATCAAAGAATCAAGAGCTACGACCGAGAAACAAGTCATACGGAAAAGTCTAAGAAAAAGGTCCACCAGCAGTAGCCATCCGATCGGTCGCCGCCCGCAACCGAATCGGATGGAGAGAATTTGGATTTACCGAGAAGACCAACCGATCGGTAGACCATTCTATCCGATCGGTTGGAAGTCGCTGTTGACCCAAGACTTCTTTATTAAGGATTGTGACTTTATAAATCCGGTTCTAGGTCCTTCTTTTCAGTATTCTAACCATTCAATACTACTTGGAGAGCAAGAGAAGCATTTATGCACTTAGACCCTTGGTTAGAGCAATTTATTGAACCATTTGTTGGGTATTTATAATACCAATCAATCTAGAGAGATATGTATGCTAGGGGAGTGCTTGCTTGTTAGAAGAGGAGAACCATTCACAGAAAGTACTCAAGAAATTCGTCCATAAGTCCAGGAGAAGGGAGAAAGTCGATTATACCATTTCCATTGCTTGTGGAATCATTGTCTTTCACTTGTAATCTTATTTCCAATCATTATAAGACTTTCAATCATGGTTTCTAATGTTCAAAGTATTGAGTTTTCATTTATGTTTGCTATGAGCGGCTAGTGCCTTTGTGCACTTGCTTAGATGATGTGTATTATTCATTGATTGGCATATGATTGTGATAACATGTTTTAATTCAATTTCAAGTCGATTCTAAGATCCAATTGTGATTAAGTTTCATAGTGACATTTGGGTAATCAAGTTTAACTAGTGCTAGTAATCTTAAGGGTCGAAAGTACTATTGTTATTCCACTAGTTATAGTCATTTGTCTATGAATGATTGTTGTCTTCCACTATTCTTGATTAAACAAAGGAACTTAATTGTGATTGTAATGAAAATGCTTTTTTCTATCAAAACGGATTGATTGTAAACCATTTAAAGGTCAAGAGATTAATAGTTTACTTTCAATTGTGACCTTTTGTCTATAATCGGTTACCTTTTGTATTGACCATTTCCTAAGCTTCTTTGCTAGAACAAAAGATTGTTTTTTGTGTTTGAGGAACACCAACTCATGAACCTTGAATTGATCTTGAATTGATTGGTTAAACGTAATGCTTGTTTTTATAAACCAAAATCTTGACGAAGGTTTAATTTGTAGAAACAATAGATTAGTGTCAAAACTAATTATCACAACCAACATGTTATCCAAAGTTATCACAATCATATTAGTCACTTGTAATACACTAGTCTAAGCAAGTGTAGTTTTTAATCATTTGAATTTTCATAATATCATTACTACTTGTTTGAGAAAGTTGCTTTTAATTTACAATTCGATTCACTACACAAATCCCTGCGAACGATCCCGACTTACCATCAAAATCTTGCTACAACGGACGAGTATACTTGCTCGTATGTGTTGTCACTAGATTCGGTAATTCACCCCTTATAAATTTAAAACTTGCACCGAACCGGGCACATCAGTTGGGAATTAAATGTTTCTGACTTAGTACTGCTGGAAGAATACACCAACAATACAAACTGCTAGTGTATGAGTGAAGACTGTTGAAGGATAACTAACAGTACAAACTCTGAAGTTAGTACTGCTAGTATATAACAGAAGGTACTGTGTTATGATAAGGATTTATTAAGGATAAGTATGGAATAGATCTTATGTATATCACAATTAGTTAGAAATATACGGTAGATACTTATCTTGTAAAGGACTCATTAAGTATATAAAAGGAGATCCTAGGTTAGATGTTCATATAGAAGTCGTACGAGTCATACAAGTTTTGTTAAGATTCAAGGTCGTTGTAACCCTAGTGATATTGAGATCACTCGTATTATTCTTAAACAATATTGCATCGTTTGGAGTTAAACATTTTGTTCATTGTTCATACTACATTACTATTACATTAAACAAAACCTTCTAAGTATTGTTAAGTAGTTTTCGCATACTTAACAGTATAACCTCAAAGTATCTTAAACACATTATAAAAGGAGTAACATCCTAAGTGTTTTAAATCCTCTCATCATACGATACCTTCACCGAAAATTCTCTTCAGGATATTTAGGAAGAGTCTTATCGTCGACAAAATAGTTGTCGATTAAACGTTGTTCCGCCTCTTCTCGTTCACGTGGTATGTATGCCCTCGTCCTCTTAGGACACGATCCCAATCCCCTGGCTTCTTGATCACACAGAGCTACAAATTGTTTATACGCCGTATAATCCCGAAGATATCGCTCCCAGTCATCTTTAAATAAACATCATAAGGGTCGTAATAGGTGTCGTTAGGATTGTTTGGATCCATAATTGAAAGAAAGTTGAGTATTATTGAAGTATAAATTAAATTGGAAAAGCGTGTGAAAAATGGTAGAATAAGGAGGTATTTATAGGATTTTTAAGGGGTAAAAATTTTAAAAAGTGGTATTTTTGGGAAAATATCCGTTACCCAAGGTTCAAATTCAAATAATAATAATAATAATAATAATAATAAAAGAAAAAAACCCACCGTGTGGCAGGACACCACGGCGTGAGCAGCCATGGCGCCACCCACGGTGTGGTGCGCCATCGTCAATTTTGGGCTGGTGGCCATGGCACGAGCCATGGCGACACCGTACCTCCTGCTCTAATAAGCAATCCCATATAGGCCGTATAAAGGTTGTCAAAATAAATCCCAAATAGCCACTAAATATAATAATAAAGAAAAAAATAAACGTTGCGATAAAGAGACAATTAACAGCTACACCGCCTTTCTTGATCTCACGGGAATCCTAGCTACACCGCTCTTCAATGATCTTTTGTTGTTTGATAGATCTTGTGTGGTTGAGTATGGATGCATCTGGAAAACCTGTATTGAACCCATGATCGATCTCAGTACGTGAAGAGAGAAGGTTCTAGTGAGAGGGAAAGTTTTACTGAGGTGGTGAAAGGTCTAGAATGGGGGAAAATATCTTATCCCAGAAAAGGAAAACGGAACGGGAAACACCACCCGTTATATTGGTCAGCCAATGATGTCGTGACATTCGTCCCACTTTCTTCTCTCTACCAATAGCAAGTAAAGAACCCCCGTTGGTACTGTAGAAGTTTTTTGGTACTGTAGATGTTGCCCCGTTATTTTTTTGGGTTTTAGTATACAGAGTAATTCGTGAAGGTAGTTGCAATTACTGTAGGATGAAACTTGTCTAAAGGAGTTTTATGGATATGTGTTGGGTCAAGAATTTGACCTAATTACCCTGACAAGGATTTGAACATAAAATAGCCTAACTCACTAAATAAAATAGTGGGTTACTCACTGATAAAGAAATCAGTGAGTGTTGTATAAAGCTCGTTGTTGAAGAAACACTTTACTTACTGATACGGTGTCAGTGAGTAAAGTATACGAGCTACAAACAACTCCAGTATCACTGAGATTTGACAAATGTCTTAGTGACCCTGAAGATGCCATCTCTACAAGCAGACTGAAAAATATGGGCGGGAACTTCCAAAAAAGGAAGTCAGACAAAGTACAAGAAATTGCCATAAGAGTTGGAATATTTATTATGACTTTTTCAAAAGGGATGTTGGTGCTTTTTCAAAAGAGGAAGATGAAGAGGGACCACTTAGTGGATGACAACTCACACTTAGTGGATGACAACTCACACCAACCCACATGTCTTTGTTTTATTTACCTATATATATATATATATATATATATATATATATATATATATATATATATATATATATATATATATATATATATATATAAATATATATATGCACTATAATAGAGATAGTGTGTGTCCTAAACAAACAAAAGAATACAAAATGTATTAGTTGATAGGATCATCCTCTCATTGAATCTCAAGCATAGCTTGGATCAATGAGAGTTTATTTGTCACCTAAAGGGGATAGTTTACCGGAATTATCCCCTTGAAGAAGCTGAAGATGTTATCATGTAGTCAATTGTATTTTGAGTAATCTTGTAACATTTGTTATCATTATTAATGAAACTTTTATTTATTTACTCAAATTTCATGGACCAACAAGTGTTATCAGAGCGGCTGGATCAATTCTGATCTAGATCCATTCATGACTTCTGATAACATTCTTCCATCAAAAAAATAAATGTGATATCGTCAAAAACTGCTACTGCTATAGCAATTTTTGAGGGGGGAGAAACACATTTATTGTTGACTGAAAAAGACATAACCCCTCCCTGAACCCCAAAATAACACACACCACCACCACACAAAAAAAACCTTATCCACACCCACCACATATCCCTTCAAAAAAAACCGACACTTACAAAATCTTATCCCACCAAAAAAAAAAAAAAAAAAAAAAAAAAAAAAAAACCCAACCTCGATCTCAACAAATGAGACACACAGATCCATCATCTCTAAAAATCATGCCTCAAATTACATCTCCTCTAGATCTGCTAATACACAAATCTACAAAAAAAATTATCCCCACAATCAAAACACCAAGGCATCACCAGTGGTTGTCCAAGCCGGATAACTAATCACAACCAAAAACCCACCACGGACCAACACTCATCACACAACAACAAACCAAGAAACCGAGTTGTATGTTGGTGATTCTTGTTAAGTCAGTCGACTCAAAAATTGAAGAAAAGTTGAGTCTTCGGGCTCGTTAAAAGTAATGGGTCATTATTGGTTAAAGTCGGCTTAATTGTGTAGTGGATTTGTGTGAATTTATGTAAAGTTAGTGAAGGTGGATTTCGGAGTTAAGCCTGAGTCTGAACCCAGGGTGTGTTGAGAAATATGATGGTGAACTGATAAAATTTATCATTGAGTATGATAATAAAAATCAAGGCGTGTTAAGTCTCAAGCTGAGCTTGATCGGTTGGAAGAAAAAACTGGGGGGATATGAAAATGGGTCTGATAAAAAAGGTCAGTCATTGACTCGAGTAATATCTACGATTGGTGGCACAGAGAGTGAATGTCAAGACTGAAAATGTGTCTCTGAATAATCAGGGATATGGTTGAAAAATGAAGAGTTGGCCTGATTTAAAAATGTCAGGCGAAATGGTGGGAGTTTTGTGAATTGGGTTAGAATCAGATACCCTAAAAAATCAGGGACTGAAAAACAAAAACCCAGGAGACTACCTGATTTGGAGTCTTTGTTGAACCAAGACCCTGACCTAATGAGAGTCAGCTGATGTCTGTAACTAGGGAGTGATATGGCTGGATTATGGGTCTGTTGATTGATTCGTTATGACTCAGGGTACAATAATCAGGGAACAATAGTCAGTTTGGCATACAAGATTGATGAAGGTCTTATAGAGGAAAGATTTGAAGAAGTGTTTAGGAAATACAATGGGTAAGTCAGGAGGACTGTGATGTTGCTAAGGGTAATATGAATCAGAGGATTAGTGCAGTCTCTGATAGTGGAGTCTGTAAACATGAGTCCTTAAAACCAAAGTGACTCAAGAACCTGAAACGGGAGTCCCTGAACCCTTGGTGACTGATTACTCAAGAACCCGAAACACTAAACAAAAATACCAAAACTCAGTGAGTGTTGTGGTTTATAACAAACCCAAAACTGAACCATGTCACTTTCACTGAAAAACAAACCTTATTGAACCCTCCCTCAAACTGAACCCCCAGATCATACACGGTCACTGAACCCCATCACTAAATCCCTGAACCCCATGACTAAAACCCAGGTCACTGAACCTCAGACCAGGTCCCTGAACCTCAGACCAGGTCCCTGAACCCCCTGGTCACTGAACCTCAGTCACTGAACCCCTGAACCCCTCAGTAACTGAACCCCTGAACCTTCAGGTTCCTGAGCCCCTGAACCTTCAGGTTCCTGAACCCCCGCTCCCTGAACTTCCAGGAACCTGAACCCAAACCATTAACCAAACCAGGAACCTGAATAACCAAAAACCAGAACCTCATTCACCCAGGCTATTTGTATATTCAAATAAGGGGAGACTGTTAGGTCAAGAATTTTACCCAATTACCCTGACAAATATTTGAACATAAAATAGCCTAACTCACTAAATAAAATAGTGGGTTACTCACTGATAAAGAAATCAGTGAGTGTTGTATAAACCTCGTTGTTGAAGAAACACTTTACTTACTGATACGGTGTCAGTGAGTAAAGTATATGAGCTACAAACAACTCCAGTATCACTGAGATTTGACAAATGTCTCAGTGACCTTGAAGACGCTATCTCTACAAGCAGACTAAAAAATATGGGCGGGAACTTCCAAAAAAGGAAGTCAGACAAAGTACAAGAAATTGCTATAAGAGTTGGAATATTTATTATGACTTTTTCGAAATGGATGTTGGTGCTTTTTCAAAAGAGGAAGATGAAGAGGGTCCACTTAGTGGATGAAAACTCACACTTAGTGGATGACAACTCACACCAACCCACATGTCTTGGTTTTATTTACCTATATATATGTATGCATTGTAATAGAGATAGTGTGTGTCCTAAACAAACAAAAGAATACAAAATGTATTAGTTGATAGGATCATCCTCTCATTGTATCTCAAGCATAGCTTGGATCAATGAGAGTTTATTTGTCACCTAAAGGGGATAGTTTACCGGAATTATCCCCTTGAAGAAGCTGAAGATGTTATCATGTAGTCAATTGTATTTTGAGTAATCTTGTAACATTTGTTATCGTTATTAATGAAACTGTTATTTATTTACTCAAATTTCATGGACCAACAATATGTTTGGCACACAACATTGTTGAAAGATTATTCTTATTTCTTTAAAAATAATGTACTTCAAATATAATCTTTGTTTGGTATACAAAATTTATAAGAGACAATAAAAAAATAATCTTGGAAAATCAAATACTACTTTATGTAGCTTATAAAAATAATATATTTTTATAATCTCATTCTTCATCTCCATCTGTAATGTTACTACATATATCGTCCTAAAAACGTTATTTATATTTTGCGATCTTTGCTTTATTTTGTTAATGACAATTATAAGATTTATCTTTAGCAAAGCATAAATATAAGTTAAAGTCTTTTACATTTATAGTAACAAGTCTTTTAAAACACTTTTTTCTCATTACATGATCACTAAGAATTACATTGCATACATATATACCTTTACATGTTTAATTTTATTTCTTAAAATTATATATATATATATACACATGACATCATGGCATACCTTATTAGGAAATCTTTATATATCTTGGTAGATTTGTTATATATTTTGGAGAGATCTTGAAGCTAAAGGGTTGACTTTGCAAGATCTTGAAAAGACCTCACAAGATATGGGAAATCCTTAGCTGGCATGTCCCGGCGAAACCAAACCAGTATATGGGCGGATCCCATATTTTGGATCCGCCGGATCCGCCACCTGTTGATCAGCTTTGCCTATAAATAGCAAGCTGATCATTCAGGCACATTTATCACTCATATAGCTTAAATTATACACTCATTCATTTGTACATTACTAACCCATTACATTCATTCATTTCATTCTTAGTGATCGCTCTTTTGTAGCAAAGAAGATCAAGCATCAAGGTTTAACACAGTGGTGTAAATCTTTAGTTTAGTTACTGTGTGATATTGTATTAGTTCACACATCATTGTCTATACCATTCATTCAGTAGAGTTCGGTTAGTGTTTTAGTCCTCAAAACCCATAGAGTGTCGGGAGTGGTTCTACCCTTGTTAAAGAACGAACGGGAGTAGTTGTACCCTTGTTAAAGAACCAACGGGAGTGGTTGTACCCTTGTAAAGAACTCGGTATTTAGCTTAGCACCAGATAAAGAGTAAGCGACGTGTAAAGGTTTTCTCCACCTAGAAGGGAGCTTGTTTCTTAGTGAAGAAAAACTCTCGAGTTAGAGGCTCGAGGAGTGGAGTAGGGCAAGGAAGAGAGTCCTTGTAGCCAAACCACTATAAACATCTGTGTTGTGTGGTTTGATCATTTCTTTCCTTACTTGCATTATATATATTGCTTGATTGTTTGCTTTACTTTGAAATCACGTTAAGTATACAAAGCGAAGAAAAGTTTAAAACGGTAAAAACTATTCAACCCCCCTTCTAGTTTTCCACAATTGGCATCAGAGCTACGTTACTAAAGATTTTCAAAATATATTGTATTTTAAAACTTGAAACGATCAATGGATTTTGAAAACTTCAAAGAAGGGTAATCTATGCAAAGACCACCACTATTTGAACCAAATAGTTTTATATATTGGAAAAATCGCTTTGAAACTTATGAGAAGTCAAAGGATATAGATTTGTGGTATATTATTGTAGAAGGTGATAATAAACCTATATCAAATATATCAGGTGGTCGGGATGAGGGTACTTCTCTTACTCGTCACAGTGATGAGCAAAAGAAGTTGATTGCCAAAAATAATGAAGCCAAAATGATGCTTTATAATGCCTTACCTAAGAAAGAATATGAAAGAGTTTTTATGTGTAAAACGGCTATGGATATTTGGCAATCATTGATTATCACTCATCAAGGGAACTCACAAGTCAAAGATAACAAAATTGATCTTCTTGTTCAATAATATGAACAATTTGTTATCTCTGAAGATGAGACCGTTGATAGTGCTTTTGCTAGGTTTAATACTATTATTACATCTCTTAAAGCACTTGAGGAATCTTTTTCTAGTATGAACTTTTTCAGGAAATTTCTTAGAGCACTCCATCCAAAGTGGAGAGCAAAGGTGATGGCTATTGAAGAACCCAAGGATCTTTCAAGCGTGACACTGGACGAGCTCGTCGGAAATCTCAAAGTTCACAAGATGGTGATGGAAAAAGACTCAGAAATAGTTAAAGGCAAAAAGGAGAAGATGAAGTCCATTTCCTTGAAAGCTAAGGTAGAGTCAAGTGATGATGAAGAGTCTAGTTCTAGTAGCGAAGACGAAGAATATGCCATGGCCGTAAGAGATTTCAAGAAGTTCTTTAGGAGACGAGGAAAGTTCGTAAGACCACCTCGTGAAGAAAAGAAATCCTTCCGGAAAGACCGTGATGATAGAAAAGGAAAAGTAGATAGGAAGTGTTTTAGGTGCGGGGATTCTAGTCACCTAATAGGAGAATGTCCAAAGCCTCCAAAGAACAAGTCTCAAAAAGCATTTGTTAGTGGAGCTTGGCGTGACAGTGATAGTGATGACGACGAGCCAAAGAACGACGAAGTTGCTCTCATGGCTCATGACTCAGAAGAGGTACATTCTGACTCGTCATATTCCTCAGTAGAATATAACAAACTGTGTGATATTACTCTAAAAATCATAAACAAAAATAAGTTCTTAAAAACCAAAACGACACTTTTAGAAAACGAAGTCTATTGGTTAAAAGAAAAAGAAAAACGATCAGAAAAGGGTAAAAGTGTTAAAGAAACATGTGTCTCATGTCAGGAACTTAAACTAGAAATAGAAACACTTAAAACCACACAGGAAGATCTTATCAAACAAAACTCTAAGTTTAAAAGGTTTGATAAAAACATTTGTTTAGCAGATGAGTTAATGCAAATTCAAAAGTTGCCTCATGATAAAACCGGACTAGGATTCATGAAAACAGGAAACTTAAATGACTTTATGAAACAAACAGTGAAAGTACAAGAACCTGTTCCAACTGAGTCAGACACCCGCGGATCTGATGGACCCAAAATTTTGGATCCGCCAGTTATACCAAAAGGATCCACAGGTACTGTTGATGAACAGAAGGTTCGTAATTCGGATCGTACTAAATTTGTAAAAGTCACAAAGAAACCTAGTACTAGTACAACTGTTAACAAACAAAAACCATCAGTTTCTATAGGAAAAGGTCAAGTTAAAAATGAGTTTAGGACTAAAACGGTTCAACAGAGGCCTAAAACTTGTTTTCCCAAACACCCCTTTCCTAAGAGTAACCTTAAATCACAGCATCATCATCAAAATAGTTGGAACCAAAACATGTCTAGGAACTTTCAAGGTCCTAACTACATGCCATGGAACACTTGTCCAACATTTGCATACATGAACCATGATAATGTAATGTTTAACCCAAATGGACCCATGAGATATTGGGGACCAAACACTTGAGTTTTTCTTTAACTTAGGTGTGCTTGAAAGTCGGGTTAGAACCGGACGAGTGGATCAAAGATAGTGGGTGTTCAAGACACATGACAGGAAACAAAAGCCTTTTCTCAACCTACCAAGTGTATGATGGAGGTAATGTCACATTCGGTAGCAAGCTTAAAAGTAAAATCATCGGAAAAGGTACGATCTCTCATGACTCTCTCACTATTGATGATGTTTCTCATGTAGATAACTTAGGATTTAACTTGCTTAGTATTAGTCAGTTATGCCGCAAAAAGTATAACGTCCTTTTTAGTGAAAATGGAAGTAAAATACTTAAGGATGGCATAACGGTAGGGAAAGGTGTTTTAAAGAATAACGTTCACGTTATGAAGTTAGACAAAACACCTAAAGACAAACTTTGTCTCACCTCTCTGGACAAAAACTCAACTCTATGGCATAGACGCTTAGGTCACGCCAATATGAGGCTAATCCAATCCTTATCATCTAAGGAACTCGTTAGGAACCTACCCAAGTTGAAATACGACCAACACTTTTGTGATGCTTGCAAAATTGGGAAACAAGTTCATAATAGACATAAGGCTAAAAATATGGTGTCTACATTTAGGTGTCTAGAATTGTTACATATGGATTTGTTTGGTCCATCCGCTATACAAAGTTACGGGGGAAACTTCTATACTTTGGTAATAGTAGATGATTGCTCTAGATATACATGGACAAAGTTTTTGAAAACTAAAAATGAGGCATTTGATAAATTTGAAATTCTAAGTAAGAAAGTTCAAAATCAAATAGGAAATAACATTGTGTCTGTTAGAACCAACCACAGTCGCGAATTTGATAACGAAACCCAATTCGGAGCCTTTTGTGATGCTAATGGCATAACACATAATTTCTCGGCTCCTCGAACTCCTCAATCTAATGGTGTAGTAGAATGCAAAATAGGAAAATTCAAGAAATGAGTAGAACAATGTTAAATGAACAAAACATATCACAAAAGTTTTGGTGTCACGCCGTAGATACATCCACATACATCTTAAATAGAGTATTAATTAGACCATTTTTGAAAAAGACTCCATATGAGTTATATAGAGGCAAAAAGCCTACTTTAGGATATTTTAGAGTATTTGGAAATAAATGCTTCATTTTAAACACTAAGGATTACCTCACCAAGTTTGACCCAAAGTCGTATGAAGGTGTATTTCTTGGGTATTCACAAAATAGTAAAGCCTACATAGTTTTGAACAAAGAAACTTCAATAGTCGAGGAATCGTTGAACGTAACATTCGACGAAAGTCCACCTCCCTCTAAGACATCACCTTTGGTAGATGATGACTTAGTTGAAAGTCAAATGGTTGAAAACCAAGAAAATGTTGAAAGTGACAAAGAAGATGAACTGGTAAAAAGAGAAATAGTTAACATCAAAGAAACCAAAAGTCATCCATTAGAAAACGTCATAGGAAAAATTAATGAAAGAACATTAAGATCTAAAGCTCAAAACCAAAGTAATTTCTTTTGTTTTGTTTCAACCATTGAGCCTAAAAATATAAATGAGGCCATAAAAGATGAATCTTGGGTCATAGCGATGCAAGAGGAATTAAATCAATTTGTTAGAAATGACGTTTGGACATTGGTCCCTCAACCTCAAAATCAAACCATAATTGGTACCAAATGGGTGTTTAGGAACAAAATGGATGAAAATGGAGTATTGTCTAGAAATAAAGCTAGGCTAGTAGCTCAAGGCTACAATCAACAAGAAGGTATAGATTACGACGAGACATTTGCACCCGTCGCTAGGCTTGAGTCAATTAGGATACTACTTGCATATGCATGTGCACATGATTTTAAACTATTCCAAATGGATGTTAAAAGTGCTTTTGTAAATGGTTTTATTAATGAGGAAGTGTACGTTGCACAACCTCCCGGCTTTGCCGACTTTGAAAAACCTAATCATGTCTACAAACTTAAGAAAGCCTTATACGGACTTAAGCAAGCACCAAAAGCTTGGTATGATCGACTTAAGACTTTTCTAGTTGACCATAAGTATACCATGGGCCTAGTATACAACACTCTTTTCACCAAGAAAAAGGGATCACATATTATCATAGTCCAGATATATGTGGATGACATTATATTAGGTTCAACTTGTCAAGAGTTATGCGATGAATTTTCAAAAATCATGCATGATGAGTTTGAAATGAGTATGATGGGGGAACAAAACTTTTTCTTAGGTCTTCAAATAAAACAATTAGAAGATGGAATATTCTTCAACCAATCTAAGTATATAAGGGATATGCTTAAGAGATTTGGTCTTGAAGACTCCAAACCCATGAAAACACCAATGTCTTCCGAAACCAAACTCACCAAGGATGACGAAAGTGAATCCGTAGATAGCACTAAATATAGAGGAATGATTGGTAGTTTACTCTATCTCACGGCTAGTAGACCGGACATCATGTTTAGTGTTTGTCTATGTGCACGCTTTCAAGAAGATCCTAAAACATCTCATTTTGAAGCCATTAAATAGATATTTAAATATATTAAAGGTACTACACATTTAGGATTATGGTATCCCAGAGGAACGGGAATGGAAACTATAGTGTATGCCGACTCAGACCATGCTGGTGATTATGTAGATAGGAAAAGTACAAGTGGTATTTGTACTTTTGTAGGACATTGTCTCACCTCATGGTTTGCTAAGAAACAAACGGCCCTCGCAATATCAACAACTGAAGCCGAATATGTGTCAGCAGGAAAAGCTTGCCAACAAGCTCTGTGGATGAAACAAGCTCTCGTCGACTATGGAATTGAACTCAACGACATTCCCATTCTTTGCGACAACAAAGGAGCTATCGACCTCAGCAAAAATCCAGTCCAACACGCTAGAACCAAACACATAGAAGTACGACACCATTTCCTACGCGACAATGTTCAGAAGGGAAATATCTCAATTGAGAAAGTATCCTCAAAGGACAACATTGCCGACATCCTCACAAAACCTCTTAAGAGAGAACCATTCAACTTTCTTAGACTTGGTTTAGGATTAATGGAACCTAGTGAGTAGATAAAACATTAACTTAAACCTTAGATTAACCAAACACGGCAATAACCAAAATTTCAAGTCTGATCCTGCGGATCCAAACGACAACAAGGACGGATCCCTTGTTTTGGTTCCGCCGGATCCGCGGCTTGCTGAGCTAGTTTTTTAGTTTATTAAACAAACACCATATACTATTCATCACACTTCCCAAAAACATAATAGCTACTGGAACTCGATCACACCAAACTCACAATTTAGGTCATCTTCCACAACCAATTTGTGCTCTAAACATCTCTGTAAGTATCCTTGTCATATCTGAGAGGATACTTTGATACACTATAAGGTGGTTAAACCTTTGTGACTTTGTGTATATGATATATTGAGTTAATATGATTAAGTATGCGGAATCTACTTAATCACACTTAGAAGGTTATTTTGGTTTTGGAAATGGAAAGTAATGCTTTAGTAATGAACAATGAACATGCAATGTTAACACCAAACGATTCAATATTATTCAAGATAATACGAGTGATCTTCACTATCACTAGGGTTACAAAACCTTGAATCTTATGTTTCTATGACTTGTGATATTGTTGTGTTTATTCTATGTTCTTAACAGTTATATTCTAAGCACTTGATTAGTCACTTGTTAGAAACACATATATCTAGTCTAAGATCTTTCTTTTATAGTTCAAGAAAGATCTTTACAATATTGTTAAGTCTTGTCGAACACTTGCTAGCTTATCTTATGTGTGTCAGTAACTTAGATACAACATGTATCTATGTACACAACTTGTTACTGATCACTTTGTCCAAAGATATTATCTACCGTATATTCTTGACTTTAGTACAAAATATCTTCGTATACTTATCCATCCAACAAGCAGACTTAACATTCGAAGAGCAGACTTAATTTTGGTACTCACCAGAATTAATCACTAGACTTAACCACCAGACTTAATATTCAAAGACCAGACTTAACCAGGTACCAACCAGACTTAATCACTTAAGAGATTTTCCCGATACTTAATATTCAGAATATTTAATTCCCAACAATCCTCCCCTAAACATGTGAAACCTATTCAACATGTTTTCTGAATTAAATGAGGAATTGTGAAGATCTTTCAAATAATTCATAGTCAGACCCTTGATCTGAGCTTTCTTTTGTTCTATGAGATTGAATATCTTTCTCAGTAACTCATCTGCTTTCTGTTCTTTCACTTCAACAATATCAATACACATCTTCAGGCTTCAAACATTATGACCTAAAATATGGTACAATTTCCTTAGATGGAGGAATTATAAGAGGCAATGGTGCTGTGTATCTTGGATGCTTGTTTCAACAAGTGAAATCATCTATCAGCATGCCTTTGCAAGTGATGAACAAACGTAGTGAACTGAAATTGAAACTTTTCTCCGTTTGACCTAGATAGAACTTTCTCCTTTTGAATGCTTCATCCCTTCTGAATATACATAATACTCCAGAATCTTGTTCATGAAGAAGAGATTATCAGCTCTATTCTTGTCATTTTCAACCTCTATGTCATCATCTTGTATGCTCTTGTCTTTTCCTCCCTTTCATTGGTTAATCTTCCTTCTTTGGGTTTATTTCCTCCCCTGAGATATTTCCACCCCTGTTTGGAAGATCTCTCACAATGTACCAAAATATTTCTCTCCCCATCATCTGATCTATCAATTAGAACTTGTTATCAGACAATGTTGTACATGTAGCCATCAATTCCTTAAGAGTTTAATTTGCTGCCCTCATCACTTCTAGGTGTGTTAACTCCTATGAGAGGTGATTCATGGGACATTTGACTCATGGTCCATCATTTGATGGTTTTTGTGAGTCTCTTTGAAAATCCTTGTTAAGAAACTTTTGCCATTAGCAGTATGTATGATTTATCCAAAGGAATTGCAAAGGAAATATGCAAAACCCGAGTTCGTTGTCCCGACGAAGGATGAATAGAATTTGTGATTTCGGGATCGTGAAACGTGAAGTGAATGGGAATAAAAGTGAATGTTTTGGATTTTTAAACTGCAAATATGAAATAACAATTAAAAACAAGTAATAAAGTAAATAAAACAAGTAAGGGGCGAACACGTAACCTAAAACGCAAAAGAAAACTAAAAATGAGTAAAACCCGGGCTAATCCCGAGCCTTAAAAAGTCAAATATATGAAATACTAATCCTAGGGATGCCAAATTAATTTTCCTAAGTCCTATTTAATAAAAGAAAATTTTAGGAAAAAGAATTATATTTTTTTGATTTTTGTTTTAATTTTTATGAATTAAAAACTAAATAAATGATTAAAAATATTAAATGAAAAGAGAAAAATCTGAAAATTTCCAGGAAATTACTTTAGAGAGTACCAAGCCTAGGAAAAATGAGAAAAAGATTGCAGCTTATTGGGATAAGCTGTTTAAAAGCCAAACAGTTTTAATTAAGCAAAAAGGAAAGAGAGTTAAAAGAATTAAGGGAGAGAATTATAACTGAGAAAGTCCCAAGGGCGAGTGGTGAGGTGAGTGTGTGGTGAGCTGGGTGGCCAGGGTTCGAATCCCAGCCGTGCACTTTTTGATAAAACTATTTTTTTTCTTTTTCTTTGCAAGAACTTAATTAAGTACTTAATAATAAGCAACTTTTAAAACTAGAATTCTTTTTGAAAACTCCAAATAAGCTCAGTAAAAGATGATGAATTCCAACAGTAGGCAACTAAGGGGTAACAAGAAAAATAAATAAAGCCTAAAAGTCTAATAAGCTATATTAAGCTACTGGACACTAGGAATAAGCTAATATGAGCAAAACCTAAACTGAATGACTAATTAACCTCAGGATAAGCAATGAATGAAAACAAATAAGCACCTAATATACAAAATAAGCAAGATGGAGACTGATAGCAGGCCTAAGATGTGCAGACTGCAGACCAAGGGGGGGCTGCTGAGGTACTTTTAGAGGCTGTGAAAAGCTATTAAGCAGTTCTCCAAAAATTCCACAAAAATCAGTTTTAACTCCACAAGCAACCAAGGATGATCAGGACTAAAAATCAGCTTATAAGGGCTTATATTAGAACAATTAAAGATGACAAACTAGAGCTTATATGGCTATTTGGGGCTGCAAATGCAGTCTGATATAGCAGACTTGGGGTTTTATGACCTCAAAACCTTCAATACTCAATGGAACTTGACCAAACCTTCAACACTTACTTTAACCACTTAGATGCACTTAAAATCACCAAAAGCCAGGACCAAATAAGCTTCAGCTTATCAGAAGCTTATATGGCAGTCCTACTCCTATTGCTTGCACTATTGAACTAAAAACTTCAAAAGGCTTCTAAATTGATTAAGACCTAGTGAAGACTGCTTATCTAACTACCAATAAGCTCAATCAAAACTCATACAATGGTCAGTGAACAGTATTAGCTAGAAATCACCCAGAATGGACTTATGCCAAACACACTTTTTAGAAATTGATTTTGAAATTTTAACTAGAAAACACTAATTTAAGCTATGAAACAAAGTGACTAATGATTATATTACTTATATTAATCCTAATGAACAGATTTTAAGAATAAAATAAGCCCTAGAATAACTTAATCCTAATAAGCTGTTTTTTACTTTTTTAGCTTTTTAAGAGCAAAATGGAATTTAGCCACTAACTACTATTAAACAAGCATAAGAATGATCAAATAAGCTACTAATGATCAGGATAAGCACTATGTAATCAGCAATAACCAGTTCAATAGTAATAAGATAGAAATGAGGAAAAGATGAGGCTTACAAAGAGAGCTTATGCTTGAACTATAAGGAACCTAAGATCAACTCAACCCAGGATTGTTTATACAAGCCAAAAATACCCCAATAAGCTTTTTTCAGAACAGCTTATTCTTCCAAACAGCTTATTTGCTCCAGGTTGACTTTTGTTGACTTTTTGCAAATATGAGACAAAATCAGTTTTAAACCTATTCTGAAACTCACAATAAGCTAGAAAGCTTATATGAGCTTAATCTAAGAGAAAATAGCTTAATGAAAGCTGATTTAGAAATATTTTTGTATTTTTTTTTTTGAGATATTTTTCTTTTTTTTTGAGATATTTTTCTTTTTTTTTTTTTTTTGGATTTTTGGATGAAAATAGAAACTATGAAAATGTTTGAGTAAAAAGCTTTTAAAAATCTTCTAGAAAGCTTTATAAGACATAAACTAAGCTGTTCTTAGCTTATACTAACATATCAAAAACAGGACAAGAGATTCAACAAGGATTAAAGATCAAAATCAAAACTTAAAATTTCATTAACTTAAAACCTTGATTACATAAGATTCATTACACCTCTTAAAGACTCTGAATTAAAATTACTACTAATAATAAAAACGACAATAACTTAACCCTAAACTAGACTCTAAAAAAAAACTTCACCGCCGCTTGTGAGGAGAAAGCTTCTATTTATAGGACATTTGGGGAGCTAGGGTTTCCAGGAACCTTCAGGAACTCTCAAAATCGACCCTTGGATCAATCTTGGGCATCAATCCTTTTCATCACAGCCGTTGATCATGATTGGTGGAGCTATAGCCAATAGGAATGCTGGGATTTTGCCACCTGACATTCTCTGACTTGTCAGCGTTCTTCTAGAAGCAATTTATGGTGAGGTAATAAATGTGGTTTTAGGGTAAAAATGGGGACGAAGGATGAATAGTGCTGGGGTAACATTTGGCGCGTAAATTAGTTTATGTTGACTGGGTGGGTTGACTTGGGTAATTATGGGTATACGGGTTTTATTTTTATCCGGGTTAGGTTTATTAATTATAGAAGTGGGCTGAGGTGGTGGTATTTGGGCTCTTGGTGGGTTGGGTTAGTTTTGGAGGCTGGGTTAGGATGTGGGTTTGGTTTTAGGATTTAGTTAGTTTTTTTTTTTTTTTTTTAAGGATTTTTTTTTTTTTTTTTTTTTTTTTTTTTGTTTAAGGTTTTAAGGATTTTTTGGATAAAATGGGATACACTTTAGGGACCAATTTTGTCAAAAGCTGAAAGTTTCACCAAGGGCTGTTTTGTAAATTTACAATGATCCAAGGGCCGTTCTTCAAAAATATTTTCTTTGACGAATTTTTCCCCGGCTTCGGCTCTATAAATATCTTTTCCAAATTTCGTGCCCGTGTTTTCCGGATTTTTCTTCGTTTTTGTCCTTTTTCTTTTATCCGTTGCCTGCATAAACATTAACACAAAAACACAAATATCTTTGGCATTTTGGTTAGTTTTTCGTCGTTTTGGTCTTAATTTGGTCAAGAAAAAGTATGTGTTTAAGCACATACCAATGTACATGATTTTATTATGAAAAATCATACTGCTTACAACCATTTTGAAGGGATTAAGTGTATAACAGATACTTAATCAAAATTTCGGTTTAAATCAACCTCTGGTTGTGTGAGAACCAATATTTTTCAGTTATAAATAACTGCCTGTGTAAAGATAAACCTATTCAAAAGGCTTTCTTGACAGGGTTTCCAGCTTGTTAGTGCAAATATTATGATATTTAAACTAAATGGTTTCTTCGGTTTTAATAATGACAAACATGTAACTTGTAATACATAACGTAAAATGTGCAAGTTACTTGTAAACACAAAACATCAATGCATACTTACATCAACACCTCCCGACGTCTCAAGTATACTTCAACGAAGTCGTAGATTTCCATCCCGACATAAATCACTCAAGGTATGGACAAACAAATCTACTACTTGACAAATGATCAAAGGATTTTATTTTTCTAAACTTCACATTTTTAATGTGACAAAACATTTTTTCAAAAATATATTTCACAAATTATTTTTGAATTAAAAAGAAATGTTTTATTTTGAAAAATATGTTTGAAAATCCCAACAGTCAAATTTCCCCCCAAAACAGCTCCTAACATCCCCAAATAAACCTTCCCCACTAAAGACAAACGAAGGAGCGTCCACGGTTCCTTTAAATAGGGACGGCTCCACTAAATTTAATGGAGCCGTCGGGTATTTAGTGGAGCCGTGGGTCTGTAACGGTCAGATTTTCCCTTGCCTATAAATAGTGGACCATTCCACACTTCCAACTTGATTTTTCCAGTCCTTTTTCTCTGGTCTAATCCCTCCTCACTTAGATGACTTTTTTTGATCATTTGGAGAGTCTTAGTTTGTTTAAGAGTGATCCAATCCTCCATTCAAGTGATCCTCTTCATTCCTCTTGATTAGCAAGAGAAGAACACAAAGTATCCAAGTAGATACAAGGTGTTGTCATCCCTCTTGATTAGCAAGAGAAGAACACAAAGTATCTAAGTAGATACAAAGTGTTGTCATCCCTCTTGATTAGCAAGAGAAGAACACAAAGTATCCAAGTAGATACAAAGTGTTATCATTCCTCTTCATTTGCAAGAGAAGAACTCAAAGTATCCAAGAAGATACAAGAGTTGTAGTTGTTAGGTCTTGTAACATTGGTTACACTCTTGATTGTATCATAGCATACATCAAGATTATTTTTATTTTGTAAGAGAGTGAGTCAAGATCATTGTGATCTTAAGAGATAGTGAAGATCTCTTGAAGCCATTGGGCTTGTGTGATTGATCATGTGGATCAAGGGTAGATCGGGTAGATCGTGGTAGATTGGTGCTAGCTAAGATTAGCACTCGACATCTAGCTTAGTGTCGGAAATTGGATAAGCGACGTGTAAGGTGTAGATCGGGTAGATCGTGGTAGATTGGTGCTAGCTAATATTAGCACTCGACATCCAGCTTAGTGTCGGAAAACAAGTTAAGCGACGTGTATGGTTTTCTCCACCTGAAGGGAGTTTGTTGATTAGTGAAGTAACTCTCGAGTTTAGGTACTCGAGGAGTGGAGTAGGGCGAAGAGGAGCTTCGTGACCGAACCACTATAAATCATCGTGTCTGGTTTGCGCCTTCTTACTTATCTCTTTACTTTCATTTCATTCTTTATCGCTTTATACTTATATTTGCATGAAGTTTATGCTTGTGTGACTAGTTGCTTATGTTATGTTGATTAAGTATGTGTCATGACTTGATTGTGCTTGTGTTGTAGTTTACTACATTCATCTCTAAGTGTTAAATGACCATAGTTAACACTTTTCATATTACGTCACACTTGATCGGGTGTTTGATACAAAAGTTTTAAGTTTTTAAATGGAAACGTATTCACCCCCCCCTCTACGGTTTCCACACAGCTCATAGAAATTGTTACCTCTAACACAAGTGTTAGATTCACTTTTACTAGTTGTTCTTTCTATCAGATGTCCTTAGACTTGCTCATTATACTTAAAAGTATAAAATGATAGAAAGTGAGTTGCATCAGTTACTTTCTGATCAACTAAGTCATCAATTCAAAGTGAAATTTCATAATCAGGTTTCAAGAAAGAAGTTTTAAGGAGGTGTAAATTCCCAAACTCTTTCTATCATGAACCTATTATGTCAGCAACTGTATTATCATTCTGCTGCTCACACATTTCACTTGAAACATCCTTTGTGTTCACATGATCATACCTGAAATTGTTAGTCTAAAACCAAAAGAACAATGTACAAAGCACTTGTCTTATATTAGAATAAACATATGACTAACTGTATGAATAACACAATTCAAATTTGTACTAATTGATAATACTAGCAGTAGAAATCCATTTCATATATACAAAGACACATAGTTTTAAATCATTGAGGATTAAGCATTCCAATACTTGCTACCAAGTACTGAAACCTTCCAACATCAAAAGCTTTTGTTAGCAGATCTGCAAAGTTGTGTTCTGAAGCAATTTTAAGAACTTGAATTAATCTTTTCTCATTGCAGTCTCTTATAAAGTGATGTCTAATTTCAATGTGTTTTGTTTTAGAATGTTGTACTGGATTTTTAATAATGCAAATTGTACTACCATTATCAATATGAATAACAGTGTTCATAAAATTGTACCCATAGTCAAGAAGTTGGTTTTGAAGCCATAGGACTTGAGCACAGCAACTTGCAGCAGCTACATATTCAGCTTCAGTTGTTGAAGTAGCCACAATTGTTTGCTTCTTACACTGCCATGAGATAAGTCTACACCCAAGGAATTGACATCCTCCAGTTGTTGACTTTCTGTCCAAGCTAGCACCAGCATAATCACTATCCGAAAATGCTACCAAGTCAAAAGGTGACTCTCTAGAATACCATAGTCCCAACCTAAGTTGACCCTTGAGATATCTAAAAAACCTCTTGACTGCTGTTAAATGAGAAACCTTTGGAGTTACTTGAAATCTTGCACAAACACAAACAGAGAACATGATGTCCGGTCTTGATGATGTGAGATACATCAAAGAACCTATCATAGATCTGTAAGTGTGTACATCTACATTGTCTCCATCTAAATCTTTAAGAAGTGGCTTCTCAGAGTCCATTGGTGTGCTTGCCATTTTTGAATCAGCAAAGTTGAACTTCCTTAGTATCTCAGCAACATATTTATCTTGACTAATAAATATGCCTTCACATGATTGTTTAACTTGCAAACCCAAAAAGAATGTAAGTTCTCCCATAGAACTCATCTGAAACTTATCATGCATAAGTTTCTCAAACTCTAAACGCATCTCCTTCCTTGTAGATCCAAAGATGATATCATCCACATACACCTGAACTAGCAAAAGATCCTTCTGTTGCTTCTTGATGAAAAGTGTCCGATCAATCTTGCCTCTTTGAAATCCATTCCCTTTTAAATAGGAAGCCAGTGTTTCATACCAAGCTCTTGGTGCCTGATGTAGGCCATATAGAGCTTTTACAACTTTGTACACTTTGTCTGGATTGTCAGGATCAATGAAACCTGGAGGTTGTGAAACATAAACCTCTTCTTCAATAGTACCATATAAAAAAGAACTCTTGACATCCATTTGATAAACTGTGAAGCCTAAAAATGAAGCATAAGCTAAGAAAAGCCTAATTGCCTCAAGTCTTGCTACTGGAGCAAAAACCTCATCATAGTCTATCCCTTCTTGTTGTGTGTACCCTTGGGCTACTAATCTAGCCTTATTCGTTATCACTATTCCCCTTTCATCCCTTTTATTCTTGAAAACCCATCTAGTGCCAATTACCTTTTCATCCTTAGGTAAATCAACTAGCACCCATACCTTCTGAATCTTGAACTGAAGAAGCTCCTCTTGCATAGCCTCTACCCAGCTTGAATCATCTAGGGCTTTAAGAATGTTCTTTGGTTCATCTTGTGAGAGAAAACATACAAACAAGCAAGAGTTTGAAAACTCATGCTGTTTTAAAGCATAAAGGGCATCAAGAAGCCCTTGTTGGTCTGAAGACATCAGTTGTTGTCTTGTCTTCACACCTGATTGTACATCTCCAATCACATTTTCCAAGGAGTGGACTTTGTGAATCCTTGTATGTGGAGTAGAAGGAACTTGATAATCAGGTGGGAGATTGCTCAAATCCACCTCATCTTCTGTTAATTCTGCTTCTTCTGTTAATTCTGCTTCTTCAGTTAATTCTGTTTCAGCAGCATTATCAACAGCAGAACTATTTTCTTGTTCCTTTGTTCCATCTTCCTTGTGTTCATCTTCAACATCTTCTTTAGCTTTACCAGAAAAAGATTCACCATTTATTGAAGTTGAATCCACACCTGTACTTGACCATATTGGCATCATCACATAATCTTGATTTGTCTCCTTTTCTAACCTTGCCTCATCTGATGTTTCATCAGCTTTTGAACCTGAAAATTCATTAGTTTCTACAACAATAGGCACATAATTCATTGAATGGGTTAGAGTCTCAAGATCAAATAGCCATTTCGGTCCTTGACCTTCTACATTGGATTTATGCTCTAAAAATTTCACATGCCGGTTTTCCTCTACTTTCTTAGTTCTTAAGTTGTATACTCTAAATGATTTACTATTGAGAGAATATCCAACTAAGAATCCTTCATCTGCTTTACCATCAAATTTTCTTAGATGGTCTAAGGTATTCAGAATTGTCACATGACATCCAAAAGGTCTAAGAAATCCTATTGCAGGAGTTCTACCTCTAAAAAGTTCATATGATGTCTTATTGTGAGGCTTAACAACTAAAACTCTATTCTGGACATAGCAAGCAGCGTTGACTGCTTCAGCCCAAAAAGTGATAGGCAACTTAGAGTCAGCTAACATAGTTCTAGCAGCTTCTATTAGTGTTCTATTTTTCCTCTCAGCAACTCCATTTTGCTGAGGAGTTCTAGCTATACTAAATTATCTCCTAATACCTTTTTCTTTGCAGAAATCATCCATAACTCTATTCTTAAACTCTGTCCCATTATCACATCTATTTACTTTTACTTTCTTGTCTACTAGGTTTTCTATCTCTGTAATGAAAGTCTTAAGGATGCTAGGTGTCTCATCCTTAGTAGCTAAAAAGAAAACCCATGTAAATCTACTATAGTCATCAGTAATAACTAGACAATATCTCTTATGCTGCATACTTCTAACATTTGTAGGACCAAATAAGTCCATATGAAGCATAAACAATGATTGATTGATAGAGTTAAAAATCTTGGGCTTACAAGTGGCTTTGTGTTGTTTGCCTTTAAGACAAGCAATGCATGTTTGATCATTTTCAAATCGTTTTTGAGGTAAACCTCTTACCAAACCATTCTTAACAATCTGATTTTTAGGAACAATGTTCTTCATATCAACACTGTACATATTGCCCTTTCTAGGAATTTTAAGAAGTACTTGACTTTCATCAGGCATCTTAAAATCAGGAGAAAGCACAAGACATTCAGTGTCACAGAAAAGAACTTTGTTCTTTTTGTCACACATTTGTGAGACACTAAAAAGATTATAATTTAGCTCTTGTACATAGTACACATCTTCAAAATCTAAATTTCCAGTTTTAATTGTACCTTTACCGGAAATTTTGCCACCAACACCTCCTCCAAAGGTAACATAGCCTCCATCTATTGATTGAAAATCTGAAAGATAGGACTTGTTGCCTGTCATGTGCCTTGAACATCCACTATCTGAGTATCCTTGATCCTCTTGTTTATCAGTTGAATGTTCCTGCACAGTAATAAGGAGTATTAGTTTCCTTTGGGGACCCAAGTCATTACTGACTTGGACCTGCCTCTTGCATCAATGAAATTTAATCTCTTGAGAACAGTTGATGCAACATTGGATTTAAGAATCCAACATGCTGAGGCCTTAACAGCATTTGCCCTGTTTTCCCAAGCAGCAGTATTAACTACTTGCCTAGCAGTATTAACTGCTGGCTTTGCAGTTGTACCCTTAATTTTCCAAACTTGTTTTTGGACCACTGCTTTTGATTGAATGGGCCTTTTAACAGTTGTTGATGCATTTTTGTAAGTTGTTTTTGCACCCTTAGCTGTTGATTTTGGGTAACTAGTCTTAAATGGTCTATCAGCAGGATCTGAGTTTGATCCAGACTTGTTTGAGACTACTCTGGGTTTTGTTCTATTAGTATTAGAGTGAAAGTGAGATTTAGATGTTTGCCTTTTGTAGTTCACTCTATTGTTTTCATACCCAGATACCCATTGGTTGCAGAAAGTTGCAAGATGGTCAAAACTACCACATGTGTAACAAGCTTTATTATAAAAGAAAAAGTCATCACCTAATTGGTTAGACTTGAGGCCATTATAATTTCTTTGGTTACCTCTGGGCTTGCTAGTGGATCTATATTGTTCACAATATTTAACTGGTTTCCTAACATGTTTAATGTTTGTTCTAGGCTTAACAGTATCCTTTTTGATCACTTTAGGAACCCTTGTTCCTGCTTTCTTAACTACTTCAGGTTTAGACATAACCTGTTCATCTTCATCATCATCAGATACCCAGTCTTCAGTGACTACTCTATCTGATCTTCTATCAGAGGACACCTTGTCCTCAGTAAGTGAAGTTTTACTTTAACTTTCACTTACCTTCTTAGGTTCATCAACAACTAGCTTTTTTTTTTTGTTGTACACCATATTGTAGCTAAGGTTGTTGAAATTCAGGGACACCTGAATTTTCTAGGTCAATCCCTGGGGGTTTAGGGATTCCTTTGTAAGGAGGTGGGACACTCTTATATCCTATTCCTGACTTAGCTCTGTTGATCACTTGACATTCAATCATGTTAGTAACACCCCTAGAAGCATGTTCTAGTGTTTGTGTAGTCAAGTGAATGTTTCCATTTTCCTTTTTGACCCTATCAAAAGCCTCTCTCAAAAGCTTAATTTCAGCATCTCTAAAGAACATGTCTTGTCTAAGAAGAGCTTTCTCATCAGAAAAAGCAAGTTTATTTTCTTTGTAGTATAGGATCTGCTTTTCTACTGATTCTAAACCACACTTATAATCTACTAAGTCTTGTTGAGTTCTGCTTAGGACTTTCTTTTGGTCATCATAATGTTTTATTAAAGTTTGTAGTTCTGAAAGAGCTGTGCAAGTATTAAAACAAACTTTATGATTTTGTACCTCAGCAGAGAAAGCCATGAGTGCCATCTGTGAAGAATCTTCTTCTTCATCAGCCATGAAACTCCAATCAAAACCTAGCCCATCAATAGCTACCATAGCTTTTGAGTTTGGCTCAGAAACCTCCCTTGTTTTGGATGTGCTTCCAAAACCTTTGTTCTTGCTATCTTGCTACCTTGGCCTTCTACATTCTCTTGAGAAGTGCCCCATCATGTGGCAGTTATAGCACTCTATCTTTGACTTGTCAAAACCAGCAGTATCAGTGTTGCTGATTAAGAGCTTCTTCCCCGTCCTTTGATAGAACTTCTTGGCTCTCATGCTAAGAAGAGAAATTTGCCATTTTAGGTCCATTTCCTCCAGATCATCATCATTGATCTCTTGGAGGTCTTCATAAGTGAGCATGGACCCATCATTTCGACTTATAAGAAATGCACAACAAGTCTTCTCATCCAAAATACCCATGGTACTGCTTGATGAACTAGCAGCACCAACACCATCAACAACTTTCACCTCTTCACTTGATTTTGAGGTACTAGGAGTTGACATAAATGCCATGTTCCCAGTATTAGAACTAGTACCTCCATTTTTCTTCAAATCTTGCTCTACAATCTTAAAGTTGCTATACAAATCTATCAGTTCCATTGTATCAAGGTCTGGCTTATTCTTCCAGACAACAACATGTATAGCCCACTCTTCTGGTAAGCTTCTCAGAAATTTTGAGTTCAAATCTTCTTGAGGTATTTCAACACCAAGAATAGCAAGTTGGCTCACAATATTCTGAAGCCTATTAAACATATGGTCAAGAGATTCATTGTAGGTAGAGGAGAAGTTTTCAAACTGCTGCTTGAGCAGTGTCTTGTGGGTTTTCTTGGTAGCTTCATTTCCACCATATCTGGCAACAATGGCTTCAAATAATGACTTGGCATCTTTGAACTTGTTGAAGTTTAAAAGTTGATCACTGGGACTGGTCATCATCAACATGCTTCTTGCCTTTAAGTCATTTTTCTTCTTTATTCTGTCTTCTACAGATGTTGGGTGTTGTTGCAGAGTTGTCACCACTTTGCCGTCCACTGTTGATGTAGTGGCTGTAGGCTGGTAAGAGTTTCCATCTTCAATGATTTCCCAAAGTGCATAGTCTTGCACTTGGAAATATTGCTCTATCCTCAGCCTCCACATCTCAAACTCATTCTGTTTGAGCATGGGTAGTTTTGCAGCAACATTTGTCTGAATAGATTCAACGTCCATTTCTTCTTCTTCTTCTTCTTCTAAATCAACTATATCAGCCTTGCTCTGATACCAACTGAGAGGATACTTCGATACACTATAAGGTGGTTAAACCTTTGTGACTTTGTGTATATGATATATTGAGTTAATATGATTAAGTATGCGGAATCTACTTAATCACACTTAGAATGTTATTTTGGTTGTGGAAATGGAAAGTAATGCTTTAGTAACGAACAATGAACATGCAATGTTAACACCAAACGATTCAATATTATTCAAGATAATACGAGTGATCTTCACTATCACTAGGGTTACAAAACCTTGAATCTTATGTTTCTATGACTTGTGATATTGTTGTGTTTGTTCTATGTTCTTAACAGTTATATTCTAAGCACTTGATTAGTCACTTGTTAGACACACATATATCTAGTCTAAGATCTTTCTTTTATAGTTCAAGAAAGATCTTTACAATATTGTTAAGTCTTGTCGAACACTTGCTAGCTTATCTTATGTGTGTCAGTAACTTAGATACAACATGTATCTATGTACACAACTTGTTACTGATCACTTTGTCCAAAGATATTATCTACCGTATATTCTTGACTTTAGTACAAAATATCTTCGTATACTTATCCATCCAGCAAGCAGACTTAACATTCGAAGAGCAAACTTAATTTTGGTACTCACCAGAATTAATCACTAGACTTAACCACCAGACTTAATATTCAAAGACCAGACTTAACCAGCAGATTTAACCAGGTAGCAGACTTAACCAGGTACCAACCAAACTTAATCACTTAAGAGATTTTTCCGATACTTAATCTTCAGAATATTTAATTCCCAACAATATCTACATTCCTGATCTGCGTCTAGGATTTCTATTTCATGCACAAAATGTTGGATCGATATACTCTGACCAAACTAACTTGTAGCTTGTCTAAGGGTTTAGCAACCTTTGATATCCAAAACTACTAATATTGAAACGCTGATATACTTTGTTAAGTATGCGGAATCTACTTCAACAAAGCTAAGAAGAATTAACAAAACTTTGATTATATTAAACCTTGAACCTGCTTACTTTATACAGATTCACTAACAAACTCTAAACACTAATACTCTAATAATTGACTAATACTTTTCTCTAAAACTTCTTATGAACTTGTATCTCTAATCGTATCTCTAATGCCAACCTAGGGGTTCTTTTATAGGCACAAGGAAAACCCTAGTCGGTTTACAATACTTGAACGACAAGTAATTCTAATTATAATCTAATAATAACTCTAAGAACATTCTAGAATTACACATTAATCCTTAAACGTATTTGCATATCAGTCCTTTATCTTTAGCAGTACTTTGACTTCTTTAGAACATGAGCAGTACTTTGACTTCTATCGAACAGTACTTTGACTTTCTTCTTGTAGCAGTACTTTGTAGCCCAACAATCCTCCCCTAACTTGAATTCCACTTGCTTGATTTCAAGTTCCTTTGTATTTCTTTAACTTCAACATCTTTATCTTCAAGGAAAGACTGTATCATTAACTTCTGTCTCATGTTTGTTTTGTCATCATCAAAGTAATCATTAACAGCAATCTTTATCAGCAACAGATCTTTTCAGCAACTTAGCATCATATTGGCAATAGGTACATCAGATCTTAAAAGTTTCATACTATTCTCATCACTTCCAGGTGTGTTAACTCCTGTGAGAGGTGAATCATTGAAAATTTAATGGATTTTGATGTCTCTTTACCAAAGCCATTAACTCTGGAGTAGCCAATGTTTAGGTTTAAGAACCATGGTACATTGATAACCATATGATTTTTAGCAAATCATCAGCTATCAATGGATTTGAGTAGTCTTTACCAATAGCCGTTTGCTTTTGGACTAGCTAGTTCTTTTAGTACAATCACTACCATGGTGAACTAATTACCATACAATGGTTTTCCACAGCCTTTACTACAAGCCATTATCTTGTAGGCTAGCCAACTCTTCACTAACATAGATATGGTGAGTTGAAAACCATACAATTTTTAGTAAATTGTCAACTAAAAACGGATTTGATAATCACATCAGAGCCGTACCCTCATGATGAGTCAAACTCTTTCTTGTTTATTAAACATGGTGAGTTGATTACCATTTGTTGTGTAGTACAAGTACTAACACCATGTTGTTGCTTTCAAAACCATTTGTTGCTGTTTAATCTTTGTGCTTCAAAATGTTTTTGCACTTTTTCAAAAATCACTTATTTATTAAGCAAAAGACTTTACTGGTTTCATGCTGCAAGCAGTACTTTGAGAAAGTACTGTTTGACTAGCAATACTTTAAATAAAGCACTTATTTTTCAAAAGATTTATATTATAAATACCATACCAGTAGTTATGCATCAATCTTCAGCTTCAGTTGTCCACTTGATGAACAATTTTATAACCATCAATGCTACTTCATTTTCTTGTTCCACTTCCATGCCATGCTCAAGCATTCTGATCATCAGATCTCTTGTGAGTGGATATCTTTGTTCTGCTAGCATATGAATCATAGTACCATCCTCTAACTCCAAAACATGTATTCCCACTGATTCAAAGAACCTCCATCTGTTAATTTCCCAATCCTCTTGATTTTCCCAGAGAGCACTATCACTTGTCTCTTCTGTTTCCCAGATGGTTGTGAGATCTCCTACCAGAACCAAACCCACTCCTTGTGGTGGAATATGTTCAAAGTAAGTCTGCACTTGTAGATATAGCTGAAGCAGATCTTCTCTATCTATCAGAAGTAGTATATCCCATAACAAATTGAACACTCTAAAACTTCCATCTTGTCTATGAAATATCAAGTAATCCCCTTCTTGTGATTCTACAACTGAGAATGTAGAAATCTTGGACTTCTTGTCTGCAACATCTTCTGATTTTGGATGCTCAAAGTCAACAACTCTCAAATAATTTCTTAGCTCATCAGCTGTGTCTACTCTTAATTCAATAGAATCCTTAAGCTTCTTTGATGATTTTTCATCAGTTGTTGTTCTTTTCCTCTTTGAGCTCCTTGTAACAACTCTTTCCTTTCTACGATCTTCAAGCTTCTTATCTTCAAAAGAAATAATGCTTGCAAGATCTTTTTCTATAGCTTCCCTGACAGCATCATACAAATCCTTCATCTCTGTATGTGTCAATTTCACCAAACCTGTATATCCTCTTCCTTTGAGATAAGCCATCATAGAATTTCTTTCTTGAGCTTTACTTTGTGGCCTTCTAGGTTTGATAACTTTCCTTGATTCTTCAGCATCTATCTCAGCCTGTAATTTCCTTGCAGCTTCCTCATTTTTAGCATCCTGAATAGCTCTTAGTTCTTTCAAGGTAAGCTTCTTCTTCTTAGTTTCTACCATGATCCCTTTACCTTTGTCTTTTGGATCTAACTCCTGGGTAGGTTGAGAAGAAGTATGAGGTTGTTGTTCAATATCAACAATACTTATGCCTCTTGGTCTAGACATATTTAACATGATGTCAGCAATGGTCTCATCATCACTTTCAGTATGTTTTCTAACTTCTTCTTCCTGTTGAACTGGATTAGAAGGGCCAACTTCCTCTTGAACTTGACTTGAAGGTCCAACATCTTCCTCAAAATCCAAAGTCCTTGGTGTAATAGTTCCTTGATGAGCAGTATTTTGAAGAGCAGTACTTTCAACATCAGTACCTTCCAAATCCACTTTCTCAGTATCACCACTTTTTACTTCAACAGTAGCATCTTCAATGTTTATTTGCTCTGTTTCATCACTTTTCCTCTCAACAGTATCTTCATGAGGAATATCTTCAAGTGGTGTATCATCATAAAGCCCAATATCTTGATTGAATTCAGTATCTTCATTGAACTTAGTATCTTCATTCAAATTCTCTAAATTCCTCCCCAATTGGAATGAAGACTGCTTGTGAATCTTTCTCTTTTTGAACTTAGACTTCTGTGAGTGTTGACCAGTCTTCTTCTGTGACTTGACCTACAACCTGTGTTGCTTTACTAATGGCCAAACAAACCTCTTTAATCGTCTGAATTTTCTTGTCAAATCCAATATCTGATCAGCTTGATCATCAGTAACCTTCTTGAGCCTCCTTAATTCCCTTGAAAGTTCATAGTTGGTCAAGACATCCTCAACTACTTCCTCATCTTCCTCAGATGATTGATGTCTATCTGTGGAAGCAGAAGCATTGGGAGTTGGTGATGGAGTCACATCTGGAGGTGAATTCTCCTGAGCAGCACTCTGTGAAGATGAAACAGTATGAGGAGAAGCAGTATGTTGAGAAGCACTCTCTTCTCTTGAAGCTGGTTGCTCTCTAATTGCTGATGCAGAGGATTCCTCTTGCTCTTGTTCAGGCTCTAGCTCTGCATCCCTAACTGCTTGTGCAACTTCCAATATATGAGATGTCAAAGGTGTATTTCTTCCAGAGAACTTGATACTCTTCTTAGCAATGAATGTAAACACCTTTGGTGGAAGTGTGACAGTAGGTAGAAAACTTTGTGGTTTAGAAATCCCCTCAAGTTGTTTGTTTAAGAATACCTGAATAAACCTTGGGTACATCAAGAATGGTGAACCATTAGTGATGTGTGAGAGCATTCCATCAAGAATCATCCTTGAAAAGATAAAAGGGCGATTTGTAGCTAAGCTCACCAATGCAGAAGCAATGTTCTGACCAAACTGCTCCCATGAAGTACTCTTAGGACTTAAGCAGTGAAGTAGAACATGTATGAGATATTTCCAATGAGGACTAAATAATGGCTTCTGAAAAGTAAGTATGGTGAGATCACCTTCATACCCAATATCCATGAGGGTATCCCAAATCTCTTGTCTTGCAAAACGAATAGCACTCCCTGCATCATTAAACTGTAAATCTTCCCTAATTGAAGATTCAGTAACCCTAATTGCTTGACCAGCAACCTTAGCACGAATAAAAGGAACACCATCTTGTTCATCAGACTTAGCAGTAGACCAAAACTGTTGAATCCATGGTCCAATTACATCAGGGTTTACTAAAATAGCATAATTGATTGATGACCCAGTCAAGAAATCAATTATCGCATGAAAATCAACATTCTTTGCCGTTTTATCCAAGTTCGCGACCATGTTATGCTTAGAACAGAAATCACGATTAGCCATTGAGTGTGAAGAGTGTTAAACGAAGGTAATTAGCGATTAGAATCGTAGATACCGAATGAATAAATGGATGGATAAGAATAAAGTGAAGAGTGAAAATGGGTATAATGGGATAGGATAAATATGGGTAAGATTTAAAAAATCAAAGCCTAATTAATAGTGTTACCGTTGTATTTGGCTTTTTACCCCTTCCCGAATGAATTAATTAACCGTAGCCCCACAGTTTTGACCGTTGGAACAGTACTTCCACGTAAGCAGTACATCCACCTAACCAGTACTCCTTCAAAGCAGTACGTTGAAGCAGTACTTTGTAGAACCAGTACTTTGTATAGAAAACCGGTACTTTCCATCTTCTTATCCATAACCTTCTACCTAATAACTATGTTGCCTCCCCTCAAATACAACATAGGTTCTAACTAACAATTCAATACTTTCATTAAGAACTGAAAGAAAGTATACTAACTAATACTAAAGCCTCCCCTCAAATGTAGCCTAGTAGTTAATCATCCCAATGCTCACAACTAAGTGGTTGAATCTTGAAACATCAAATCCCTTAGTGAGTAGATCAGCTACATTGTCTTCTGTGTGAACTTTGACCACATTTATAAGCCTGTGCTCATAACAATCTCGAATGAAGTGATGCCTAATCTGAATATGCTTGGTCTTGGAGTGATAAACTAGATTCTTCACAATACAGATGGTACTCTCATTATCAATGTTGATAGGAGTATTCTTGAAGTTGTATCCATAATCCAAGAGTTGATTCTGCATCCACAAAACTTGTCCACAACAGCTTGCAGCAGCAACATATTCTGCTTCAGTAGAGGAGGTTGCTGCAATTGTTTGCTTCTTACATTGCCATGAGACTAATCTTCTTCCAAGATATTGACATCCACCAGAGGTTGATCTTCTATCATAATTATCTCCTGCATAATCACTATCTGAAAAAGCTTCCAAGTGAAAAGGTGACTCCTTAGGATACCATAATCCTAACTTTGGTTGATGCTTGAGATATCGAAAAATCCTCTTGACTGCATACATATGTGAAACCTTGGGGGTAACCTGATATCTTGCACACAAGCATACAGCAAACATGATGTCAGGTCTTGATGCAGTTAAGTACATAAGACAACCAATCATAGATCTGTAAAGCTTCACATCCACAGCTTGTCCATCTTCATCCTTGCCTAATGGTTTATTGTTATCAATGGGTGTGGTGGCAGGCTTGACAGTTGGAAGGTCAAATCTTTTAAGTATGTCTTCAACATACTTTTCTTGGGTAATGAAGATTCCATCTCTTGTTTGTCTAACTTGAAGCCCCAAAAAGAAAGTTAATTCTCCCATAGAACTCATTTGAAACTCCCGCTGCATAAGTTCTTCAAATTCTTTCACCATACACTTCTTTGTGGCTCTAAAGATAATATCATCCACATAGACTTGGACTAACATAATGTCTTTCTTATCCTTTTGATAAACAAAGTCTTATCAATTGCTCCTCTCCTGTAACCATGTTGTAATAGAAAAGTAGAGAGTCTCTCATACCAAGCTCTGGGGGCTTGATGAAGGCCATACAGTGCCTTGATCACCTTGTAGACTTTGTTTGGATGTGCAAGATCTTCAAAACCAGGAGGTTGTTTAACATAAACTTCCTCAGAAATTGTCTCATAAAGGAAGGCACTTTTCACATCCATTTGGTAGACAGGAAATCCCATGTATGATGCAAAGGCAAGAAATAACCTTATTGCCTCTATTCTTGCAACAGGAGCAAACACTTCATCATAGTCTACTCCTTCTTCTTGGCGATATCCTTGTGCAACTAATCTAGCTTTATTCTTGATAACATTCCCTCTTTCATCTCTTTTGATTCTGAAAACCCATCTTGTACCAATGACTCTCTTGCCATCTGGTAGATCACATAATACCCAGACCTCTTGAAGCTTGAATTGTAGAAGCTCCTCTTGCATAGCTTCAACCCAACTTTCATCAGCTAAAGCTTGAGCTACCTTCTTGGGTTCAGTTTGAGATAGAAAACAAGCAAACAGGTATGTTTGTTGATCCCTGTGATTCATCCTGTTTTGTTTGTAAACAAAGCTAAGTAAAGCAGTATGTTGCTTAGAGAGACCTTTAACTTTGTTTCTTGTAACCACTCCTGAAGAGGGTGATCCAATAATATTGCTTTGAGGATGAGCTTTATGAACTCTCAATGTAGGAGTTGGTGGAACTGGAAGATCAGATTCCAAATTAGTAACATCAGGTTCTTCATTGGTAGTTGAGAAAATACCATCATGATTGAGCTCATCATCAATTTCTTCTAACCCAGGAATGTTAGCATTATCCAAATCATCATCATCAACATTGGAATCATCATCATTGCTCCAATTTGATGGTTCTAACACACCAGAAGTACTGTCAAAAGGATCATCAGTACTTTGATCAAAAGTACTGTGAGCAGTATCTTTGAATTTACCCTGTTTCTTTGCAGCATCATAAGCCCTCCTTTGTTCATCTTCATAGGATTTTGCTATAGTTTCTTGAAAAAGCATCCTATTAAGTTCATCTTGTATGGCTTGATCTTCATCAGATACTGTATTGGTTGGTTGAGCAGTACTTTGTTCCTTATGAATAACTTCAGGTTCTGTATCAGGAACATCTTCTGGTCTAATATTGACTCCATGAACAATGTACTGAGAATCATCTTCTTTGTGATTAGCTTGATTTTCTTCTCTAACAGGCACATAATTCATAGATGGAGTGAACTTGAGATCAAGATCAAACATCCAATCAGGACCTTTTCCTTTCTGAGATTCTTTATCTTCCAAAAATTCAACATGAAGACAATCTTGAACCTTTTTGGTACTCCTGTTATATACTCTAAAACCTTTGCTATTTGTACAATAACCCAATAGATAACCTTCATCTGACTTACCATCAAATTTTCCCAGAGAATCAATGGTATTTAGAATAGTCAGAGAACAGCCAAAAGGTTTTAGAAATCGAATGTTTGGTTTCTTTCCCATGAGCAGCTCATATGGTGTCTTCATCTGAGGTTTAGTTACTGATACTCTATTTAAAACATAGCAAGCAGTACTTATAGCTTCAGCCCAAAAGAGAATAGGTAATTGTGAATCTGCAAGCATTGTTCTAGCTGCTTCAATCAATGTCCTGTTCTTTCTTTCTGCAACACCATTCTGCTGTGGAGTTCTAGCAATGCTAAACTCTCTCTTGATCCCTTTCTTGGCACATAATTCATCCATATGCTTATTCTTGAATTCTGTTCCATTATCACATCTAATACTTCTTACTTTGAGTCTCAATTGATTTTCAAGGGCTACTATCAGGTCATGGATAGCATCAAAGGTTTCATCTTTGAATCCCAAGAAAAAGACCCAACTAAATCTGCTACAATCATTTGTCACAACCAAGCAGTACTTCTTCTTGTTTAAACTTTCTACTGAAACTGGTCCAAACAGATCCATGTGTAGCAACTCCAAAGGTTCTCTAATAACTCTGTCCTCAAGCTTCTTACATGAAGCTTTATGTTGTTTACCCTTCTTGCAAGCCAAACATGAATGATCAGTCTTGAATGTTTTGGAAGGTAAACCTTTAACTAAATTGCCTTTGACCATCTTGTTGATGTTCTTGAAATTTACATGACCTAGTCTTCTATGCCATAGATGTGCTTCTTCTAATGATGCCTTGGCTACTAAACATGTTGCTCTCCAGCAGAATTGAGACTCTTTAAGTCTAAACGGTACACATCATTGGTTCTTGGTACTTTCAATGTTACCAAGTGATCATCAACAAACTTGAACTCAGGAGAGAGAATAAGACATTCTGTATCAGTGAACAGAATTGGGTACTTCTTGTCACAAATCTGAGAAACTGACAAAAGATTGAACTTGAGCTCCTTCACATATCTAACATTCTCAAAATCAATACATCCAGCCTTGATGGTTCCTTTGCCAGTGATTCTCCCTCCATCAGGATCATTACCAAATGCAACTCTTCCTCCATAATATGCTTTAAAATCTGACAGGATCTCCTTGTCCCCTGTCATGCTGCCAGAGCAACCACTATCAACAATAATATGATCTTTAAGCTCCTCCTCTGGGTTGCCCTGCACAGTAAAAGAAAAGGGTTAGTTTCTTTTAGGAACCCAAGCCATTACTGACTTGTGTTCCCCTTGTGGAGTGACATACTTGAATTCCTTCAGTATGTAATCTCCACTGGTTTTGAAGGCATGGTCAATGATTATTTGCTTTGGTCCCATGTCCTGTGTTGTATGATCAACAACACTCCCTGTTTCACCCTTATCTGATGAAAGTACTGCTTGTTCCCCATCAGTACTTTCTTTCTTAACCCAATTTCGTTTGAATTTAGGTTTCTCTGACCTAGGTACTCTGCTTGAGGTGTAAGACCTTTTATATGAAGTGAATCTCTTAGGTCTTCTATGTGAAAAAGTGTTAGCAGTACCATGATTGGGTGAAAACTTAGACGTACTTTTAGAGGGTACTGCTTGAGAAACCTTAGACTTATCAGTACTTGAGGGTACTGATGGTTTGGAGAAAGGTCTTTTCTGGTGAGGGTACCTATAGTCTTTAGAGAAATTACTATGGTTAACCCTATTTGAGTGATTCCAAACTGGTCTAGTCTCCCTTGGCTTATGGGTGGCAGGTCTATTCTTTGGGAACTGACTTAAATATTCTGAGTGAAAGTCACAGTGCTTAATCAAATGATCAGGACTATAGCATACATAACATAATTTTCGCTCCATATTCCCAAATCCTCTTCTATGATTAAAAGGTTTCCTATAGTTAGCAGTATTTTGAAAAGTTTCTCTTGGAGGTACTGCTGAATGTCTATCAGTACTTTGAAAAGATTTTGGAGGTACTGCTTGTTTTTGAAAGGCTGTAGGAAACTTTTGATCATTACCCCTTTGAAAATCATCCTTGGGTTTCTTAGAACTAGATTGACCAGTAAGCTTCTTCCTAAACTCTAGGTTGTCTACACCATAACAAGAAACATCTGTCCTAGGTGGTTGAAGCCTACCAGTGGGTGGAGGAACTGAGTGATACTCCTTATCTTTCTTAAACTCAGGAGGTGATTCACTAATTGGTTCCTCATTCCTAGATGTGTTTTCTTCTGAGCTAGTAAGTTCATCATCACTAGGTGAGATCTCTTCCTTATCACTAGGTGGGGTCTCATCTGAACTACTATTCTCAACATCATAACCTAGTCCAGCTCTACTATTTATTCTTCTTTGTTTTTCAACAAATTGAACATGTGATAGACCAGCCTGCTTAATACTAGCAAGTTTTTCTAACAAAGCATCTCTTTCCTTAGTAATCTTTTCTAATTCAGACACCTTACATCCTAACTTCCATTCACTTAATTTTAATTGATAGTCTTGTTGCTCATATTTTTCTGCCCAAGCCATTTCATTATTTTCATGTGTTAATATTTTGGCTTCCATTGACTCTAAAGTTAATTGATAACCAGCTACCTCAGACCTAGCTGTTCTACAATTATCTCTTTCAGTCACATAGTCTTTAAGCAACTTTTGATATACATCATTACACTTAGAGCATACCTCAGAGACATTGGATGAACTTGGTGAAGTAGCTACCATAGCAATCTGAACAGGTTCATCTTCATCCTCCATGCTCCAGTCAAAGCTTCCAAGACCATCTCTTGATTCCAAAGCAGCATATCCTGGTTCCTCATCAAAAGTTGTGCTCCAATCAAAATCTTCCATTGCAACCATAGAATAGGTTACAGGTTCATCATCAAATTCACTGCTCCAGTCAATCTCAACTAGATTTTCTTGAGCCACCAAAGCTTTTGGGTTTGATTCAGTAATAGGAACCTCTTTTCTTTCAACCTTGGGTTGTTAAATCATTCTGTTTGCTTGATATTTTGCAAACTTGCATTCCCTTGCAAAGTGTCCAAGCTTTTGACAATTGAAACATTCAATCTTGGATTTGTCAAAAGTTATACCCTGTTTGGCTTTGAAATCAATTCCCCTTCCTGTCTTGTTCATGAACTTCTTGATCCTTGCAGTGATCATGGCAACTTGCCATCTGATGTCAATCTCCTCTAAAGCATCTTCTTCAATCTGCAACAAGTCTTCTTGATAGGTAACAGGTAGAGTGGCTTGTTGAGCAAAGAAGGAACATACAACATCATCAGAGTTGGTGTTGTTTGTTGGTGATGGGTTGGGGATAGTAGTGGTTGTGCAAACATGTTGTGTATCACCAACAGTACTTTGAGAAGGATAAGCAGTACTTTTAGTAGAAGTACTGCTTCTGTTTTCAGAAGACACAAAAGCTATGTTGTGAGATTTCTGAGAACTGTGACCATTCATCTCTTGCTCGTACACCTTCAAATTGTTGTAGAGATCATCAAAGTCCATAGACTCCAATCCAGGTTGTCCTCTAATCATGGTAGCAACCACATGCCAGACAGATGGAAAACTCCTTAAGAACTTCAAATTTGCATCTTCAACGGTTACCTCTGCTCCATACAACTCTAGCATACTAAGTAGATTTTGGAATCTGTCATAGGCAGCATCAAGACCTTCTCTTTCACCAACAGTGAAAGTTTCAAACTGCTGCTTCAATAAGTTTCTATGCATCTTCTTGGAAGCATCATTACCTCCAAATCTTGTCTTGATCGCAGCCCACAATTGTTTTGCATCCTTAGCATCATGGAACTTTAGTAGGTGACCATCAGGAATAGCAGACAACAGTATGTTGAGAGCCTTATCTTGATTTCTCTTTGTAGCTGCTGGCAAGGTTGGTTGAGGTGGTTTAGGTTGTCCTTCAACTGCTACAGGTTCTTCAAGAACAACATTACCATTGACAATCACATCCCATAGAGCATGGTCTGTAATAGCAAGGTACTGCCGCATCTTCATGCTCCAGAGATCATATTCTCCCTTCTTGATGATAGGAATTCTGAGTGAGGTGATGGATGGGATTGGTGCAAATTCAGTCGTCATCGTTTAGGGTTTGTGGTTAAATCGGTTTTAAGGGTTTCTTCTTAATCAGAGTCTCCACACAAGCTCTGATACCACTTGTTGGATCGATATACTCTGACCAAACTAACTTGTAGCTTGTCTAAGGGTTTAGCAACCTTGGATAAATCCAAAACTACTAATATTGAAACGCTGATATACTTTGTTAAGTATGCGGAATCTACTTCAACAAAGCTAAGAAGAATTAACAAAACTTTGATTATATTAAACCTTGAACTTGCTTACTTTATACAGATTCACTAACAAACTCTAAACACTAATACTCTAATAATCGACTAATACTTTTCTCTAAAACTTCTTATGAACTTGTATCTCTAATCGTATCTCTAATGCCAACCTAGGGGTCCTTTTATAGGCACAAGGAAAACCCTAGTCGGTTTACAATACTTGAACGACAAGTAATTCTAATTATAATCTAATAATAACTCTAAGAACATTCTAGAATTACACATTAATCCTTAAACGTATTTGCATATCAGTCCTTTATCTTTAGCAGTACTTTGACTTCTTTAGAACATGAGCAGTACTTTGACTTCTATCGAACAGTACTTTGACTTTCTTCTTGTAGCAGTACTTTGTAGCCCAACACAAAATCAAAAGTTGGGGTTTATGCATATTTTTAGCAAAAACATGAAGAATATTTACTGAATTGCATATCAAATCATGTTTTCCTTAGTTAAGAATTGCATCTTATAGTACATTATCATAATTCATCAAAAAACCCATGAGAAATTTTTGCAAAAATCTTCTCACGACTAGGAAAAATGATTTTTAGCACATTGTTCATACAAATACAAAAACGTTATGTTTTAAACATCACTTGCATAATGTCTCTTGAATGCTAAAGAGAATACATAACCAATATGTATTTTAATATACATTCAATCGAAGCTACATTGAACTAGGAGCGTTTGGGTTATCTCTCGTTTCATCATAAAACTTGCACAAACGAAATTTCCATGCATCAAAAGGAGTCGAGATAACCGCACCTCCACATTGTCCCCATGTAGGCACACACTAGAAATTAATATACGTATTTTCGATATTTTTACTAAATTATGAAATTTTTGTGTCTAGGATAATCATGCCTCCCGCGAAAAACTATGATCAAAAAGAAACCACCAAATACCTACCCAAACACCACAAAACCAAAGGTCTCACCGAAGATCAAGTCAAAATCTTTAAAGCGTTAGAAAAACGCTATGTCCACGAGGGTAGAACCGTAGACCCCTCATTCTATGAAGGTACCATTCTCCGAGAACAACTAGCCGCAATTCACTTCGATAGCCTTCTAGATATCGATGAACCCATAATTCCTCGATTCGTACTAGAATTCTATGCTAGTGTAGGTCTTAGTTCAAATGACTATGGTTACATGAACATTCACTTCAAAGTCAACGAAAATCAATTCAACATTCCTTTAGATCAATTAGGAGTTCCGAATCATGGAACTTGCTTCTATTCGGACAAGTGGTCGTTGTCCATTCTAGAATCCAACCTTGATCGTTTGGCACCATATAACACACCATTAACCGCAAAAGAAACCATTCGTGAGCATCTCTTTGTGCCTAAGAACAACCAAACTAGGTTAAGTTGAGGTCGTCAAGTAGATAGGGATCCATTTGCCATGGAGCTAAATGAACTTAGGCCCCAATTTAAGAAGCTAGAAGAAGTTCTGAGGGCAAATGTCATAAGCACCATAGGAAATAGAGACCATGTCAACGCATGCCTTTGCTACATGATGTATTGTGTGTCAAACCACCAACCATTCAACCTCGCCTATTATATCGCAAAGAGAATGGCCGATATTCCGTTTTTAGGTACCACCGCAATGCCATACGGGATGCTTTTGACCCGTCTCTATAGAGCTTTTGCACCCATTCCTCGAAATGCTTTAAGATTTGTTCCCGACTACGCCAAAATTCCATACACCTTTGTTCCTCTATGTGATCATAGGGTAGCCGTAGCAAGAGAAAAACGTCCTCATCCTCCTACATCATCATCATCATCCATGAGTGAAGAGGATGGTTTATCAAACTCTAGAATCTCTCCACCCGAGTACTTAAGCCAACTTCCTCCTATCCCGAATGAATCAACGGAATTTCGACAAACAAAGAGTATGATGAAGAATCTTGGACGATGGGTAATGAAGCTTCACAAGAACCTTAGCAAGAAGTGAACTTAAAGGAGTGTTTGGTATTAGATTTTTTCAAACAATGATGTGATGAACTTGTGTGTTTCTTAGAATATTATGTTAGTATTTAACTTGTATGTGAACTAACTTAACATTGCAGGATGATAACACTTATTGTTATCGATTTTCCGAGATTAAGCCACCGTTTGGCTTAACCTCTTATATAGTAAGTTATTATCATCGGATTGATCTATGTACAAATGTGTGTTAGAACATGTGTTTTTAGTTTTATTCTATCACATATTAGTAGTTACATATGTTTTAGGAGAATTTTCGGGATTTGAACGGGTAACGCAAAATTTGACATGTTCTCTGTTTAAATTAGCACTTCTGAATGGCGGATTTGGTGGAACCAAATTATGGGTTCCGTCAGTTGAAATTTTTGGCTCCACCAAAATACAAACGGCGGATTCCGCGAAATCAAAATTTTGGTTCCGCCTTTGTTATCGTTTGGATCCGCCAACTCCAACAGTAACTTTTTCAAAATTCCCGACTAATCCCGATCCTTAGATAATTAATTCTAGTTCTTAGGATTATTCTCCAGATCATTAGACATATTAGGATGATTTAGGAACACTTAGAATCATAAGAAATCCATTTCCCACCAAAATTTGAAAATTCAAAATTTCCATGTGAGTTACCTTTCTGTAACAAGCAAGGAACCCTCAAATTGGTTCCTTGCAATCCGTGGGAACATCACATCAATGGATTTCCCACTCAAGCCTTGCATTTACTGCATATCTTCAACCTTTCACTCAACTTAATCTCAATGGTTTGACTTAGATGATGTGACTAGCACAATTTTTTGTTCCAAATCATTAGGAACCTCCATCCTTCAATGGATTAACATCAAATCCAAACACAAAGTTCAATACACCTTACTATCTATGAATTAAAACCTCAGGATCATCACAAATCACACAACCACCATCACTACTAACTATCATTCCTGTACTTTAGAGCAACTCTTCTCACATTTCAACAATGCCAAAATCAAATAACTCATCTACAAGCAGACCCGCAAGAAGGACAGCTCGTATGAGTGTCCGACCTTGTTGCTTTGTAAATCTAGCTAATTCATCATCACAGGAGTCATCTCCACTCAACATCTCTTCACCAATAGCCAATGAAAATTTTCTAAACCTTGCAACTCCAACACCACCTAACACCATCATCAACACACCACCTCCAACAATCACTCATGTTGCAACCACACCACCACCCGCTCCATCACAACCTACTAGATCACCTTCACCACCACATTCACCATAACTTCAGCCCCTAGAGTTGTTTAGAACTCCACCTTCATCACCTCATCCATATTTGGATGATTTGGAAGACCTTCTACCAAGGTCCACCAATCCTCCTCCCATGACCTTTGAAGGTCAAGTACCTATGCTCTTTCATCCCATTTATCGGGATATCCACGGTCCCCTCTACCATGATCCACCACCACCTTAACCACAACCTCAACCCCTCTCACCCACATCCACACTCATTGCCATTGATGAGTCAATGTGGATCAATGAACCACAAACAAATGAAGAAATCAACAAGGAACTCAACCGCCTCTATGCTCTCTCCAATATGGTGGATTCCCGCCTTGGTGAAGCCATGGATCTTCAATACATCTTGCTTAACTCCATCACACCTACACCAAACAACCAACAACTACCACCAACAACAACAAACAACCAACCACCACCACCACAATCAAACAACCAACCACCACCACCACCATAAAACAATGAGCCCACTCTTCCTTCCAACTTTCCAAGGCATGATTGCTCCATGTGCGAAAGAATGGCTCATTTGGCTCAAAGAACTAACATCTTGGTCCATGAGCTTCAAAACGAGATAAGGTTCATTTTGAACCATATTCTTGAATGCCTAAATGCGATCTCCCATCCTCGGCAATAGGCAATTTTTTAGTCTTCTAAGATTTTGTAAGATTGTTTTAGGACTTTTCTATTTTTAAGAACTTTTTATTTATGTAACATCATGTTTTGTGACTTTTATCACAAACAATTTTCAAGTAATGAATGTTATATTTATGCTTATGGGTGATCACTATTTGGCATAATATCTTGGTTTGTTTGATTCACAAACATTATTGCATAGTTGGTTTGAATTCTCATAATGATTTGACCACTTGTACTTAGGTGCATTTTTTGATCAGACATGTATTTTTGACTTTTGAAAGTCAAATGAGTTGAACCATCATGTTTGGTTGACCTATACATATGCATTATGCTACTTGGTTTGATTGATTCACAACTAACCTTTGTTTTGTAGCTTTTCTCAGCCTTGAATCATATACGTTGGTACCCTAGCAATGGGGAGTATAGATCAAGGGGGAGTATATCATGTACTAACTCATTATTTTGTAGCATTTCTCCTCCTTGAAACGTATACGTTGGTACGCTAGCAATAGGGAGTATACATCGAGGGGGAGCATATCATATTCTAACCATTTGTTTTGTAGGTTCATGCATCATAACCTTGGTACTCCAATTAGGGGGAGTATTATCCAAGGGGGAGCTTTAAAGTTCTCAAAATCATTGAAACAATCTTGGTACTCTAATTTAGGGGGAGTAATAACCAAGTAATGTTCACCACATTCCGCAACGCATATCTTCTTTTTGTTTCGACAAAAAAGGGGAGATAGGATTAAGTTTATACATCACTATGATCATCACAGTACATGTTTTCATGCTTAAAATAGTTTCTTAAACATGCATAAAACTAACTTAATCTATATTTTTAAAAGACTTTCACTTTACTTATTTCATTGCTTAAAAATAATCTTTATGTTTTGTCATCAAAAAAAAGGGGGAGATTGTTAATACAAATATCGTCCTAAAAACGTTATTTATATTTTACGATCTTTGCTTTATTTTGTTAATGACAATTATAAGATTTATCTTTAGCAAAGCATAAATATAAATTAAAGTCTTTTACATTTATAGTAACAAATCTTTTAAAACACTTTTTTCTCATTACATGATCACTAGGAATTACATTGCATACATATATACCTTTACATGTTTAATTTTATTTCTTAAAATTATATATATATATATATATATATATATATATATATATATATATATATATATATACATGACATCATGGCATACCTCATTAGGAAATCTTTATATATCTTGGTAGATTTGTTATATATTTTGGAAAGATCTTGAAGCTAAAGGGTTGACTTTGCAAGATCTTGACAAGACCTCACAAGATATGGAAAGATATGGGAAATCCTTAGCTGGCATGTCCCGGCGGAACCAAACCAGTATATGGGCGGATCCCATATTTTGGATCCGCCGGATCCGCCACCTGTTGATCAGCTTTGCCTATAAATAGCAAGCTGATCATTCAGGCACATTTATCACTCATATAGCTTAAATTATACACTCATTCATTTGTACATTACTAACCCATTACATTCATTCATTTTCTTAGTGATCTCTCTTTTGTAGCAAAGAAGATCAAGCATCAAGGTTTAACACAGTGGTGTAAATCTTTAGTTTAGTTACTGTGTGAAATTGTATTAGTTCACACATCATTGTCTATACCATTCATTCAGTAGAGTTTGGTTAGTGTTTTAGTCCTCAAAACACATAGAGTGTCAGGAGTGGTTGTACCCTTGTTAAAGAACCAACGGGAGTGGTTGTACCCTTGTAAAGAACTCGGTGTTTAGCTTAGTACCGGATAAAGAGTAAGCGACGTGTAAAGGTTTTCTCCGCCTAGAAGGGAGCTTATTTCTTAGTGAAGAAAAACTCACGAGTTAGAGGCTCGAGGAGTGGAGTAGGGCAAGGAAGAGAGTCCTTGTAGCCGAACCACTATAAACATCTGTGTTGTGTGGTTTGATCATTTCTTTCCTTACTTGCATTATATATATTGCTTGATTGTTTGCTTTACTTTGAAATCACGTTAAGTATACAAAGCGAAGAAAAGTTTAAAACAGTAAAAACTATTCAACCCCCTTCTAGTTTTCCACACATAACTCAATCTCAATTCCATCAAGAGTTATTTTTGCTAAACTTACCCTATTCAAAGGGCTAATTGCTTATATTTGTCACTTTTTTAGTTATATATAGCGTATTTATTTTATTTTCGACCTTTAAGTTTCATACTTTTGAAATTCTATTTTCTTGGGTATAGAGTGACCTAATTGTTAATACAAATATCATCCTAAAAACGTTATTTATATTTTACGATCTTTGCTATATTTTGTTAATGACAATTATAAAGTTTATCTTTAGCAAAGCATAAATATAAGTTAAAGTCTTTTACATTTATAGTAATAAGCTTTTAAAACTCATCATATACATGCTACATGATCACTAGGATACATGTTACATACATATATACATTTATACTATTTACATTTTAATTCTTAAAATGTAAATATATACATGATATCATGGCTTACATCATTTAGATAACTTGTAGATTTAAAAATATATATATAAAAGATCTTCAAGCAATGAGTTGGATTATGTAAGATCTTGGTAAGATATGGTAAGAGCTAGCTGTCATGTCCCGGCGGACCCAAACAGCTATATGGGCGGAACCCAGAATTTGGGTCCGCCAAATCCGCACCTTGTCTGGTCAGTTTTGCCTATAAATAGCAAGCTGATCATTCAAGGTCACTCATCACTTACATAGCATACATTGCATATACATTCTTTACTAACCTATTCATTCATTCATTTCATTTCTAGAGATATTTCTTTTGTAGCAAAGAGATCGAGCATCAAGGTTCAACACAGTGTTGTAAACCTTTAGTATAGTCATTGTGTGATTTAGTAGTAGTTCACACATCATTGTTATACCAAACATTCAGTAGTGATCGGTTAGTGTTTTAGTCCTCAAAACACATAGAGTGTCGGGAGTGGTTGTACCCTTGTAAAGAACTCAGTATCTAGCTTAGTACCGGAAAAAATGTAAACGACGTCGGGAGTGGTTGTACCCTTGTAAAGAACTCGGTATCTAGCTTAGTACCGGAAAAAAGAGTAAGCGACGTGTAAATGTTTTCTCCGCCTAGAAGGGAGCTTGTTTCTTAGTGAAGAAAAACTCTCGAGTTAGAGGCTCGAGGAGTGGAGTAGGGCAAGGAAGAGAGTCCTTGTAGACCGAACCATTATAAACATCCGTGTTGTGGTTTGATTGTTCTTTTCTTACTTTCTTTACTTATATTGTTTAATTATTTACATCAAGTTGAAATCACGTTAAGTACTCAAAGCGAATTAAATTTAAAAAGGGTAAAACCTATTCAACCCCCCTTCTAGTTTTCCACAATTGGCATCAGAGCTACGTTACTCAAGATTTTCAAAATATATTGTATTTTAAAACTTGAAACGAACAATGGATTTTGAAAACTACAAAAAAGGGCAATCTATGCAAAGACCACCACTATTTGAAACAAATAGTTTTATATACTGTAAAAATCACTTTGAAACTTATGTGAAGTCAAAGGATATAGATCTATGGTACATCATTGTAGAAGGTGACCATAAACCTATAATTAAGGATATATCAAGCTGTCGGGATGAGGGTACTTCTCTTACTCGTCATAGTGATGAGCAAAAGAAGTTGATTGCTAAAAATAATGAAGCTAAAATGATGCTTTATAATGCTTTACCGAGGAAAGAATACGAAAGAGTCTTTATGTGTAAAACCGCTAAAGATATTTGGCAATCATTAATTATCACTCATCAAGGGAACTCACAAGTAAAGGATAACAAAATTGATCTTCTTTTTCATTAATATGAACAATTTGCTATCCCTGAAGATGAGACCATTGATAGTATTTTTGCTAGGTTTAATACTATTGTTACTTCTCTTAAAGCACTTGACGATTCTTTTTCTAGTAAGAACTTTGTCAGGAAATTTCTTAGAGCACCTCATCCGAATTGGAGAGTGAAGGTGACGGCCATTGAAGAATCCAAGGATCTTTCAAGCATGCCACTTGACGAGCTCATAGGAAATCTCAAAGTTCATGAGATGGTCATGGAAAAAGATTCTAAGATAGTCAAAGGCAAAAAGGAGAAGTTAAAGTCCATTGCCTTAAAAGCTAGGGTAGAGTCAAGTGACGATGAAGAGTCTAGCTCAGATAGCGAAGACGAAGAGTATGCCATGGCCGTGAGAGATTTCAAGAAGTTCTTCAGAAGACGAGGAAAGTTTGTTAGACAACCTCGAGAAGAAAGGAAATCACTCCGGAAAGACCGTGATGATAAGAAAGGCAAAGTAGATAGGAAGTGTTTTAGTTGCGGGGATGCTAGTCACCTAATTGGAGATTGTCCAAAGCCACCCAAGAACAAGACTCAACGAGCCTTTGTTAGTGGTACTTGGAGTGACAGTGAAGATGATAACGAAGAGCCAAAGAATGACGAAGTTGATCTTATGGCTCATGACTCTAACGAGGTGTGCCTGAAAGTCAGGTTAGAACCGGACGAGTGGATTAAAGATAGTGGGTGTTCAAGACACATGACCGGAAACAAAAGCCTTTTCTCAACCTACCAAGTGTACGACGGAGGTAATGTTACGTTTGGTAGCAAGCTTAAAAGTAAAATCATCGAAAAAGGTACAATCTCTCATGACTCTCTCACTATTGATGATGTTGCTCATAACTTAGGTTTTAACTTGCTTAGTATTAGTCAATTATGCCGTAAAAAGTATGACGTTCTTTTCAGTGAAAACAGAAGTAAGATACTTAAAAATGGCATAACTATAGGAAAAGGTGTTTTGAAGAATAACGTTTACGTTATGAAATTAGACAAAACATCTAAAGACAAACTTTGTCTCACCTCCTTAGACGACAACTCAACTCTGTGGCATAGACGCTTAGGCCACGCAAACATGAGACTTATCCAATCTCTTTCATCTAAGGAACTCGTTAGGAACCTACCCAAGTTGAAAAACGACAAACACTTTTGTGATGCTTGCAAAATTGGGAAACAAATTCATAATAGCCATAAGGCTAAAAAAAATATGGTGTCTACATCTAGGTGTCTAGAATTGTTGCATATGGATTTGTTTGGTCCATCCGCTGTACAAAGTTATGGAGGAAACTTCTATACTTTGGTAATAGTAGATGATTACTCTAGGCATACCTGGACTAAGTTTTTGATAAATTTGAAATTCTAAGTAAGAAAATATCCCTTATCCAACAAATCCGTGTTTATCATATCCCTACACCTAACGTTATAACCCGTTTAAAAGCCCTCTTTGATAGTTTATCTTAGGTGCTTACGCCTAGTGGAGGAGGTTTTCGATCCTTTCCCAAGCCTATGGTAATCTATTTGCTATGACAGGTAGTGAGAGATATTATCCGTTTTCATTTATGAGATACACTTTTATGACACCTGAGAGATGTGAGTATCTAAACAATACTTGTGAGGTGCTAGTTTGTAATCTCCATGCTTATTATGATTAAAGTGGAACGACTATTTGTTGTAATTACTTTTATATTAGCGTTAAATGACCCCTAACTTGTATTTTGATTAGAATAAAAGCGCATTTGCTTGAGGACAAGCAAATCTCAAGTGTAAGGGTATTTGATGAAGCGAAAAGTGTACCGCTTTTAGGGGGTCATTTAAGCCCTAAATCGTATTTATTTGATCAAATATTGCCCTAAATTGTTCCTTTTGTCATTTTAGGTACTTTGGAGAAGAAATCTAGAAAATGAAGCATTTTGGACGTTTTTGGAGCATAAAAGTGAAGAAAACGACAAAGTCTCCAAAGCTACTGGAAAAGTACACTTGACGGCGTCAAGGATTGCTCCTGACGGCGTCATGGCTTGGCAAAAGAGGTGGATATGAATAATACACGTGACGCGCCAGAGAGTTTTGCAATGGAAAGTCTGACGGCGTCACCCTTTAAGGTAATCAAGGCCATCACGGTTTAAGTTAAAGAGAGACGGCGTCAAGAACATTTCTGACGGCATCAACCCTTGATAGGCCAGAGCGGATTTTTGAGGATTAACGAGGGACGGCGTCAGGAAGACCATCCGGGAACCCTAGCCACGGCGAGGTGACGGCGTCAAGATCTACAACGTGACGCCGTCAGCTACTAAGTTCTATTTATAGTTTTGCAATTTTTTTGTCATTAGGGTGCAACTTTGTGAGGAGAAACCCTAAGACGAATTTCTGCCATTTTTAAGGGTTTTTATACCCTTGGATCTCCCATGTTTAATTGAAGATAAGTAATCATTTAATCAATCAATATGTCTATGTGTTGTTTGATTATATCTTGTTCTTGTCTTTTAATTAACATGCTAGGCTAGATTTATCTTGTGTTTGCTTAGATCTAATGAAACCTAACTATTGATTATTGGTTATTAGTGTGTTATTAATTGTATGGGATGATTGTTCATCGATGTTAGGCTTAAGAAAACTGGCTAACCTCCTGTACGGTAACTTGCTTGAACGTCTTAAGAAACATGAACCAATGCGTACTAGGTTTTTATGGTTGTATTTAATGCATGAGCGAATTCTAGTGATCCCATGTTAGGAGCTTCTTAGCCGGCTCGACATAGGAGTGAAGTAGGAGCTTGTAGAGTTGGGGAAGTACGTACGCCACCCCACGATTGGTATTAAGGAATACACCCGTCATCTACGCAATTAATACACACTAATCAACCGGTAAAAGATAGTTAGGGAGTAAAGAAATCTAAGTAAACACATTTCTCTCCATATAAGTTCCACGACCCTTTTCATTTTCAGTTATTTTATTTTATTTGCATTTGTAGTTATTTGGGTTAGTTGACTAGCAACTAATTCCGCCCACTCCTTAAAACCCGAGATTTTACTTGCTTTCATAAAAATATAAAAATACAAAAAAGAATCTTCCCTCACCCTTAGACCTATTAGAGTAGTTTTTCAATCCTAACGACACTATTCCCCTAGAGAACGATCAATCCCCCGGTACTTGCCACTTCATTATACTACATCGGTCAGGTACACTGCCTGGTGGGGATTGCAAGCCTCTTGAGATCCCTCGAGAGGTAAAACCTGTTGTAAGGTCGCAAAACCACGCATCAAGTTTTTGGCACCGCTGCCGGGGAATAGTTATTGTTTAGGTTGAATTTTTATTTTATTAGGTCTACTCACTAGATTCCTTTCTAGTGAGATTTTTATTTTTATTTTTCTAGGTTTTTCTTTAGTCTATCTTATTTCTTTGTACTTTTGTTTGTGACACCTTCCACCTACCTCATGAGTAATAGTGATCGTTTGATCCCTGTTATTCGTATTTTCCGCCGTGCAAACTTCCAACTACCCATTCCCGCCCCCATCGTAGAAAACAACAACCTTTCACCCGACCACTTTGGTAACAATTCTGAGATGGAGGAGTCTGACCATGAGAATGACTATGTTAGTCCATTTTACAACTCAGACTCCGATGAGGATGCTGGTAATGGAGAAGTAGTTAACGAGGAATGGGGAAAAGAGGAAATTGATCCCTTTAAGTATGTTGACCCTAGGACTAAGATCGAAAAGGATAGCCTCTTTAACATGCAATTTCCATGTAAAATTGGTTATCATAGTTTTCATGCTTATCTTAACTCATCGTTGCCTATGAACATTATCTCTCGCGCTAATTATAATAAAATCATGGTAGATGAGCTAGAATATCAAGGAATAACATTGTTGCTAGGATTAAGCCACTACACGTATTCGTAGGAAGTTTTGTGTATTTGGTGGATTTTATGGTTATGGAGAACTTAGGAGAATTTATTGATAAGAAATTAACCCAAGTCATTTTTGGAGAACCCTTCAAAAGGTTGACCAACCTTGACGAAAAACTTGTGGACGGGTTAATTACATTCTCGGATGGGGATGAAGATTTTGTTTACCAAATGCCCCGATCACATCCTAGGTTTAAGAACTTCTCCATTGAATCTTGCAATAGACTCGTGCCTATTGACTTGTTAAGTGAGAATGATAAGAGAAAGGGGCTCAAATATCCACATGAGAAAAATAAGAGATATTATCATGGATGTCTGGAGCTGAATGATGAATACAAGAAGGATGAGGCAACAATTAGATGGCTCACACTCGGATATGTGAGCATAAGCGACACTAGATGAGCGTGACTTTGAGTCTAGCTACATGACTCGTTAATAAAGAAAAGCGCTTCTTGGGAGGCAACCCAAGCTTTATTTGCTTTGTGTGTTTATTTGTTTGGTTGTTTGATTTTATTTGCTTCCGTATGTGTGTTTAATTTTTATTATTATTGATTCATGTTCAAAACTAAATTGTGAAAATGCTTTATCTTGTTTTTAACTTCGTCTTAACTACATATAGAGGTATTTTACAAAAGATAAGTGTAAGGGAAATCCAAATCGGTTTATTAGAACAAATGAACATGAATCATAACAATATTAAATTAACATACATATTAGTAATTGTTTGAGTCAAATGCTTGTATCGAGTCATAATGATGTTTTGCAGGATTTCCAGGAAGTAAGGTAGAGGTTTTTCCAGAAATTTTTCGGAAACTTAACATGAGAATTCTGTCAGATCATTTCTGACGGCGTCAGGCATTACAACCTGACGGCGTCAGGTTTTAATTTTCTGAAAATTTTTGAAAGTTTTGTTTTCATAAAAAGTTTTTATTAAATCTCTAACTTATAAACTCCAGGAATCTGCAAAATTATCATTCCACAAGCATTATATCCTTATATAGAATTTATCCCGCCGATGTTATGCAGGTTTTCGTGTTTGTTTTCTCAGGTTTAACAGGTTATTTTGGACAAGGAGATGTATGTGGAATCAAGCTTTTGGCGATGCTTTAGTCTTGGAGCTTCTACATTCTCTTGGAAGAAGATCTAACCATGTTACCTCTTTATCCACCAAACGAATCAGGGGAGTATTTGATTTCATTCGTTTACCTTATTTACTGTTACATCTTGTTATTTGAACATTGGGGACAATGTTCATCTTAAGTGTAAGGGGGGGTAAAGTACGATACTTTAGAGAATACAATTACGCTTGATTTTTGTTTGTTTAATGGTAGATGTGTAATAAAAACTGAGAGAAATACCTGTTAAGGCAATTTTAGTGCCAAATTTAAAATTTTTTACAACATATAGGAGTGAAACTTTGGTCTTAATGAGCGTCTCACGGATAGGAGTTATATGACTAGCACAAAAACCGTACCACTAAAAAATTTTCCACCCCCAAATATGTGAGGTTCGCCCCTAGAATTGGTAGGAAAAGCATTTATGCTATGATGTGTGTACCGGTAGCACTTAGATTCTAGAACTTGCGTTAGGACCATTCCGAGGCCACAAGTGAGACTACATTCGTGTAGTTAGATTTACTACATGATAAGAGGCATTAGGATTAACCCATTGTTTTGCACCTGTGTTTTTGTTAAAATTACATTGGCTACATTGGTCAAGTAATTCTCCCACACCCTTTGCGTTGTACTCATTTTTAGTACACGATACCCCTAGTACACCCCTCAGAGCCTATCTTTTCGTTTCGACCTTTAAGCATTTTACTTAAATGAAGAATTTGTTACACCCCACTTAAATGTACACCCAAATCGCCTTAGCCTACCTTGTATGCACTCATCTTTAGTGCATTATTGTGACAACATTTGTTTAAACCCCAAGTTAATTATCTAATTGATTACATGGTTGCTAAGTCGAGTCATATCCTTGTACATATTGTTTTGGGACGATTGGGACTCATGGGTAAAGTACTAGTGTAATGGAGTAATGGGGAAGAACAACATTATTACCCCCATATGTGCTAAATATTTTAAAAGTACTCCAAGTGTTTCGATTATCTTAATTCGAGTCATTAGAATAGTTATTTGTAAAGTATGTAAAAGTTCAAGTGTAAGGGGAATGCAACGCCCCTATGATGTATTATTTTGGATGGTAGGGCAAGAGTGTATGAAAAAAAAAAAAAAAAAAAAAAAAAAAAAAAAAAAAAAATCAAGAAAAAAAAATGAGAAAAAGAAAAGTAGAAAAAACATACGGACTACCATCCCGTTTCATTTTATGTTTATTTTATGTTTTTGTTATTTTGTTTTTAGCTTAAGTCGAGTCTAGTCTTGGCTTAGCAACGCCATATTGTACATGTAATTAATCAAGATCTTTAACTCGCCACCAGTAAAATATCCCTTATCCAACAAATCCGTGTTTATCATATCCCTACACCTAACGTTATAACCCGTTTAAAAGCCCTCTTTGATAGTTTATCTTAGGTGCTTACGCCTAGTGGAGGAGGTTTTCGATCCTTTCCCAAGCCTATGGTAATCTATTTGCTATGACAGGTAGTGAGAGATATTATCCGTTTTCATTTATGAGATACACTTTTATGACACCTGAGAGATGTGAGTATCTAAACACTACTTGTGAGGTGCTAGTTTGTAATCTCCGTGCTTATTATGATTAAAGTGGAACGACTATTTGTTGTAATTACTTTTATATTAGCGTTAAATGACCCATAACTTGTATTTTGATTAGAATAAAAGCGCATTTGCTTGAGGACAAGCAAATCTCAAGTGTAAGGGTATTTGATGAAGCGAAAAGTGTACCGCTTTTAGGGGGTCATTTAAGCCCTAAATCGTATTTATTTGATCAAATATTGCCCTAAATCGTTCCTTTTGTCATTTTAGGTACTTTGGAGAAGAAATCTGGAAAAGGAAGCATTTTGGACGTTTTTGGAGCATAAAAGTGAAGAAAACGACAAAGTCTCCAAAGCTGCTGGAAAAGTACACTTGACGGCGTCAAGGATTGCTCCTGACGGCGTCATGGCTTGGCAAAAGAGGTGGATATGAAAAATACACGTGACGCGCTAGAGAGTTTTGCAATGGAAAGTCTGACGGCGTCACCCTTTAAGGTGATCAAGGCCATCACGGTTTAAGTTAAAGAGAGACGGCGTCAAGCACATTTCTGACGGCGTCAACCCTTGATAGGCCAGAGCGGATTTTGGAGGATTAACGAGGGACGGCGTCAGGAAGACCATCCGGGAACCCTAGCCACGGCGAGGTGACGGCGTCAAGATCTACAACGTGACGCCGTCAGCTACTAAGTTCTATATATAATTTTGCAATTTTTTTGTCATTAGGGTGCAACTTTGTGAGGAGAAACCCTAAGACGAATTTCTACCATTTTTAAGGGTTTTTATACCCTTGGATCTCCCATGTTTAATTGAAGATAAGTAATCATTTAATCAATCAATATGTCTATGTGTTGTTTGATTATATCTTGTTCTTGTCTTTTAATTAACATGCTAGGCTAGATTTATCTTGTGTTTGCTTAGATCTAATGAAACCTAACTATTGATTATTGGTTATTAGTGTGTTATTAATTGTATGGGATGATTGTTCATCGATGTTAGGCTTAAGAAAACTGGCTAACCTCCTATACGGTAACTTGCTTGAACGTCTTAAGAAACATGAACCAATGCGTACTAGGTTTTTATGGTTGTATTTAATGCATGAGCGAATTCTAGTGATCCCATGTTAGGAGCTTCTTAGCCGGCTCGACATAGGAGTGAAGTAGGAGCTTGTAGAGTTGGGGAAGTACGTACGCCACCCCACGATTGGTATTAAGGAATACACCCGTCATCCACGCAATTAATACACACTAATCAACCGGTAAAAGATAGTTAGGGAGTAAAGAAATCTAAGTAAACACATTTCTCTCCATATAAGTTCCACGACCCTTTTCATTTTCAGTTATTTTATTTTATTTGCATTTGTAGTTATTTGGGTTAGTTGACTAGCAACTAATTCCGCCCACTCCTTAAAACCCGAGATTTTACTTGCTTTCATAAAAATATAAAAATACAAAAAAGAATCTTCCCTCACCCTTAGACCTATTAGAGTAGTTTTTCAATCCTAACGACACTATTCCCCTAGAGAACGATCAATCCCCCGGTACTTGCCACTTCATTATACTACATCGGTCAGGTACACTGCCTGGTGGGGATTGCAAGCCTCTTGAGATCCCTCGAGAGGTAAAACCTGTTGTAAGGTCGCAAAACCACGCATCATCAACCAATCTAAGTACATCAAGGATATGCTTAAGAAATTTGGTCTTGAAGATTCCAAACCCATGAAAACACCCATGTCCTCCGAAACCAAACTCACAAAGGATGAAGAAGGTGAATCCGTAGATAGCACTAAATATAGGGGAATGATCGGTAGTCTACTATATCTAACGGCTAGTAGACCCGACATTATGTTTAGTGTTTGTCTATGTGCACGCTTTCAAGAAGATCCCAAAACATCCCATCTTGAAGCCGTCAAACGGATTTTTAGATATATTAAAGGTACTACACATTTAGGATTATGGTATCCCAAAGGAACGGGAATAGAAACCATACTGTATGCCGACTCAGACCATGCTGGTGACTATGTTGATAGAAAAAGTACAAGTGGTATTTGTACTTTTGTTGGACATCGTCTTACCGCATGGTTCTAAAAGAAACAAACGACATTATCAATTTCAACAACCGAAGCCGAGTACGTGTCTGCAGGAAAGGCGTGTCAACAAGCACTGTGGATGAAACAAGCTCTCGTCGACTATGAAATTGATCTCAACGACATTCCCATTCTTTGCGACAACAAAGGAGCTATCGACCTTAGCAAAAATCCAGTCCAACACGCTAGAACCAAACACATAGAAATACGTCACCACTTCCTACGCGACATTGTTCAAAAGGGAAACATCTCAATCGAGAAAGTATCCTCAGAGGACAACATTGCTGACATTCTCACAAAACCTCTTAAGAGAGCACCCTTTAACTTCCTTAGACTTGGTTTAGGATTAATGGAACCAAATGTGTAGTTAGAACCTTAGCTTGAACCTTAGATTAACCAAACACGTCAAAAACAACCAATTGTCAACTGGTTCCCACGGAACCAATCGACAACATGCACGGAACCCACATTTTGGCTCCGCCAAATTCGTGGGTTCCTGAGTCAGTTTAGTATATTAAACAAACACCCTGTACTATGTATCACATTCCCCAAAAACATACAAGCTACTGGAACTCGACTCAAAATAAACCAAACTCACAATTTAGGTCATCCCCTTCAAGCAATTTGTGCTTTAATCATCTCTGATAAAATCATGCCTCCCGCAACATACTATGATCACAAAGAAACCCTTAATTACCTACCCAAACACCATAAGACAAAAGGACTCACTGACGACCAAGTCAAAATCTTTAAGGCTTTAGAAAAACGTTATGTTCACGAGGGTAGAACCGTAGACCCCTCATTCTTAGAAGGAACCAATATCCGAGAACAACTAGCCGCCACCCAATTCGATTGTCTTCTAGACATAGATGAACCTATAATTCCTAGATTCATACTAGAATTTTATGCTAGTGTCGGTCTTAGCTCAAATGACTATGGTTACATTAACATCCATTTCAAAGTCAACCAAACCTAATTTAACATCCCTTTAAACCAATTCGCGGAAGTCTTAGGAGTTCCGGGTTAAGGCACTTGCTTTTATTCGGACAAATGGTCATTGTCCATCTTCGATTCCAACCTTGATCGTATGCCTCCATACAACACACCATTGACTCCCAAAGAGACCATTCGTGATCTTCTCTTTGTCCCTAGGACCTCCCACACTAGGACAAGTCGGGGTAAAGAAGTCGATAGAGACCCGTTTGGCATGGAGCTAAACGAACTTAGGACTCAATTTAAAAAGTTGGAAGAGATTCTTAGAGCTAACGTCATAAGCACCATAGGAAATAGGGATCATGTCAACGCAAGCATTTGTTACATGCTCTATTGTGTGTCTACCCACCAACCGTTCAACCTAGCCTATTATATCGCCAAGAGAATGGCCGATATTTCGATTTTAGGTACCACCGCCATGCCTTACGGGATGCTACTTACCCGTCTCTTTAGAGCTTTTGCACCCATTCCTCCAAATGCTAGAGGTTTCCTTCTCGACTACTCTGAAATTGAACATACCTTTGTACCTCTTAGTGACCATAGAGTAGCCGTGTCAAGAGGGAAACGTGCTCATCCTCCAACCTCATCATCATCATCATCGGTTAGTGAGGATGATGGTTTGCCCAATTCTAGGATTCCTCCACCCGAATACATGAGCCAACTTCCTCCCATCGAGAACCAATCCGAGGAGTTTCGACAAACAAGAGGAATGATGAAGAATATTGGACGTTGGATCATGAAGCTTAACAAGAAGCTCAACAAGAAGTGAGGATTAGGGAGTGTTTGGTATAAGACAATTTCAAACAATGATGTGATGAGTTGTTGTGTTTTTAGGATATTATGTTGGTATTATACATTTATGTGAACTAACCTAACAATGCAGGATGATAACACTTGATATTATCGATTTTCCGTATTTAAGCCACCGTTTGGCTTAACATACTTACATGGTAAGTTCAATATCCTTGGTTTGATTTATATGCACACATGTGTTAGAACCTATGTTTTTGTGTTTAATCAATCATAAATAAGTAGTTACATAAGTTTTAGGACAATTTTCGGGAATTGAACGGGTTTCGGGTATTTTGACATACCCTCTGTTAAGAAATTCCATCTGGCGGAACCAAATTTTGGGTTCCGTCTCTTGAAAATTTTGGCTCCGCCAAAATAAGCTCAGCGGATTTTGCGGAACCAAAATTTTGGTTCCGTGTTTGTTATCGTTTGGATCCGCCATTCATACAGTAACTTTTTCAAATTTCCCGTCTAATCCCGCTCCTTAGATTATTGATTCTAGTTCTTAGGATTATTCTAATGATCATTAGGCACATTAGGATGATTTAGGCACACTTAGAACTATAAGAAATCCATTTTCCACCAAAATTTGAAAATTCAAATTTCCATCCAAGTTACCTTTCTGTAACAAACAAGGAACCCTCAATTTGGTTCCTTGCAATCCGTGGATCAATCAAATCACTAGAATTCCACTCATCCTTGCATTTACTGCATATCTTCACACTCTTGCTCAATTCCAATTTCTATGGATTGACTTTGATAATATGACAAACCCCTTTTTCTTGTTCCAAGTCATTGGAAACCAACATCTCTTTATGAATCAACATCCAAACACACTAATCCATGACACTTGGAGCCTATAAATTAGAAGCTTTAGATAATCACAATTCACATATTCATCTTCATACAATCTTCTTCCTCACAATGTCTAACTCAAACAACTTCTCAAAATCCAAACCTCACAGAAGGACAACAAGAATAAGTGTCAGACCATGATGGTTCATCAATCCCAACTTAAATCTAACACCACTTATCATCATCACCACTTCACCATCTACTATAACACCCGTGGCTACCACACCACCATCAATGGCTAACACACCACCATCCGCACCATCTCAAGTGGCAAGATCATCATCACCTCCTTATTCACCCAACCTTCAACCAAATGATTTATTTACCACACTCCAAGCCATTGATGAATCAATGTGGATCAACCAACTAAAAACTCAAGGCAACGAGGAACTTGATCCTCTTTACGCCTCTTCAAACATGTTGGACTCTCACTCATGTGATACAAAGGATTTAGAATCCATATGGCTTGCCTCCATCATGTCTTCACCAAATTCAACCAACCCTCCACAATAGATGCTAGGATCCTCTCTAGTGTTTTTCCTTTTATAGGACCTTTTAGGATTTTCTTTAGGATATTTTCTTTTTATAACACCTTGTTTTGTGACTTTGATCACAGGAAGGATGTTATGGTTATGCTTGTGTGTGATCAATATTTGTGCATTCTATTTTGGTTGGATGGAACTACTAACTTATGCATTTTTATTTGATTTGATGTATTGACTTTGTTTGACCTTTGTGCTTGGTTTGAACAAAGTATACTTAGTTGACTTTTTTAAAGTCAAACGGGTTGAACTACAATGTTTGGTTGAACACATATTACTTGGTTGGATTATCTACAACTAACATTTTTTATAGCACTTGTCATCCTCGAATTATATACGTTGGTACCCTAGCAACGGGGAGTATAGATCGAGGGGGAGTATATCATGAACTAACCTTTATTTTATAGCATTTCTCATCCTTGAATTATATACGTTGGTACCCTAGCAACGGGGAGTATTGATCGAGGGGGAGCATATTATGTACTAATCCTTGTTTTGTAGCATTCATATTCCTTGAATCACATACGTTGGTACCCTAGCAATGGGGAGTATTGATCAAGGGGGAGCATTACATACACTAACTTCTGTTTTGTAGGATCATTCATCATAACCTTGGCACTCCAATTAGGGGGAGTATTATCCAAGGGGGAGCTTTTATGTTCTCAAAATCCATGCACTATACTTGGTACTCCAAATTAGGAGGAGTAATCACCAAGGGCTATTGTACCACATTCCGCTATGCATTTCTTCTTTTTGTTTCGACAAAAAGGGGGAGATTGATTAGATTAAACTCATACATGTTTTATGACAAAATTGATCTCAAAAGACTTCAAAAATTGCATAAAACTAGTTTTATTCTATATTTTTAAAAGACTTACACTTTACTTATTCCTTTGCTTAAAAATAAAATTTATGTTTTGTCATCAACAAAAAGGGAGAGATTGTTAATACAAATATCGTCCTAAAAACGTTATTTATATTTTACGATCTTTGCTATATTTTGTTAATGACAATTATAAAGTTTACCTTTAGCAAAGCATAAATATAAGTTAAAGTATTTTACATTTATAATAATAAGCTTTTAAAACTCATCATATACATGCTACATGATCACTAGGATACATGTTACATACATATATACATTTATACTATTTACATTTTAATTCTTAAAATGTAAATATATACATGACATCATGGCATACATCATTTAAATAACTTATAGATTTAGAAATATATTTTGGAAATATCTTCAAGCAATGAATTGGATTGTGTAAGATCTTGGTAAGATATGGTAAGAGCTAGCTGTCATGTCCCGGCGGACCCAAACAGCTATATGGGCGGAACCCAGAATTTGTGTCCGCCAAATCCGCACCATGTCTGGTTAGTTTTGCCTATAAATAGCAAGCTGATCATTCAAGGTCACTCATCACTTACATTGCATATACATTCTTTACTAACCCATTCATTCATTCATTTCATTTGTAGAGATCTTTCTTTTGTAGCAAAGAGATCGAGCATCAAGGTTCAACACAGTGTTGTAAACCTTTAGTATAGTCACTGTGTGATTTAGTAGTAGTTCACACATCATTGTTATACCAAACATTCAGTAGTGATCGGCTAGTGTTTTAGTCCTCAAAACACATTGAGTGTCGGGAGTAGTTGTACCCTTGTAAAGAACTCGGTATCTAGCTTAGTACCAGAAAAAGTTTAAGCGACGTCGGGAGTGGTTGTACCCTTGTAAAGAACTCGGTATCTAGCTTAGTACCGGAATAAGAGTAATCGACATGTAAAGGTTTTCTCCGCCTAGAAGGGAGCTTGTTTCTTAGTGAAGAAAAACTCTCGAGTTAGAGGCTCGATGAGTGGAGTAGGGCAAGAAAGAGAGTCTTTGTAGACCGAACCACTATAAACATCCGTGTTGTGGTTTGATTGTTCTTTCCTTACTTTCTTTACTTATATTGTTTGATTATTTGCATTAAGTTGAAATCACGTTAAGTACTCAAAGCGAATTAAATTTAAAAATGGTAAAAAATATTCAACCCCCTTCTAGTTTTCCACACTAATGACAGGGTGATGTCTATGTGGCATTCGGTTTCTTTCACATGGCATAAAAAATTCTTAAATTATTTTGTTTTCCAATAAACCAAACACCCTTTAATAATTTTAAAAAAAAAACTATATTTTCTTCCATATATATATATATATATATATATATGGGTTAATATATATATATATATATATATATATATTTATTTATTTTTTTATATATTTATTTATTTTTTATTTTTTGTTATACCAGGAACAAATTCTTTCAAATAGATCTTACCATCTATTCCACAATCCTACTCCATCATATACATCGTGTCTTCCATCCCATAAGTGGTTCAACGACGGCGACAGAAGTGGGTGTTGACAAATATGGTTGGTTCGAGGACGGTGAAGAAGGTGTTTGATGGCGGTGGTTCAGGTGGGGACCGACATCTGGTTTGCTTGCAATGGATTTGCCTTAGTAAAAGCTCGTGAGCTGCTTGGATTTGCCTTGGTAAAAGCTCAATCGCGTCGGCCTGAGCTTGAGATTTAACATATAAACGACTCGAGCTATAAAAGACTCAGGCTCAAATGACACATTTAGCATTTGAACTTTAAAAGTAGTCCGAATAGTTTGTCAGTTCTCAAGTATGGAAAGTATTGTAAGACCACTCTCATCAGTGGCGTTAAACAAACGTTAAGGAGGGAATTTTTGCACTTTAACGTGTGTTAACTTGAGTTACCCGATGTGTGTAGCTGCGTTAACGTGGCGTTAAGGTGCTGCGTTAGCACCTTAACGTCACGTTAAGGGTGTTGTTTGTAAAAAAAAAAAAAATAATTACACTTTCGGCCCTTGTTGTTTGAATACGATTTTTTTTTTTCATTTGTGCCCCTTGTGTTTTAGTATTGTGTTTTAGATGCAATGGATAGATAATTTTTCAAGATATAATAAAACTTGTAACGTCGAATATCTTAGCAAACTGAAACTACATTAAACATCAACTAAAATACATTAAACATGAAATTAAACATACATTAAATAACGACTTGAAAAACAACAAACGATTATCGTAAACAGCGAACGATTAATGAAAAGTATCATCTGAATCTAGGTAACCATCTTCAGATGATTCGGAAGGTGTGAAAATACCACACTCCCACCTTTCCCTGCGTTCTTCAGCCTTTTTTGCTTCCCGCTCCAAACGAGCCCTTTCCTCTTCTCTTTCATTATATTCCATTTCCAGCAAGACCTGCATGTCTTGATCCATTAGGCGAAGTTGTTCATCAGTTAACCCATACGGATTTGGGTCTTCGTTGGCAACCGGTGGATTGTGCACCGGTTCATTTTTCGGTTGGAAAACCGGAAAGGTATGCTCTGGGGGAGTATGGAATTCTTCATTATCGCGAGGTGGACTTGGAAACTGTTGTCCAAAATCCTTTTTGCGAGGTGGGCTTGGAAACTGTTGTCCAAAATCCTTTTTGCGAGGTGGGCTTGGAAATTGTTGCCCGAAATCTTTTCTGGAAGACATTATGAATTAGAGATGTTTGGATCTAGAGTATTTGAGAAGTTTGGAATGTGTTTTTGTGTGACATGTGCTTCAGAAGCATGGGTATTTATAGGGTACAAATGCACACGTTTTATTGACGTGAATTTGAATTTTAATTGTTGTGACTAAGATGCGTTAACGCAACGTTATTATGGTGTACTTTAGTTTACGTTTGAATTTGAATAATACTCAGCGTTAACGCTACTTTAACGGCTAATTTCCACTATAAAAACCATCTTCACAAGACTTCATTTTCTCACACTAATTTAAACACAAACACAATGGCTAACGAACCAGCAGAGGTGCAAAAGGCTATCCTCAACCGCTTACGAACAGAACAAGAAAAAGAACTCAAACTTATTAACAGTTTGTTTGGCGAGATAACTCGTATTATGCTACAAATGCATAATCGTGCTCCAGAGATCGAAAGGCTGCGTGAGTTGCCTCAAGACCATCCAGCTATCAGGGTCGGTCTAGAAACTCTACAAAGAACTAATGAAACAGATCTAGAACTTCATGTCGCATTGAAGATGGTTAGGGAGCAGGTGTTACAAGTGTGGGAGGAGAAATCTGATCTTATCGACAATTACAACTCTATATAAAATTTCGTATGGTATTTTAATGTTTTTTTTTTTTTTTTTTTTTTAATTTCGTTGTAATTTTATTTTATTAAGTATGTAATGTTATGTTATTAATGAATGTTATGTTTTTAAAAAATGAAGTAATTTATAAGTTAGGGGTTGAATTTGAAAATTTATGTGTAAAGTTGAGTTAAGGTGTGTTAAAGCTGAGTTATTGTTGTGTGGGTTAAAGCTGAGTTAAGTTAAAGGGTGAAAAAGCTGACGTGGCATGCTTTAAAATTTAAGGCTGAGTTAACTGATGTGAGTGGCCTAACATTGCTTCAAAATGTTGAACATAAAATTCCATGTAGGTTAATCTTTATGATAATCATATAGATACAGTACATACGATAATGCATAACCAAACCTTAAGACTGAAGGGAATGGGGCTACCCAACCAAGGGGCGACTCGCGACACGTGGCGCCTAGTCAGCATGTTGGGTAGCCTCAAAAAATAGTGGGGGTGGTGTAGCAGGCGATCCATGTACATATATATACTCACATTAGGACAGAAGTACACATATATATACTCACATTGAAGACAGAAGCACAGAACTAGCCGCCGACCCAAATCTATCGCTGGAAGGATGGATCGCCTGGTGGGGGTGGTGTTTCCGGCGACTTGATGGCGATCCAGGTGCTAGTCGCCGCTTTTGACGCCTCACTCCCTTCAGCCTAACCAAACCTTAAGAGACTTCTACCCAACACAACTGGATCAGGCCTTATAATCAACCGCCTAATACTCTCTCGCAGTTCGAGCTGCAAAATCGCGAAAGTTTGAATTTGAAGATGAAAAAAATATATATAATTAATAAAGCTAAAGCTAAGGATTTTGCTTTAACAAATCCGATTTTCTTGAGTGGGACTTTTGCTTTTTTGAAACAAAATGTACGTTGCTTGATAATGATTTGAATTGGAAAAGTTTACCAAATACTGATTCGATGGGTCAAAAGTCATCCACAATATATTTGAACTTTCACGATTTCAAAATCATAAAAACATATCAAGTTTTCTTTCAAGTTATTTGGTAAGAATAACTTTTTGATTTAGATGTAGCCGATTTTTCAGAGGTATACCTGCAACCGTTTTGAACATTTTATTCGGCCATCTCCAAATATATATATCCATAGATTTGAACTGTTAAATTATGCTTGACAGTGCTTTTGAAATTATTAATTTCATATAAATGCGAGTAAAATAATGACAATTTAGGGTTTGTTTGTTAAAATTTTCTATTAAGTAATGTTTAATTAAAATTTGACTTAATGCAGACACCCTCAGTTTTATTACTTAGGGCTCGTTTGGTTTGTTGCTAGGAATGACAATGGGTATCGGATTTGGTATGTGGTAGAATGACAATAGATATGAAAAAGTGTATTATTACGAATGTTTATGTTTGGATGACTATGAAAAAGTGTATAGATATTTGATTTTTGTAGTGGAAAAGAGAGTGACGCACGAGAATGGATTTCATAGACACCAAATTGGTGTGTAATGAATCTATGGCTATGATATAACAATTTCATTCCCGGGTTCACTAAACAAACACCTTGAATCGAAATGAAATCCATGGATCCATTCCGATTGAAGATACCAAACGCACCTTTAATATTTTCAGTCATCTTTTTTATATTAAGTAACAAATAAAATGTTTTCAAATGAATTAATAAATAACTTTTTTTCAAATTAAGTTAGGTATATAACAAGTTTGAAAAAATAAAAGTAAAAAGTCTTTGACGATCAAATCCTTCCACGTGACCCAAAACACCTTTACCTTCTTCACCTAGATTTTAAACCGAAGAAAAATCATTTCCCAATTCCCAATTCCCAGCACCACCATGGAAATAACACCAGCATCCCACACCCTGACCTTCACCGGAGTACTCTCCGAATCACGCCGAATAATAAAATCAAACTACTCTCACTTCCTGACCTTGTCCCTTTTATTCCTCCCTTTATCCACTACCCTCATCATCACCCCTACCCTCCGTCATTTCACCTCTAATCACCACCCTAATTTCCCCCCTAATCCCCACCACCCTAATTTCCCCCCTAATCCCCACCACCCTAATCTCCCGCCAAACCACCCTAATCTCCCGCCAAATCACCCTAATCTGCCGCCAAACGACAACAATTTCCCGCCAATTCATCACCTTGTTTACCTCCTTATCATCTACACCTTCACACTATGCGCCACATCCTCAATCACCTACAACGCACACCATATCTTCTCCTTATCCAACGCCCCAACAACCACTCCTTTAACTACCTTAACCACCATAACAAAGTCACTCTTCCCACTCGCCTTCACCGCGGTTGTATCTCACGCGCTCATGTTCTTAGCCTCTCTCACCTTTCTAATGTTTGTTGGGTTAGCTTTTATGTCGGTGCAGACGTTAGCGTCATTGTTCGGGTTACGGATTGTGGTCGAATATGATTCAGTTTACTTTACGCCTTTTTCGGTTGTTTTAGGTGTTGTGTTGTTTGTTGTTATGATGTGGTTATATGTGAATTGGTTGTTGGTTAATGTGGTGGTGGTTACGGAGTCGAAATGGGGGTTTGAGGCTTTGGTTAGGAGTTGGTATTTACTTAAAGGGATGAGATCGGTTGCGGTGAAGTTCTTAGTGTTTTACGGGGTTTTGGAAGGTGTTTTGGTTTTGGTGTATTCGCGTAGTGTGATTGGGTATGGTCTTGGGAGCTGGGCTTTTTGTTTGAACGTGGTTTTTGGTTCGGGTTTTTTGATGTTGTTGTTCCTTCAGAGCTGTGTGGCGATTGTTGTCTTGTATAATTATTGTAAGGCCATTCATGGTGAGTTGGTGATTGATGTTGGTGACTATGTTGGTTTGAGTGCGGACGATGAGAAGGTGCCGTATGTTGTTACGGTTGTAACTGCTTGATGATGATCGAGGTTAGGACTTGTTTACTATAATATTGGTTTTGTGTCGTGTAATGTATAATATGTGTAATTGATCTATATAGAATTATGTAAAAGCATGCTGTAATTTGTTCTATGGTACTCCGTATTGTTTAGTACTTAAAGTTTCTGTATTCTTATTGAAGCTTATGATCTATGCTATGAATAATAGCGTTTGCTCTTTTTCCATACAATATACTAATCTGTTGCTAGATATCATCTTATGAAGTGAGTATTGAAGTTGCAGCTACAATGGGGATTATAGATGTTAGACTATAGTACGATACATGTGCAGCGTAGGAGTTCTAGATTAGTATGAGTAAGGACAACTATTAATTAGGAATAATCGATTGAAGTTGCTTTGAAGTTTCACTGGGATTGTAAACTCGATATATGACTCGATTAGGGTTAGCTAATTACTCAATGCGGCCACTTACATTAGTACAACTTGATTTCTGTTCATGTGTAAGTTAATTTGTGACCATATGATACGTTGGGCAAAAATTGTGACCATGTTAGCGAACACTAACTGTCTAACTCGCTTACTAGATGTTGAAACTGTTGACGTAATTTATATGCACTTGGTCTGGACTTGCTTTTAGTTACTTTGAGCTTGACTCTCCATTATTTGAGCTGTTTATGCTTCTAGTTAGTCACTTGGCATGAATGTCTGAGTTAAACATGTAGGATTAGGAATGTCATGAAGTCGACCTCCTTGAAAGACTATTAGTTGTCTCTCATTGTTAATGCCTTGAAGGAAAGGTAATCTAAAATAACACAGAATGACTGGTCTTTTATGGTAAATGACCCCTGAATATCAGAATGCAACTTGATTTTCATTCACTAGTCATGTATTTGAGCTTCTTTTTTTTCTAATGTTGAAACTATGATCACTCAATGGACATGATCCAGACTTGGTTTTAGTTGAGTATAGCTTGACCCACTAGTTTTTAGCTTCGCTATGAACATAAGGTAGGCTTAGGTTACCCCTTCTTGTGGGTGTTTCCTTGAAGTTCTTGTTGATGTTGTAATATATTTTCCCCTTCTCTAGGGACTTGATAAATTATACGAATTTTACCACCTTGACAGACCAATAACGGTTATCTAATTCTTATTCCTTGATTAGAAAAGGTTCAATACTGTTAAGTTATAGACAAGGACCATCTATCATGTTTTGGATTGGTTAACCTTAATATGTGGGTTGGGTTTCTGCAGAAGTTTTTTCTAAGTAATGAGCCAAGTTGGTATTTAAGAGCTTAGCTACAAAATTGATCAAACGGGTGAATGGTTCAGATGTCGTTCAAAGTTTCATCGATGTTTTACTGTATATTAATTAGTTTTGCTACTATACCCAAGGGTTTAAAATGTTTAGACCAGACCATATATGAGCTTAAGTAAGCTATAGCTTTTCTTGACTTGCGGCTTTCGAAACCTTGGAAGTTTATGCCTAGATTTGAACTAAAGTTTGAACTAAAGTTTGAACTTTGAGCAATACCTCTACTCATATAAGCTCTATCACTGTAAAAAATGCTTAAAACTTAAGTATAGAAACCTAAACCTTTGCCGAAAAAGTGAGTAATGTAATAGAATCTTTTATACAGAAAATGCTGTATCAGTTGATCACTACTTTTAGCCTTAAATTTCAGTAAGTTATTTTTCTTCTTAAAAATAAACTGGTATCAGAAAATGTTTTTATATAAAGTTTAAAAGTCAACAGTAAAGATACTGCACCTAGATGCAAATCTCAACAGTTAGCCAATGATACCAACTACAGGTCCACATTCAAAATGACAGGTATTCATTGCATATTTGCATACCAAACCCCTGAACACCTACTATATAACATCAAACACAACTCATTCACCATTTATGTGAGCTACCACTGTGATCTAAAGTTAATTATCAGCATGGAACTTACACCGCTGCACATCCTGAATATAACCAGAGTCCTCACCGATTCAAAAAGGATCATCAAAGCCAACTACACACACCTCATCACCTTATCCCTCCTCTTTCTTCCTTTATGCATGTCTCTCCTTATAGGTCCCACGCTTCACCTCTCTGACCATCTCTCTGCCGTCAATCAAAAAACTATAATCTATCATCTCATCTACATCCTGATCGTCTACATCCTTGTGCTGTGTGCCATAACCACGATCACCTACACCACACACCATGGTTTCTTGGGTAAGCCGGTCAATTTCTCTACCGCCCTCAAGTCACTAACATTCTCCTTCTTTCCAATTGTTTCGACCGCAGTTGTAGCCAACACTATTATATTTTTGAACGTGTTAAGCTTTCTCACGCTCGTTGGATCAATTCTTATGCTGGTACAGACCCTCGGGGTTGTAACTGATTACAACGCGATTTACTGGTTTGTAGGTGCGACTGTAATTATGATCTTTATTTATTTCCATGTGAATTGGTCATTGGCTTTTGTGGTGGTGGTTGTAGAATCAAAATGGGGGTTTGGGGCTTTGATGCGGAGCTCTTACCTAATGCGAGGGATGAGATCAGCTTCTTTGTTATTGTTATTGTATTTTGGATCTTTTAGCGCGCTTTTAGTGTGGGTTTTTAGGTACAGTCCGCATGAGTCTAGCAGTTGGGTGTTTGTATCCTATGCCATACTTTGTTCGAGCTTCCTCATTTGGCTTTTGCTTCATAGCACTGTTGCGAATACTGTGCTATATAATTACTGCAAGGCTTTGCATGGTGAATTGGCTATTGAGATTGCTGAGGGGTTTGATCACAAGTATTTTTATTTGTCACCCGGTGATGAGGTCCCACTCCCACATGATGTTACTGTTGTCACAGTTTGATGACCAAGGTTCGCAGGCTTGTTCCCATATGTGTTTATTGTGCTTAAATGGTATTGTTTTATGTAATTCCGCGGTGGCTGGCAGTGGCGAACAAATTAGTTCCATTGCCAATCACTATATGCCAAATTTGCATGTTTTGGTTATATGTGGGTCCTGTATGTTTGGAAAATGTATCACGTCAAAGACTTTATTATTATTTTTTAATAAAGGCATTTATTTCTGCCTTCAAAAACTTCTTGAACAATTACAGGATTAATTAAACATTGTCGTATTACTATAGTTTTCCATGCTCGATAGAATTTAGGACTTGTACCAGTTCATAGCTTTCTAACCTTGGAAGTTTAAGCCTAGATTTGAAGTCAAGTGGAACCTTGCCTCTACTCATATAAGGCTTTAAGCTCCAGGACGGTTAAAAAAGCTCAAAACTTGCATATACAAACTTTAAACCTAACCAGAAATGCGAGTATGCAACAGAACCTTATACATGGGAAATGCTTTAATTCATTAAAAAATGCTACAAGCTCATCATTTTTATCAGGATACTGTCAACTGTATTCTTCAATATCAGAGTATTGATTCTTATTAAAAATGTTCAAAAGTCAACAAGAAACTATACTATATAACATATATAAATTTGAAGTAACCCAAACCCACAGGCAGACCGATTCCTAGTCCACATTCCACATGGCAGATATTCATTGCATAGAAACACCGATTCCTAGTCCACATTTAACATGGCAGATAGTCATTGCATAGAAACACGTAATTCACACCTACTATATAACCATCAAACATGACTCATTCATTGTTTATTCCAGCAACCACGGTGATCTACAGTCATTTGTCACCATGGAACCAACACCAGTGCACACCCTGAACTTTATCGGAGTCCTCACTGAGGCAAGGAGGATCATCAAAGCCAGCTACACCCACTTCCTCACCTTATCTCTCCTCTTCCTCCCACTATCTATCTCTCTTGTTACTGGCCACACCCTTCACCTCTCTGAACACATCTCCACGATCGATCACAGAACTGTAATCTATGAGCTCATCTACATCCTTATTGCCTACATGCTCACCCTCTGTGCCATATCCATGATCACCTACAGCACACACCAAGGTTTCTTGGGTAAACCTGTCAGTTTCTTGACCTCCTTCAAGTCCTTAGCCTTATCGTTCTTCCCAATTGTTTCGACTGCAGTTGTAGCTAACGTTCTTCTATTTCTTATCTTGTTGAGTTTCCTCGTGTTTGTTGGATCACTTCTTATGTTTGGACAAACCGTGGGGTTTGTAACTGATTATGATTCGGTTTACTTTTTTTCGTTTTCAGTTATTGTAGGTGTGGTTTTGTTTGTGGTTATGATGTATTTTTATGTGAATTGGTCGTTGGTTTATGTGGCATCTGTGATGGAGTCGAAATGGGGGTTTGAGGCTTTGACGAGGAGTTGGTATTTAGTTAAAGGGATGAGATCGGTTTCGTTGAAATTGTTGTTGTTTTATGGGGTTATAGAGGGGCTTTTGGTGGCTGTATATTCGTATATTCTGATGAAGTATGGGTTGGGTAACTGGACATCTGTGTTTCATATTATTTATGGTTCGGGTTTGCTTATGTTGCTGATGCTTCAAAGTAGTGTTGCGATTACGGTGTTGTATAATTACTGTAAGGCTTTACATGGGGAATTGGTAATTGAGCTTGCTGAGGGGTTTGTGTGTGATTACGTTACTGTAGTTGATGATGGTGAGAAGGTTCCTCATATTGTTACGGTTGTCACAGCTTGATGGTCGTGGTTACCTGGTTGTTTAGTGTAAAAGTGTTTTGTTGTGTGTAAATGTGTAATACGACTCTGTATTTTGTATGTATATTATATAGAGTGTGTGATTGAGATAGAATCCTGTAAAGACATGTTGACTGTGTTCGATAGTATATATATAGTGATCGATCTGTATTTTGAATGACCGAGCACATCATAACCTGGCCTTTTGGCCCCGAACCAAATCTGGATGGATTGTTACGTCTTAAACTCCTTGTGCATCTGTAGGTTCAAATATTAATCATATAACTGATCGATTACAATGTTCTAAGCATTTAATATATGATACATAGGCAACGGCTCCTTGGTCTAGCAATATCGCGTGAATGGGTAACTAAGGGCCACTAAGGGCCCCCATCATCCATATGGTGAGGGTTTTGTCTAGTGGTATATGAGTTACCCACAAACCTAGAAGTTGTGGGTTCAAACCTCGCTTGAGGCATTTGTGAGATATATTGTGACATAAGTGGTATAGGTGTGAAAAAAATTGCCGTTCTAAAAAAAACAACGATCTAAAACGCTGTTTTTAACGCATCAATTTATCGTCATAATAGTAATTTAGTACTAACTACAAAACTATACACAGTAGTCAATTTATGTTAGAAGGGGTAAAAAACACATTAAAACTAAAAGAACATCTTTTGATTATACCTTTCTATTTTCTAAAGTATATGCTTGAACTGTAACTAGCTAAAAAGCATCCAAAGCTGCACCAATGACAAAAAGCTCACTATCTATACATGCACTGTTACAAAAATCATCATGGCAGCAACCACAACTTTCAGCCCATTTGTTCTTCCTCTTCCTTTCTACCAATCCTACACCATTAGGGGCTTCAATCTTCATAGCTATGCGAACGGAAGGCGCTTTCACATTTTTATTATTTGTTTTCATCATTACCCATCTCTCCATTTCCATGTTTGGCGACTCAAAAACACCTCTCCAAGACACCTGGGATCTTCCAAGGAGCTGTGATCCTCCAAACAATGCAAGTGTGCTGCTTCTCCAGCGAAGCTCCAAAACTATTGTTCCATGAATGATCATGTCCATGGATTGCTTAGTACCTATGCAATCTAAGGAGAATGACTCGTTCCAAGAAAAGCTTCCATTTGGAGAAACTGCTCGGCTATCTATTCGCACCCTTTTGTTGTTTCCGGAGGAAAGATAGCATCTAATAAACAAGCAACCATTGGAATTGCCAACTTGGATGTTTTTAGCATTTATAATCTTCAGTCCACACTGAAGATATGATAAAGCTTTTAGTGCATCCATTTCTGTACGGATTTTAGTTAGTGAGAGAGGTAAGTGGTTTTTGAGTATTTTGTTGTCTAAGAATTGAAGATTGGCGTGGTATATATATAGATAGGGGTAGCACAAACATTATAATATATATGAAAATCTAGAAAATCAACCCACCGAGCGTTTGTGATTGAATGTTTAGTGCACACTTTAAACAAATATTTCTGAAGGATTGTGAGATCCTTTCTATGTTAATTATATCAATCGTTGATGATAACATAATAAGTAGTTTTAAGAAAGATAAAAGATCATGAAGAGATCTTGTATTGTGTATGACAATACTTTCTTGAGCATATTAGTTGCATGTCACTTTCACCGGATTGTGATGGTCCAAAGATTTGAATAAAATATGAATATTATTTTAAAATATTATTGGTTTATGGGCTTATGTCTATTCATCATAATCTTGATTAACAAGTTAAGGTTTTTACTTTCCCTTATAAATACATTCTATTGTAACCTATTGTGAGGATAAATTAATAACACTCTCTTCTCCTTACATCTCTTTATTCTTGTTCATTATATTTCACAACACGTTATCAACACGCTCTAGGTAAAAGATATATATTTTTTTTCAATTTTCTCGAATTTTAAGAGTTAAAATGTCAAACTCAAAGCTTTGGAATATCGATTTTGCTGTTCTTGACATTTCAGGAAAAGGCTATCTCCCTTGGACTCTTGATGCTGAGATCCATTTAACTGCAAAAGAATTGGGAGAAACGATCCAAACTGGAAATACGGCCTCTGTACAAGCACGTGCCAAAGCCATGATATTCCTGCGTCATCATCTTCATGAGGACCTAAAAAAAGAATATCTAACGGTGAAAGACCCGTTAATATTATGGCAAAGTTTAAAGGAAATGTTTGATCATCAAAAACAAGTAATCCTTCCTAAAGCTCGCTATGACTGGATGCACCTCAGGTTGCAAGATTTTAAAAGTGTCAGCGAGTACAATTCCGCGATGTTTAGCATCACATCTAAACTAACATTGTGCGGAGAAAAGATTACTGAAGAAGACATGCTAGAGAAAACTTTCTCTACTTTTCATGCTTCAAATATGCTCTTACAGCAACAATATCGAGAACGTGGCTTCAAAAAATACCACGAACTAATATCTGTTCTCCTTGTTGCTGAACAAAATAATGAGCTTTTGATGAAAAATCATCAATCACGCCCCACTGGTTCTACTGCATTGCCTGAAGTGCATGCAACATCAAATGTGAGGGGTCGGGGTCGTGAACATGGTAATAACCGTGGAAATGAACGAGGTCGTGGTCGTGGCCGTGGACGTGGTCGAAATATTGTTTGGCATCGTGATGGTTATAATCCTAAGCCATACGATTTCAAGAAAAAAGATGATAAAGGCAAAAGGATGCAACATCAAGCTCCTAAAAAATCTGGAAATGCTTGCCACAGATGTGGCATGAACACTCATTGGGCAAAACAGTGTCGCACCTCCAGACACTTTGTTGATCTTTATCAAGCATCACTAAAAAAGAAAGGAAAAGACATTGAAACAAATTTCATTGATAATTTCAATGATGATGAGCCAATTCCCAATGTGCGCTTCGACTCCTCAGATTTCTTTGATGATGTCGAAGATGTTGTTGCTTCATTTTCCAACGATGGAAATAATAACTAGCTATCTAGTTGCATTTTTATTTTTCCGCAATAGGTGTTTAAGTTTAAATTTTGTGTTGAATAAGCTAGGTTTGTTCTAGCATTGTTACTCATGTTTTGAATTTTAATTAATGAAGTATTTACTTTTTCCTTAAAGTTTTCTTTTACTTTGAAATGCTTATTTATTTATTCTTTTTATGTTCAAGGATATGAAACGCATTTTGGAAAACGGTGAAGATGAGTGTCTAGTAGATAGTGGAACAACCAATACCATTTTGAAAAATAGAAAATACTTTTATGAATTTCATATAGCAAATGCAAATGTCAACACAATTTGTGGTACTAGCAACTTGATTGAAGGCTCTGGCAAAGCCTGCATTGTGTTACCTAAAGGTACACAATTAATAATAAATGATGCGTTATATTCTAGTAGATCCAGGAGAAATCTACTAAGTTTTAAAGATATAAGACGCAATGGTTATCATCTTGAAACCATGACTCAAAATGAAATTGAGTATCTCCAAATTACATCCATTGAAAATGGAAAAAAGACCATAATGGAAAGAATGAAAGGTCTATCTTCTGGATTGTATTTTACATACATCAATCAGACATAAATAAATATGGTTTCTCTGCCCGAAAGGGTATAGATCCCAAATATTTACCCTTTGGCATGATCGATTGGGTCATCCAGGTGATATTATGATGAGGAGAATAATTGAGAGCTCAAATGGGCATCCACTAAAGGATCTCAAGATCCTATTATCAAAAGAATTATCATGTGGAGCATGCTTTCTTGGAAAAATGATAACTAGGCCCTCAATCAATAAACTTGAAAAAGAATCTCCTTTGTTTCTAGAAAGAATTCAAGGAGACATTTGTGGGCCAATTACTCCTCCGTGTGGACCATTTCGATACTTTATGGTATTAATTGATGTATCATCCCGATGGTCCCATGTTTGTCTGTTAGCATCAAGAAATGTTGCTTTTGCAAGGCTATTAGCCCAAATAATTCAATTAAGAGCACATTTCCGAGATTATCAAATCAAAAAGATCAGACTTGATAATGCAGGAGAATTTACATCTCAATCATTTAATGATTTTTGTATGTCAATTGGGATTATGGTTGAGCATCCTGTAGCACATGTGCATACACAAAATGGTCTAGCTGAATCTTTAATAAAAAGATTACAACTTATTGCTAGACCACTGATTCGCTGGAATCAAGTCATTATTTTTAACCAAAGGAAGTACAGCGGAAGCTGTATTCCCGGGTCGTTATCCCCAACGAAGGCTGAATGGAATTCTACGATCTCGAATCGTGCACGTGTGATGAATGGTGAAAGAGAAGTGATTTGGGTTTTCTAAGCTACGATATGTGAACGTAAAATAAAAACGATTTAAAAGGAGAGAAAAACAATTTAAGAAAAATAAACGTGATTAAAAACGCGAATTAAAGAAAAACGGGAACTACGAACTAACCTAAAAATGTGAAAACGATGAAATAAAAACTCTACGGGAACCAAACTATTTTTCTAAAATCCTAAATGATAAAAGAAAATTTTGTAAAAAAGAATTACATTTTTCTGATTTTTATTTTATTTAATACGAATTAAAAACTATTTTAAAGAAAATAAATTATTAAAAATACTAAACTGATTAACAAAAATCTAAAAATTTTATAGTAAATACTTTATAACAAACTGGAGTTAATAAAAATGAGAAAAGTGGAAAGTACTTATGAAATAAGCTGAAAATAAGCCTAGCAGTTTAAATAAGCAATAAGGGAAAATAAAACGAAGGTTAAATAAAAGAATTTGCAAAGTTTTAACAACAAAAGAGTTAGGGCAAATGGTATGCGTATAGTGTTGTTTGCTGTGTAACCTGGGTTCAAATCCCTTTTGCGTCACTTTTTAAAACTATTTATTTTTTTTGATTTTTATTTTAAAAACTTATTAAGCAGCAATAAATGAGCAAAGTTTATAAAAGAAATTATTTTTGAAACATTGAAATAAGCTCAGAATAAGGTGCTCAAAAGGGACAGTAGGCTTTTTAAAGAAAAACAAGCTAAAGTTGGTTTTTAAAAAACAAAATAAGCTACACAAAAGCTAAAATAAAACTGATAAGGAACAAAATATATAAAAATAAGCTTAAAAGGAGAATTGAAAAGGCTACAACCACATACAAATAAGCTAAGAAGATGAATCAAAAAGCAAAAACAAGAAGTCTGCTGTTATATCTAAGTGTGCAGGGGAAAATGGTAACTTTTAAGCTAGTAAAAAGCTAAGATAAGCTAATCCATAAATCTGGCAAAAAATACTAGATAAAGATGAGCTATGGAACTTGTAAAATCCAGAAGTAGGGCTTATGAGGGCTTAAAGTGTAAGCTATAGAAAATCTCAAAATTCTTGAAAACTCTGAAAATCCAAAACCAAGTCTGCTATGCTAGGGATGTGAGTGATATGGGTAATACTGAGAACTAATCTAATAGAATCATAACATACAATAGAAATATGATAAGAGGAACCTGTGGAGTGCAGAAAAAGGACCAAACATAAGCCAAGCTTATAAGAGCTTATAGCAGCAGTTCAGTCCTTAGGGCTGCAGTCACCCACTCAAACCTGTGAAACACTTCAAAAAAGCCAAAGCAAAAGTGAAAACAGCTTATAATAGCTGAGATTAGCTTAAACAAAAGTTAAGAAAGTGCAAATGAACAGTTCACCCCAAATTTACCCACTTTAACCCACTGTGCCAAACACCACTTTTAGTTGACTGATTTAAGTTTAAAACTAGAAAACACAAAACTAACTTGTATTTCTGACTATTTGGTGACTAAATAACTTAGTTAAGTAAAGATAAGCAGTTTGTAATTTAAGATAAGCCCTTAATAAGCTATTGACCAAAACTTGACTTGTTGACTGTTTTTGAGATATTTAAGTGAAAATGAGATTTAATTGCTATCAATCCAGTAAATTAACTTGGAACAGCCTATAGTCTAGTAGTAAACTCAAAAATGTGAAATAAGCTCAAATAAGCACTACTACAGTAACCGTTGACCACAGTTGACTATTTTTGGATTTTTCTTAATTAGGACTGAGAAGGCTAAAATAAGCTCACAAAAAGCTTCAACAAGCTTAAATGAGCTTATATAACAGATAACAAGGACTTGTGATTAACTTCTTACAGCTAAATAACTTGATACGAATTACCAAAAAGCTTGAACTTCTATTGAATTTAAATTGAGTACAACACTTGAAAAGTTTACAATACTTGAAACTGAAAAGACTTGAATTATACCATAGAACTTAATTTGAAACTGAAAAGAAAAATAACACCACAACTACACTACGAATTGGTCTAAAACTGGGACAGCCTTCATCTTGGCTTCTTTCTTCACTTTTATAGATATTTGCAACTTTCTCTGTCTTTCCCACTTCTCTTCTGAGCCGTTGGATGCTTGGATTTAATCTTGGTCGTCCAAAGTCTTTTTGGCGGGAAAATTGAGACTAGTGGGTTTTTTGACTTTTCTCAGCTCACGTGGGACTTGGTAACATGTGATAGCTAAGGAGGGGCGAGTTGGAAGCGTGTATCAGTAAAAAGGGATGGGGGAGGGAGGCTTGTTGTCGGGTTTTGGGGAATGGGGAAAAGTGAGTGTGGTATCCTGGGTTTTTGGTGGGATAGTGGTAAAAAGGAAAAAGGGTTTGACCGGTTGGTTTGACCAAGGGTTTAGCTAAAAACCAAACTGGGTAAGGGTTAAAAGGGTGTGGGCTTGTTTAGTGTTTTGGGCTTGGTGGATTAGGATTAGGATTTTTAGGTTGGGTTTTGGTTTAGTGTTATGGGTTTTTATTGGGTAATGGGTTAGGCAGTTTAGTTTAAGTTTAGAGTAAATTTTGGTTTAAAGTTTAGGGACCAAACTTGCCACATCCTGAAAACTGAGGGACCAAACTTGACAAGTTATATTTACCAAAGGACCAAAAATATTAATTTTCCAATTTAAAATGTCCAGGGGTAAATTCGGTCAATCTTTGAAATTTCAGGGACTAAAGTTGCCATTTTGCAAAACTAAACTTTATGAGGCTAATTTTGACAACTTGTGAATCCCTGAGGGCCTTTTATGAAAAATTAACATGTTTTGAATAACTAGGGACTAGATTTGACAATTTATGAATAAAACACAGTCTAAATATTTTTCTGTCTTTTTGAGACTTTTCAAAGTGTTTTTGACTGTTTATGTGGGTTTAAACAAGGTAAATATATGTGTATTTAGACACATATCAAATCCCCCACACTAAACTATTGCTAGTCCCTAGCAATATTTTATGAAGATTTAATGGATTTTATCTCTTTACCAAAAGCCATTACTTCTGGAGTAGCCAATTGTTTCAGTTCAAGTAAGAACCTTGGTACAATGATAACCAAATGATTTTGAGCAAATCACCAGCTGTCAACGGATTTGATTTGTCTTTACCAAAAGCCGTTTGCTTCTGGACTAGCCAACTCTTAGATAAATTATCAATATTATCTTTGGTGAGCTGATTACCAATTATGGTTTTTCCACTGCCTTTACCACAAGCCATAACCTTGCGGGCTAGCCAACTCTTCATCTTTTTAGGATATGGTGAGTCGAATACCATACAATTTTAGGCAAATTGCAAGCCGTCAACGGATTTGAGAAATCTTTACCCAGAGCCGTTTGCTCCGGGATTAGCCAATCCTTTTGTGTGTTAGACATGGTGGACTGATAACCATTTATTAAGTTCTAAGTGAGAAAAAAAAATTTTTTTAAATTTTGGCCAAAATGGGGGAAATAGGGTAAATATGTGATCAAATTCGCGAGAATTCCCCCCCACACTTAGAACTGAATATTGCCCTCAATATTCAAAGTACCGGCTGTTATGCCGACACTTAGAACGTAAAAAGGTAATACTAATAGCCATTATTTTTATATATACACACAAATTTTTTTTTTTTTTTTTTTTTTTTTTTTTTTTGAAATTTACATATATACAACATGTGGGGCATCTCCCCCACACTTAGGTGGTAGAACAGAGAAAGAAGTCAGAAATACGGGTGAAAACCCATATGGTTTGCTAATATTTTTGATCACCGAGTCACTTAGCTTGACTCGACCCCGCATTCATTTGTTCTTGGGGAAGCATGTGGAACAGAAAATCTCCATCGGACTTTCATTCAAATGGTTTGGATAAACATTGAATTTCATGAAAGTTCCACTCCCGATGAGATACATCCGGCACCAAAGGATGATACATGGAGATGCCGGGATCAAAAACTTTGTCCTCATTCCCGAACGAGAGAATGAGAGGACAAGCTACCTTATAAGAGAAGAAAGGTAGAAAGACTAGAACGACATATGTGAAATCAATATAGTGGCGATCCTCAAAAGGCAACGTCACATATGTCGGAGAAGGAAGAATATCGGGAATAAGAACTGAGGTCATATCATCAAGACTAGAAATAATAGAATCTTTGACCTCATCGTTCTCTAACTCTTCATCAAAGAGAGGATTCATGATTGAGAAGTACTCGTCATCAAATTCAAACAGAGAATTCGAATAGACTTTGAGACTTCCATTTTGAACTTCCTCATCAGAAAGTGATTCGTCATCACTAGAGGAAAAATCATCATTGAAAAGAGGGTTAGAAAACGTCCCGAAAATATCATCAGTAGTGTCAAAAGGATGATCACTACAAATAGAAGCATCACAATCATTGTCTGATATACCCTCAGACTCACTTGGGATGATAGGAGGAGGAAGAGGGATATCGCACAAATGCTCGAGGATCCCCTGTGACTCTCTGTGGATTGGAACAAGGTCCTCAACACTAGACTTTATGAATTCGTCCGATTCCTTTTCAGGAACAGTGTCAAGAAGCTCATTCCCCATGATAAGAGAGTGAGTGTGAATCTCGGGTGCGATAAGTTCAGACTGAGGGAGATAAGAAAGACTAGCACACATAGAGTTTATATTTTTCATGTGTTCTTCTGCTAGCAATTCTTGCATACTCTTATCTCCCTGTGCATCCACGGAAGGAGTCTCAACTGATGAACTGGATGATTCTCTGTAATATTCCATCATTTGAATAGAATCCTCATCATCATCGTCATCATGAATGAAACGGAATTGAGAGCTAGATCTGGCTGCTTTTTCTCTTTGAATTGATTCCTTAACAGATTTTTCAAAAGCATTTTGGGAATCTATTTTAGCAGCCCGTTCTTCGGCTAACAATTCTCTCATGGATTTTTCTTTTGGATTATCACGGGAATGTCTCAAATCTTTCACTAAATTTAGAAGATCTAGGAGAAGATTTTGAGGAGGTGGCTGAGGCTGAGGTGCCTGATCCATCTGGTACTGTGGAGGTGGGTCTTGATACGGATAGTCATAAATGTTACAAGGAATTGGATTCCCTGCTTGACAATCAGAGCTGAAATGGGGACCTCCACAGTACTCACAACAATATGATTGTTGTGACTGGCATGGTGAATAATATGGAGTCTGGTAATTCTGAGTGTCAAAAGTGTTTCCAGCTTGACACTCAAATCCTTGGTGAGGACCTCCACAAAATTCACACGAGTTATGTTGATTATACGAAGATATGTCGGGCTGTGGTGGGTAGCAGGAAAAATTTGAGGAGTCGTGAAATGAGGTCGGATTAGGATCATAATCAAATGAATTCCTCGAACCACAAAACAAACAACTTCCGTCCCGGATATCATTACCACACCGTACACAAGTACACCAGCGACATGGTGAACCAAAAAGAGGCTCACCACAACCGACACAAGGAATAAACGATTCCATTTGAGAGTTAAGAGAAGGAATCGGTTCATTCAAAGAATCAACAAAATCAACATGGTGATCCGAATGACTATCAAGTCTCGAAGAACATTTTGAAAAATCCGGAGGTGGGACAAGTGGTGTGCTCTGAGAGCTAGCAATTTCCACCACTTCCGTTTTAGTCCCCGGTTCTTGTTCTTGAGAAACGTTAAGATTAGGCAAGTCATTATTTTTAATCACCGCCCTAAGCTCTGCACGATTTCTCCTAACCGTAAATTGGGAAAGGGTAGGATCAAATCTTGACGGTTTGTGAGCAATTGTGGGCTCAGATTTTTGGACAACCGCGGGTTGGACGTAGTTAGCACTTCCAATGTCAGAGGGAAGTACATGGTCCTTTGTCACCCCGGTTTCTCGTTCCATTTCCCTCACCGGAGAGGGAATAGGAATCGATGGTCCAGAATCAACACGACATCTCGAAATTTTTGACAAGGCCTGAAGTTTTTCAATGTTGATCTTAAAGGCCCTTGATTCAAAGAAATCGTCATCGAGAGACGCCATGAGAATCAAATACAAGAGGGGTAGGAGAAGTTAGAATCAAAAGGATAGAGGGTAAAGGGATGAAGAATCAAAAAGGGTAGGAGGGTAAAGATGAATATTTTTGGGTTTTTGAAAAACATTTTGTACAACACAAACGAAAAAGGAAAAATAAATTTTGAAAAGAAAATCTTTTTTGATTTTTGATAAGAAAATATTTACGAAGATTCAAAACACGCACGATGAACGAGAAAAATTCGCGTCAGCCTTCCCCGGCAGCGGCGCCAAAATTTGATTCGCTGGAATCAAGTCATTATTTTTAACCAAAGGAAGTACAGCGGAAGCTGTATTCCCGGGTCGTTATCCCCAACGAAGGCTGAATGGAATTCTACGATCTCGAATCGTGCACGTGTGATGAATGGTGAAAGAGAAGTGATTTGGGTTTTCTAAGCTACGATATGTGAACGTAAAATAAAAACGATTTAAAAGGAGAGAAAAACAATTTAAGAAAAATAAACGTGATTAAAAACGCGAATTAAAGAAAAACGGGAACTACGAACTAACCTAAAAATGTGAAAACGATGAAATAAAAACTCTACGGGAACCAAACTATTTTTCTAAAATCCTAAATGATAAAAGAAAATTTTGTAAAAAAGAATTACATTTTTCTGATTTTTATTTTATTTAATACGAATTAAAAACTATTTTAAAGAAAATAAATTATTAAAAATACTAAACTGATTAACAAAAATCTAAAAATTTTATAGTAAATACTTTATAACAAACTGGAGTTAATAAAAATGAGAAAAGTGGAAAGTACTTATGAAATAAGCTGAAAATAAGCCTAGCAGTTTAAATAAGCAATAAGGGAAAATAAAACGAAGGTTAAATAAAAGAATTTGCAAAGTTTTAACAACAAAAGAGTTAGGGCAAATGGTATGCGTATAGTGTTGTTTGCTGTGTAACCTGGGTTCAAATCCCTTTTGCGTCACTTTTTAAAACTATTTATTTTTTTTGATTTTTATTTTAAAAACTTATTAAGCAGCAATAAATGAGCAAAGTTTATAAAAGAAATTATTTTTGAAACATTGAAATAAGCTCAGAATAAGGTGCTCAAAAGGGACAGTAGGCTTTTTAAAGAAAAACAAGCTAAAGTTGGTTTTTAAAAAACAAAATAAGCTACACAAAAGCTAAAATAAAACTGATAAGGAACAAAATATATAAAAATAAGCTTAAAAGGAGAATTGAAAAGGCTACAACCACATACAAATAAGCTAAGAAGATGAATCAAAAAGCAAAAACAAGAAGTCTGCTGTTATATCTAAGTGTGCAGGGGAAAATGGTAACTTTTAAGCTAGTAAAAAGCTAAGATAAGCTAATCCATAAATCTGGCAAAAAATACTAGATAAAGATGAGCTATGGAACTTGTAAAATCCAGAAGTAGGGCTTATGAGGGCTTAAAGTGTAAGCTATAGAAAATCTCAAAATTCTTGAAAACTCTGAAAATCCAAAACCAAGTCTGCTATGCTAGGGATGTGAGTGATATGGGTAATACTGAGAACTAATCTAATAGAATCATAACATACAATAGAAATATGATAAGAGGAACCTGTGGAGTGCAGAAAAAGGACCAAACATAAGCCAAGCTTATAAGAGCTTATAGCAGCAGTTCAGTCCTTAGGGCTGCAGTCACCCACTCAAACCTGTGAAACACTTCAAAAAAGCCAAAGCAAAAGTGAAAACAGCTTATAATAGCTGAGATTAGCTTAAACAAAAGTTAAGAAAGTGCAAATGAACAGTTCACCCCAAATTTACCCACTTTAACCCACTGTGCCAAACACCACTTTTAGTTGACTGATTTAAGTTTAAAACTAGAAAACACAAAACTAACTTGTATTTCTGACTATTTGGTGACTAAATAACTTAGTTAAGTAAAGATAAGCAGTTTGTAATTTAAGATAAGCCCTTAATAAGCTATTGACCAAAACTTGACTTGTTGACTGTTTTTGAGATATTTAAGTGAAAATGAGATTTAATTGCTATCAATCCAGTAAATTAACTTGGAACAGCCTATAGTCTAGTAGTAAACTCAAAAATGTGAAATAAGCTCAAATAAGCACTACTACAGTAACCGTTGACCACAGTTGACTATTTTTGGATTTTTCTTAATTAGGACTGAGAAGGCTAAAATAAGCTCACAAAAAGCTTCAACAAGCTTAAATGAGCTTATATAACAGATAACAAGGACTTGTGATTAACTTCTTACAGCTAAATAACTTGATACGAATTACCAAAAAGCTTGAACTTCTATTGAATTTAAATTGAGTACAACACTTGAAAAGTTTACAATACTTGAAACTGAAAAGACTTGAATTATACCATAGAACTTAATTTGAAACTGAAAAGAAAAATAACACCACAACTACACTACGAATTGGTCTAAAACTGGGACAGCCTTCATCTTGGCTTCTTTCTTCACTTTTATAGATATTTGCAACTTTCTCTGTCTTTCCCACTTCTCTTCTGAGCCGTTGGATGCTTGGATTTAATCTTGGTCGTCCAAAGTCTTTTTGGCGGGAAAATTGAGACTAGTGGGTTTTTGACTTTTCTCAGCTCACGTGGGACTTGGTAACATGTGATAGCTAAGGAGGGGCGAGTTGGAAGCGTGTATCAGTAAAAAGGGATGGGGGAGGGAGGCTTGTTGTCGGGTTTTGGGGAATGGGGAAAAGTGAGTGTGGTATCCTGGGTTTTTGGTGGGATAGTGGTAAAAAGGAAAAAGGGTTTGACCGGTTGGTTTGACCAAGGGTTTAGCTAAAAACCAAACTGGGTAAGGGTTAAAAGGGTGTGGGCTTGTTTAGTGTTTTGGGCTTGGTGGATTAGGATTAGGATTTTTAGGTTGGGTTTTGGTTTAGTGTTATGGGTTTTTATTGGGTAATGGGTTAGGCAGTTTAGTTTAAGTTTAGAGTAAATTTTGGTTTAAAGTTTAGGGACCAAACTTGCCACATCCTGAAAACTGAGGGACCAAACTTGACAAGTTATATTTACCAAAGGACCAAAAATATTAATTTTCCAATTTAAAATGTCCAGGGGTAAATTCGGTCAATCTTTGAAATTTCAGGGACTAAAGTTGCCATTTTGCAAAACTAAACTTTATGAGGCTAATTTTGACAACTTGTGAATCCCTGAGGGCCTTTTATGAAAAATTAACATGTTTTGAATAACTAGGGACTAGATTTGACAATTTATGAATAAAACACAGTCTAAATATTTTTCTGTCTTTTTGAGACTTTTCAAAGTGTTTTTGACTGTTTATGTGGGTTTAAACAAGGTAAATATATGTGTATTTAGACACATATCAACCACTACTTATGAAATCAAAATTGCCATCCTCTGCATGGGGACATGCTATCTTACATGCTGTTGCTCTTATTAGATTAAGACCAAGCACATCTCATAAGTATTCTCCACTCCAACTGGTTTTTGGAAGAGAACCAAGTTTGTCTCATCTAAAAGTCTTTGGTTGTGGTGTCTATATCCCAATAGCACCACCACAACGAACAAAGATGGGACCTCAAAGAAGATTGGGAATTTATGTTGGTTTTAATTCTCCATCAATCATAAAATATTTGGAACCATTAACTGGAGATGTTTTTACAGCACGCTTTGCTGATTGCCAGTTTGATGAAACAGTGTTCCCAATCTTAGGAGGAGAAAATAAAAAGTTGGACAAACAAGATGTAACTTGGAATGCATCACAAATATCTTTTCTTGACCCTCGGAGTGGTCAATGTGAATTGGGGGTTCAAAAGCTCATTCACTTGCAAAGAATAGCAAATGAATTGCCTGATGCATTTACAGATACAAAAAAGAGTTACAAAATCATATATTCCAGCTTTAAATGCGCCTTCTCGAATTGATATTCCTAAAACTTTGAATGAGTCAAATGTACGCAGAAAGCGTGGAAGACCAATGGGTTCTAAGGATACAAATCCACGAAAAAGGAAAGAGCAGAATACAACTGGCAAAGTCCAAGAAGTTGTTATCAATAAAATCCCAGAAGAGATTAATAATAACACAGAAAATGTGGAAAAATCTCTTGAGAATGGCCATGTACCTAATGAACATGAGATATCAATAAACTTTGTACAAAATGGTACAACATGGAATCGAAATGAAACATGTGTTGATGAAATCTTTGTATATGCTATAGTAAGTGAAATAATAAATGATGAAGTTTCTGTGCCAAAATCTATTGGAGAATGTCGACAAAGAAAAGATTGGAAAAAATGGCAAGATGCCATACAAGCTGAACTAGATTCACTTGAAAAGCGCCAAGTATTTGGCCCTGTGACATTAACCCCAAATAATGTGAAGCCGGTAGGCTATAAATGGGTATTTGCTATAAAAAGAAACGAGAAAAATGAAATTGTGGGATACAAAACAAGACTTGTAGCACAAGGTTTCTCACAAATACCCGAGGTAGATTATGAAGAAACATATTTACCTGTTGTGGATGCAACGACTCTCAGATTTTTAATTGGTCTTGCAAATGTTGAAAGGCTCCAAATGCGCCTTATGGTTGTTGTCACAACTTACTTGTACGGATCACTTGATAGTGACATTTACATGAAAATCCCCAAAGGATTGAAAATGCCGGAAGCTTGTAAATCTAAGCCCCGTGAAATGTTTTCAATTAAATTGAAAAGATCTTTATACGGTCTAAAACAATCAGGACGAATGTGGTATAATCGCCTGAGTGAATATCTTTCAAAAGAAGGATACAAAAGTAATCAAATAAGTCCGTGTGTTTTTATCAAAAGATTAAAGGGGGGTTTCACAATCATTGCAGTGTATGTTGATGATTTAAATATCATCGAAAATATTGATGAAATTGAACATACTGCAAATTTGTTAAAGAATGAATTTGAAATGAAAGACCTTGGTACGACAATGTTTTGTCTGGGCTTGCAAATTGAGCATTTGTCAAGTGGAATATTTGTCCATTAATCAAACTATACGGAAAAGATATTGAAACGATTAAATATGGATAAAGCTCATCCACTAAGCTCACTAATGGTCGGTCGTTCACTTGACCGGGAACTTGATCCGTTCCGCCCCAAAGAACATGATGAGGACATTCTTGGTCCTGAAATACCATATCTAAGTGCGATAGGGGTTTTGATGTACCTTGTTGGTAATACACGCCCATATATTGCTTTTTCAGTCAACTTACTAGCAAGATATAGTTCCGAGCCAACACGCCGGCATTGGAATGGAATCAAACACATTTTTTGTTATCTTTGTGGTACCCGTGATATGGGATTATTTTACCAAAAGAATTCGAAATCAAAGTTGGTTGGATATGCTGATGTTGGGTACTTGTTTGATCCACATAAGGCACGATCCCAAACAGGGTATGTTTTCACATATAGAGATACTACAATTTCTTGGAGGCCGGCAAAGCAATCTTTAACTGCAACATCATCAAATCATGCTGAACTCATTGCACTTTATGAAGCTGGTCGAGAGTGCGTTTGGTTAAGATCGATGATTCCAAACATCCAAGAAGAATGTGGGCTCGAGTCTATTAAAGGAAATCCAACCATGTTATGTGAAGACAACGCGGCATGTATAGCTCAAATCAAGGAAAGGTATATCCAAGGAGACAAAACAAAACACATTTCTCCAAAAAAATTCTTTACATATGATCTACAAAAGGATGGAGTTATTGATGTTCGTCAAGTTCGATCAAGTGACAATTTGGCAGATTTATTCACAAAGTTTTTGCCAACAAGAGTTTTTGAGCTACTGGTTCGGAAGATCGGCCTTCGACGCTTAAAAGATATGCATTAATTTGAGGAGGAGCATTATGCGTACTGCACTCTTTTCCTTCATCAAGTTTTTATCCCATTGGGTTTTTCTTGGTAAGGTTTTTAATGAGGCAGTTTATAGTGTATAATAAACGATGAATATCTAAGGAGGAGTATTGTAAAATATTATGGGCTTATGAGCTTATGTCTATTCATCTTAATCTTGATTAACAAGTTAGGGTTTTTACTTTCCCTTATAAATACATTCTATTGTAACCTATTGTGAGGATCAATTAATAATACTCTCTTCTCCTTACATCTCTTTATTTTTGTTCATTATATTTCACAACAAATATGTTATAAAGATAAAAACAAGTTTTATCCAACACATATTTGACAACTAATAACATCATTTGTACTTTTCAACGTTTATAATTAATGGATCAAAGAATTACAAGGGATAGTTGCGGAACACTATCCCCATTAAATGACAAATGAAACTCTCCTAATATAAACAACACAAGCATGGTAGCTTAGCTTTGTGTGTTCTTAGGAGAAGATGATCCTATCAACTATAATTCATTTGTATCATTTTTGTTTGTTTAGAATCTCTAACTATCTCTAAACAGACTTTGTGTTTATATAGATAGGTATAGGTGAAGTCACATTTGTGCACTAGGTTATGTATCAAGCATCTAGTGGAAGAGTACATCTTTCCACATGAACTTCTATATGTAGATTCACCTCTAATGTACTTTAGTTAATAGTTAATTCAACTATTCACATTTTTACCAACCACTCTTATACTTGTTTGAATTCCCTTTTGCTTTTTTGCTGTTAGGAAATTTCCGCTCATATTTCAAGTCCGTCTTTCATAGATAGAGTATTCAGAGTCAGGGAGACTTTGTCGGATCTCAGTGACTCTAATGTTGTTTGTGTTAGAGTTAAATGGAAAAATATTAATGTGTATGTCTAGACTCGAACACGGGACCGAGGGATTGCACACTTTACGTATGATGATCAAGTAAATAATTAATATATGTATTTATTATATGTATTAATTATTTGGACACGAAATGTCACATAACGGACGTTATGTAAACTAACGGTGTTGACTAACGACCGTTAGGGAATAGTTAAAGGACTATTAGTGTAAAAGGAGGTTGGAAGGATCTAGAAAGCTTGGAGACCAAGCTAGAACCGATCGGCCCTATGGGTTATACAACCCTAATCGCATATCTTGGTGCCCAAGATATCCAAACACTATAAATACACATCAAGGGTTATTAGTTATGTGACCTTGTGCAATTACTATAACCCTAGAGCTTTGTGTTTTCTCTCCTCTATTCCAAAACCGGTCGACTAATCCCTTTGGGTGTCGAACCAAATTTTTGTGTAGCAAAATTATTTTGTGTCTAATCACTAGCATCATTGCTTGATCGGTTATAGTACGTGTGTACAAGAACTTGGTAATTACTCACTATAGTAATTCTTGGATTGAGGAATAAAACGGTAAGGGATTCCACGTTAATCCATATTTATTGATCTTGTGATTAGAAGAGAAGAGAAGTGCAAACGGTATGTTCCCTATTTACTTTTATGTAATTCTTTATGCGTGTTAAAACGATCTTGCTTCCGCTTCTACTCTTGATGTGTTTATTTGATTTAAAATCCAACAGTGGCATCATGAGCCATTTTAACATGTTAATGAATTACTTAAACGCATAATAAAAATCAAATCGTGATTTAATTATACACATGTTGTCGATTTTTATTTATTAGGGTTTGTTTTTGTAGAAAACATTCCAATAAAAATCAAATAGAATTTAGGGTTAGGGTTTCGACCATAATTTAACTAATTAATTAGTTGTAACCCTAAATTAAGATCATGATGTGCTATGTGTTTATTTGAGTTATTAGGGTTACGATCTTGGTTGATCTATAATTCTTCATGCAAAGAATTATGGATTAGATTTGTATATTTGCTACATGTTTTTTTTAATGATAAATCTAAAATTAGAGAAGACCCTAATTAAATATATTAATTAATTGGTTATGTGCAATGTGGTATTTAGTTAATTAAAACTTACGCGGCCAAGTTATTTGGCGTCTGTGGTCCATTGGGCACAATGAGCTCGAAAACCAATGGGAGTTTTATTAATTAAATACATTAAAATTCACATAGAGATAATTAATAGGGTTTATCAAAAGGTTTGCATGTGGCTATATGATATTGTTAATGATCATATACGTGTTATTGAGTGTTTATTTATTTTTAAATTACTTGATCTTATTTGTTCAATTATGATGGATTGTTTTTCAATTAAGAGGGTAATTTTTAAATAAAAATAAATGAACCTAATAACTATGAAACCTTTGTGGTAAATTAATTTATTGCCAAGTCTTATGTGCCGATAGTGGTTCACTTCGTACGGTAATTTGCTCTCAGGCGAGACTAGCAATATAATAATTTACTACATAAATGTTTTAAGCTTTAAATCTTAAAGTTTTTAATTGATTGATGTGACTATACAAAAGTGGTCGAAGCGGCGAACCTAATATTGACAAACTATAAAGTGGGTATAAGGAGGCTTGACATTAAATTGTCATCCGAAAGGGGCGCGTTTTTAATTAGCTTCGGCAGACGTTTGCCCCTCCGCTCGCCTGTGCGTCAATATTAGACTTACCAAGTACACCATGAAAAAGTACGAAACATCTTAAGGCAATGTTGTAATTTGCTCAACGCCATCAATTAATTTTTTTTTGATTTTAAGTTGCAATGAGTTAATGGTTTTTGTAGAAAACATATGATACAAGATGAATGCATGACATCTTGTACATATTTTTGATTACACATCAAAAATTTAATACCCTCAAAATTTAAGTTATATGCCACCCAATGAAACGGAAACACCTGAGATTAGATGCCCTCATTACTAGCAGCCAAAGCTGATGTAATGATCAAGGGATGGTAATCAAAGGGTAAATTGAGTACTTTCATTACTAGCAGTCAAAGCTGATGTGATGAAACGACGTCAATTTACAGTTTCTTAAGTTGGTCAACTTAATTGAGCACTTTCATTACTAGCAGCCAAAGCTGATGTGATGAAACGGCGTCAAGGCATAAAGATTTGGGGATGAAACATGCTTACATTATGCAACTGAGGTTGGCACAATATGTAAGTCCCATGATTTTAGGAATTGCAATTGGATATTGGCAATTGAGTGTAGCTCTACCTTATTGAGTACTTTCATTGCTAGCAGCCAAAGCTGATGTAATGAAATGACGTCAATTTGGTTACTAATTTTTCAGTGAAAATTAAATGGTTATATTATTTACCATGGGTGTTTAATTTTCTTGAAAAGATTAATTATCGAAAGTACTAACTTTTGAACTTTTTCTGTAGAAATGGCCCAACCCGACAACACAAACATGACTAACATGAGCTCTGCTTTCAAAATGATGATTGAAAGAGAGAAGTTGACTGGGACTAAAAAATTTAACGATTGGTACCGTAATCTAAGGATTGTTCTTAGAATGGCCAAACGTTTTGATTATCTTAGTGAGCCTCTTCATGTTGCTCCTCCTGCTGCTACTGCTACAAATGCTGAACTTGAAGAGTTCAACAATGCTTGGGACAGGCACAATGAGTTGTCTCATGCTATCGGGGAAGGATACTCAGCTGCAAAAGCAGTTTGAGAATTATGGCCCGATGGACATGATAACTGAGCTCAAACGAATGTTTGAAAAACCACCTACGGCAGAGTTGTATGATCTATTGGATTCTCTGGCCAAGTGTAAGCATGATGCAACAAAACCCGTGAGTGCCCATGTATTGGAGATGAAAGGATATCTTGACCAATTGGACACACTCGGATGCGGGTACGTGGAAGATGTAAAAGTTGGCCTCATCAATCGATCCCTCAATGAGGAGTTGTATGGTGAGTTTGTGCGCAACTTTAATATGCATTGCACGGGGAAGACATTTAGTGATTTGCATGCAATGCTTATTGACTATGAGAAAGGACTCTCTAAGAAGGCACCTACTCCTGCTGTGATGGCAATTAGAGGTGGTAGGATCGCTAAGCCCAGTAAACCGCAGAATGTGAACAAGAAGGGCAAAGGTAAAGCTGACAAAGGAAAACAGGTTGTGATCCATCAACAGAAGCCTAAGAAGCAGAATCCTCCTGTAAAGAAGGATTATTCCAAGAAGGATACGGCTGCTTGTCACCACTGCCACACTCCTGGTCATTGGAAGAGGGACTGTCCATTGTTGCTTGAGGAGTGTCGCAAGAATAAAAATGCCAAGGCTGCAAATGGCGCGAGTACTTCAGGTATTTTTATGATTGAATTATTTTCTTTTTCTCGTAAGCAGAATTCCTGGATATATGATACATGACGTGGTACTCACATCTGTAATACATCGCAGGGGCTTAGAGGAGCGAAGAAGCTGAACTATGGGGAATGCTACTTGTACGTGGGCAATGGCATACGTGCAGAAGTAGAAGCCATAGGGACATTTGACTTAGTTTTACCTTCGGGTTTAATTTTAGTATTGAACAATTGTCATTATGCACCGTCTATTGTTAGAGGTGTTATTTCAGTTTCTTTATTGTTGGATAATGGTTTTGATCACACATTTGATAAGAATGGAATTTCAGTTTCTTTAAATTCAGTTTTTTTACTTTAATGCAATTCCTGTTAATGGTGTGTTTGAAATCAACATGGATAATCATATATCCAATGGAAATAATTCTATGTATAGCATTGGCAATAAGAGAATCAAGTCTAACTTGGATTCGTCTTATCTTTGGCACTGTCGTCTTGCTCATATAGGCAAGAAACGCATGGAAAAGCTGCAACATGATGGGCTTTTGCAAAATATCAATGATGATTCAGTTGATAAATGCGAATCTTGCATATCTAGGAAGATGAAAAGGAAACCTTTTTCACATCAAGTGGAAAGGTCTACGGATCTACTTGGATTGATTCATACTGATGTGTGTTGTCCATTTAGACATGTGTCAAAATGCGGTGCTAGCTACTTCCTAACATTTACGGATGACTATAGTCGTTATGGTTATGTTTATTTACTTAAACATAAGCGTGAAGTCTTTGAGACATTCAAGATGTTTAAAAGTGAAGTAGAGTTACAACTCGGTAAGAAGATTAAGGCTCTTCGATCCGATCGTGGTGGTGAGTATTTAAGCCAAGAGTTTAAAGATTATTTTGCTGAGTGTGGTATTGTCCAGCAACTCACATCTCCTTATACTCCACAGCAAAATGGTGTATCTGAAAGGAGAAATCGTACATTGCTAGATATGGTACGATCTATGTTTAATCTGACAACTCTATCCTTATCCTTTTGGGATTATGCCCTGGAAACGGCTGTTCACGTATTGAATAGGATTCCAACTAAGAAGGTTGACAAGACTCCATATGAAGTATGGACTGGAAAGGCTCCCAACTTGTCTTACTTAAAGGTCTAGGGTTGTGAGGCGTTTGTTAAACGTGACTCACCTGATAAACTCCAACAAAGATCTGTTAAGTGTATCTTCGTAGGATACCCTAAGGAAATGAAGGGTTACTACTTTTACTTCACACCTGAGAATAAAGTCATTGTGGCTAGGTATGAAGATTTCATTGAGGAGAATCTCATATCACAAGAATTCAGTGGGAGGGTTTATGATCTTGAAAATGATCAAGAAGATACGTCACCTACGGCAGAGTTGTATGATCTATTGGATTCTCTGGCCAAGTGTAAGCATGATGCAACAAAACCCGTGAGTGCCCATGTATTGGAGATGAAAGGATATCTTGACCAATTGGACACACTCGGATGCGGGTACGTGGAAGATGTAAAAGTTGGCCTCATCAATCGATCCCTCAATGAGGAGTTGTATGGTGAGTTTGTGCGCAACTTTAATATGCATTGCACGGGGAAGACATTTAGTGATTTGCATGCAATGCTTATTGACTATGAGAAAGGACTCTCTAAGAAGGCACCTACACCTGCTGTGATGGCAATTAGAGGTGGTAGGATCGCCAAGCCCAATAAACCGCAGAATGTGAACAAGAAGGGCAAAGGTAAAGCTGACAAAGGAAAACAGGTTGTGATCCATCAGCAGAAGCCTAAGAAGCAGAATCCTTCTGCAAAGAAGGATTATTCCAAGAAGGATACGGCTGCTTGTCACCACTGCCACACCCCTGGACATTGGAAGAGTGACTGTCCATTGTTGCTTGAGGAGTGTCGCAAGAATAAAAATGCCAAGGCTGCAAATGGCGTGAGCACTTCAGGTATTTTTATGATTGAATTGTTTTCGTTTCCTCGTAAGCAAAATGCCTGGATATATGATACAGGATGTGGTACTCACATTTGTAATAAGGATGTGGTACTCACATTTGTAATACATCGCAGGGGCTTAGAGGAGAGAAGAAGCTGAACTATGGGGAATGCTACTTGTACGTGGGCAATGGCATACGTGCAGAAGTAGAAGCCATAGGGACATTTGACTTGGTTTTACCTTCGGGTTTAATTTTAGTATTGAACAATTGTCATTATGCACCGTCTATTGTTAGAGGTGTTGTTTCAGTTTCTTTATTGTTGGATAATGGTTTTGATCACACTTTTAATAAGAATGGAATTTCTGTTTCTTTAAATTCTGTTTTTTACTTTAATGCAATTCCATTAAATGGTGTGTTTGAAATTGATATGGAAAATCGTGTATCCAACGGAAATAATTTTGTGTATAGCATTGGAAATAAGAGAATCAAGTCCAACTTGGATTCGTCTTATCTTTGGTACTGTCGTCTTGCTCACATAGGCAAGAAACGCGTGAAAAAGCTGCAACACGATGGGCTTTTGCAAAATATCAATGATGACTCAGTTGATAAATGCGAATCTTGCATATCTGGGAAGATGACAAAGAAACCTTTTCATAGCAATATGGAAAAGGCTTCAGATCTACTTGGATTGATACACACTGATGTGTGTGGTCTACTTAGACATGTGTCAAAACGCGGTGCTACCTACTTCCTAACCTTTACGGATGACTATAGTCGTTATGGTTGTGTTTATTTACTTAAACACAAACATGAAGTCTTTGAGACATTGAAGGTGTTTAAAAGTGAAGTAGAATTACAACTCGGTAAGAAGATTAAGGCTCTTCGATCCGATCGTGGTGGTGAGTATTTAAGCCAAGAGTTTAAAGATTATCTAGCTGAGTGTGGTATTGTCCAACAACTCACATCTCCTTATACTCCACAGCAAAATGGTGTATCTGAAAGGAGAAATCGAACATTGTTGGATATGGTTCGATCAATGTTTAATCTAACAACTCTTCCCTTATCCTTTTGGGACTATGCTCTTGAAAGTGCTGTTCGCATATTAAATATGGTTCCGACAAAGAAGGTTGATAAGACTCCATATGAATTATGGACTGGAAAGGCTCCCAACTTGTCTTACTTAAAGGTCGGGGGTTGTGAGGCGTTTGTTAAACGTGACTCACCTGATAAACTCCAACAAAGATATGTTAAGTGTATCTTCGTAGGATACCCTAAGGAAACGAAGGGTTACTACTTTTACTTCCCACCTGAGAATAAAGTCATTGTGGCTAGGTATGGAGATTTCCTTGAGGAGAATCTCATATCTCAAGAATTCAGTGGGAGGGGATATGATCTTGAAAATGATCAAGAAGATACGTCACCTTCTGAGAACACTAGCACACTTCCTGTGGACCCTGGAAGTTTAGGTCCTCCACCTGAAGTTGAAGTGGTACCCATTCACAGATCTTCAAGATCTGTAAAAGCTCCTGAACGTCTATGTTTAAATGTAGAGTGCGAGGAAACTATACTAGGGGATCTAGATGAACCTACTAGTTATAGGGCTGCCATTAACAGTCCTGAGAAGGATAAATGGCAGGTTGCTATGAATGGGGAAATGCAATCCATGAGAGACAATGAAGTCTGGATTGAAGTAGACCTTCCTCCCAATGCTAAGGTTGTGGGGAGTAAATGGCTCTTCAAAAAGAAAACGGACATGGATGGCAACGTACACACCTATAAAGCTCGTTTGGTGGCCAAGGGCTTCACCCAAACATATGGTGTTGACTATGAGGAGACATTTTCTCCTGTAGCTGACATTAGAGCTATTAGGATTCTCATAGCCATAGTTGCACACTATGATTATGAGATTTGGCAAATGGATGTCAAAACTGCCTTCTTGAATGGTCGCCTGGATGAAGACATCTATATGGCGTAGCCTGAAGGGTTTGTGAATCCAAAATTCCCTAATCGTGTATGCAAGCTTCAAAGATCCATTTATGGATTGAAGCAAGCATCACGATAATGGAATAAAAGATTTGATGAGGAAATCAAGAAGTTCGGATTTACTCAGAATTTCGATGAGCCATGTGTATACCACAAAGCTAGTGGGAGTGATGTTATTTTCCTAGTTCTTTATGTTGATGACATATTGATCATGGGTAAAAACATTCCAAGTTTACATGAGGTGAAAGCCTATCTTGGGAAGTGTTTTTCCATGAAAGATCTAGGAGAAGCGGCATACATTCTAGGAATCAAGATCTATAGAGACAGATCTAGGCGGTTAATTGGTTTAAGCCAAAGTGCTTACATTGACAAGATATTGAAGAGATTCAATATGCAAAACTCCAAGAAGGGATTTTTGCCAATGCAAGTAGAACATGGCTTGAGTAGCAAAGCTTGTGCTTCAACACCTGAAGAGGTGGAACGCATGAAGAGAATCCCTTATGCTTCGGCTGTGGGATCGATTATGTATGCAGTTTGATGTACAAGGGCCGATGTGGCATTTGCTCAAAACATTACCAGTCGTTATCAGCAGAATCCAGGTGAACTCCACTAGACTGTTGTGAAACATATTCTCAAGTATTTGAGATCTACGAGAGATATGTTTATTGTGTACGGGGGAAATCCAGAAGCAGAACTGTGTGTTACAGGTTACTGCGATGCATCATGGAAGTGTGATAAAGACGATACGAAGTCGCAGACGGGATATGTCTTTATCATCAATGGAGGTACTGTGGATTGGAGGAGCAAGAAGCAGAGTACTTTGGCGATGTATGCTACAGAAAGCGAGTATATTGCTGCCTCAGAAGCCGCAATGGAAGCAGTCTGGATTAGGAAATTCGTTAAGAGGCTTGGGGTTATGCCCTTTATTGAAAAACCTATAAAAATGTATTGTGACAACTCAGCCGCAATAACATTTGCCAATGAGCCTGAAATTATGAAGGGCACCAGACATTTCCCGATCAAGTACCACTATGTTAGAGAACAAGTGGAGATAGGAGAGATCGAATTACTCAAAGTTCACACAGACGACAACTTAGCAGATCCATTAACGAAAGCTCTACCTGGTGGAAAGCTTAAAGAACTTTCAGAGGGAATGGGACTTCGTTTAGCTGAAAGTTTCATGCAAGTCTGTGATTAGTATTTGGTAATGGGATGTTGTAAAACAGTTATTATTTTAATGAAATAAAATACAGTGTTATGTTTATTTATCATTATCTTAATAATATATCCTATATTTGCATGTTTATATCCATGAATATAGTTATATATTCTAAATTGTCCGTTTTCGATTAATGATATGGGAATATCATTAAATAAAGACAAATGTGAGGATTGGTAGAATGTACTGTAAGGTTGAGATACCAATATCACATGATATTCAGGATTGGAATATAGGACTATCCCGACTTCATGAGTTCACTTTATGGATCTTGTCATTAAGTGAATCATGTTTATATTTATCCTCAGACTTGAGATACCAGATAATCGTTCATACATGTAGTGCATTTCTGTGACTCAATTTAACGCTATACGTAACTGGTAGCTATACGGATTGTTTCCGGAAGTGTTGCAAAGTGTATGAGTTATGCTCGAAGTCAAAATGGGATTTGTTCCTTCAAAATTTAATTTGAAGTTTAATACTACTGGGCCCCTCGTGAGATTAATAATATATTTGTGTGGCCACACCCATGATCTCCCCTGACTAGTTCAGAAGATATGGTAATCTTATTGAATCATATATAACGAGAAACATAATGTTAATAAAGAATGACTTTAGATCCATATCTTTATTAATGTAGTATTAGAAACAAAAGGATAAGTATGATGATTTAAAATCATCAAGGTGGTTTTGTCCAGGAGACCACACACCCGAGTTGTTCTAGGGGCATTGGCGTGTTGCTAGACGCTAACCAATGTCATTACACTTTTAATAGATTTCCAAGTGGGGGCTGTTAGAGTTAAATGGAAAAATATTAATGTGTATGTCTAGACTCGAACACAAGACCGAGGGATTGCACACTTTACGTATGATGATCAAGTAAATAATTAATATATGTATTTATTATATGTATTAATTATTTGGACACGAAATGTCACATAACGGACGTTATGTAAACTAATGGTGTTGACTAACGACCGTTAGGGAATAGTTAAAGGACTATTAGTGTAAAAGGAGGTTGGAAGGATCTAGAAAGCTTGGAGACCAAGCTAGAACCGATCGGCCCTATGGGTTATACAACCCTAATCGCATATCTTGGTGCCCAAGATATCCAAACACTATAAATACACATCAAGGGTTATTAGTTATGTGACCTTGTGCAATTACTATAACCCTAGAACTTTGTGTTTTCTCTCCTCTATTCCAAAACCGGTCGACTAATCCCTTTGGGTGTCGAACCAAATTTTTGTGTAGCAAAATTATTTTGTGTCTAATCACTAGCATCATTGCTTGATCGGTTATAGTACGTGTGTACAAGAACTTGATAATTACTCACTATAGTAATTCTTGGATTGTGGAATAAAACGGTAAGGGATTCCATGTTAATCCATATTTATTGATCTTGTTATTAGAAGAGAAGAGAAGTGCAAACGGTATGTTCCCTATTTACTTTTATGTAATTCTTTATACGTGTTAAAACGATCTTGCTTCCGCTTCTACTCTTGATGTGTTTATTTGATTAGATGATGATCATGCTAATTAAAATCCAACAGTTTGTAGCTCATGTACTTTAGTCACTGACACCGCATCATTGAGGTAAAGTGTTTCTTCATTTGGTCTAAGCTTGTTGTTGATTGAACTTTATACAACACTCACTAATTTCTTTATCAGTGAGTTACACACTCACTGAGTCTTCAGTGAGTAACACACTCATTGTTCAGTGAGTGAATTAGGCTATTTTATGTTACTTGCAAGGGACAATTGGGTCAAATTTTGACCCGACAAATTACATGTTATTTGGTAGTTTTACCAAAAGCGAAAGACATGTCTATCTTCATATGTTAGTTAGAGAATTTGTTAAGAAGTAACCTTGATCTTGTGGTGAAATTTCACCGCTAAGGATTGACATCACTAATAATGGCTTTACAATAGATTTCTTTACATGTCATAACGATCTTGGTTTAGGTAAACTTACTATACAATATATGTAGTGATAACAATCAAGATGGTTGAAAACTCGTCACAACTATACTATGCTTCTCAACTGGTTTTGAATGTTTAGAAATGAGGAAATATAAATAAGATTTATGTATGCCTGTATGGTGTTTTTAACCAATTCATATACACAAAATCATACTGTACCATACAGCAGACTAAACACTGGTCAAGATCTTAGCTTGGAAAAGAAAAAGAATAAAACTGATAAAAAACAACCCTCCCAGCCAATATGCTGGCTACTTTAACCCAAATATATGCTGATCAAACAAAATCTTATCGTATCACTATCTAAGGACAAGTAACCGATGTTATGATTTAATTACATGCATTACAACATCTCTAAAACCATTATTAAACTGAAAAGCTTAGTGTTAAATATATATATAAAGATTGATTCATGTATCTAATACTACTTGAATCTGTAATCTAGTAATTAGTGGAACTAAACAAGTTTATTGAATTAAATAAAAAAAGGTATTGATGAATCATGGGCTAATTAGTGGAGTTAACGCTTTTTACTTTGCCAAAGCCAATGACACCAATTTTGGTGCTCGAGTTAACTGCTGTCCAAGCTTAGTGCTGTAGTTTAATATACTTCAGGGTAACTACGTCCATACAAACTAAGGGTTTTTATATGTAAACACGTCCATATTAAAATAGTAACCTGATCCAAAAAGTATGTAATATTGTTGCATTTCATGACATTCTATATATTGGTTTAAGTTTCATCCACTTAAAACGAAAATAAATCGATTTTGAGCCTTCAAATTGATCTTGGTGCAAGAGTTAACATTTGTATAAATGCTATAGATGAGACAAATATAGTAGTAAAAGAAAACGAGATGCTAAAAGGCTTTTACAAATTACAGACTAAGTGCTAAGATTTGATAAGGAAAAAAGAATACAACAATAACTAGTAACTATTTGTTAATCTATGAATTTTAGTTAGATTATGGAGTGAAATGTGTAGTACAAGTGGCCAGCGGCTTATATGTTCAGCTCACTTGCGAAACCCAGGTTAATCCTGGTCCAACGATAGCTTAGATATAGTTGGTCAGGAGGCCCATCGACTCTAGAACAGGTTACATGTTCGATAGAATTTAGGACTCGTACCAGTTCATAGCTTTCTAACAATTACAGGATTAATTAAACATTGTCGTATTACTATAGTTTTCCATGCTCGATAGAATTTAGGACTCGTACCAGTTCATAGCTTTCTAACCTTGGAAGTTTAAGCCTAGATTTGAAGTCAAGTGGAACCTTGCCTCTACTCATATAAGGCTTTAAGCTCCAGGACGGTTAAAAAAGCTCAAAACTTGCATATACAAACTTTAAACCTAACCGGAAATGCGAGTATGCAACAGAACCTTATACATGGGAAATGCTTTAATTCATAAAAAAATGCTACAAGCTCATCATTTTTATCAGGATACTGTCAACTGTATTCTTCAATATCAGAGTATTGATTCTTATTAAAAATGTTCAAAAGTCAACAAGAAATTATACTATATAACATATATAAATTTGAAGTAACCCAAACCCACAGGCAGACCGATTCCTAGTCCACATTCCACATGGCAGATATTCATTGCATAGAAACACCGATTCCTAGTCCACATTTAACATGGCAGCAGATAGTCATTGCATAGAAACACGTAATTCACACCTACTATATAACCATCAAACATGACTCATTCATTGTTTATTCCAGCAACCACGGTGATCTACAGTCATTTGTCACCATGGAACCAACACCAGTGCACACCCTGAACTTTATCGGAGTCCTCACTGAGGCAAGGAGGATCATCAAAGCCAGCTACACCCACTTCCTCACCTTATCTCTCCTCTTCCTCCCACTATCTATCTCTCTTGTTACTGGCCACACCCTTCACCTCTCTGAACACATCTCCACGATCGATCACAGAACTGTAATCTATGAGCTCATCTACATCCTTATTGCCTACATGCTCACCCTCTGTGCCATATCCATGATCACCTACAGCACACACCAAGGTTTCTTGGGTAAACCTGTCAGTTTCTTGACCTCCTTCAAGTCCTTAGCCTTATCGTTCTTCCCAATTGTTTCGACTGCAGTTGTAGCTAACGTTCTTCTATTTCTTATCTTGTTGAGTTTCCTCGTGTTTGTTGGATCACTTCTTATGTTTGGACAAACCGTGGGGTTTGTAACTGATTATGATTCGGTTTACTTTTTTTCGTTTTCAGTTATTGTAGGTGTGGTTTTGTTTGTGGTTATGATGTATTTTTATGTGAATTGGTCGTTGGTTTATGTGGCATCTGTGATGGAGTCGAAATGGGGGTTTGAGGCTTTGACGAGGAGTTGGTATTTAGTTAAAGGGATGAGATCGGTTTCGTTGAAATTGTTGTTGTTTTATGGGGTTATAGAGGGGCTTTTGGTGGCTGTATATTCGTATATTCTGATGAAGTATGGGTTGGGTAACTGGACATCTGTGTTTCATATTATTTATGGTTCGGGTTTGCTTATGTTGCTGATGCTTCAAAGTAGTGTTGCGATTACGGTGTTGTATAATTACTGTAAGGCTTTACATGGGGAATTGGTAATTGAGCTTGCTGAGGGGTTTGTGTGTGATTACGTCACTGTAGTTGATGATGGTGAGAAGGTTCCTCATATTGTTACGGTTGTCACAGCTTGATGGTCGTGGTTACCTGGTTGTTTAGTGTAAAAGTGTTTTGTTGTGTGTAAATGTGTAATACGACTCTGTATTTTGTATGTATATTATATAGAGTGTGTGATTGAGATAGAATCCTGTAAAGACATGTTGACTGTGTTCGATAGTATATATATAGTGATCGATCTGTATTTTGAATGACCGAGCACATCATAACCTGGCCTTTTGGCCCCGAACCAAATCTGGATGGATTGTTACGTCTTAAACTCCTTGTGCATCTGTAGGTTCAAATATTAATCATATAACTGATCGATTACAATGTTCTAAGCATTTAATATATGATACATAGGCAACGGCTCCTTGGTCTAGCAATATCGCGTGAATGGGTAACTAAGGGCCACTAAGGGCCCCCATCATCCATATGGCGAGGGTTTTGTCTAGTGGTATATGAGTTACCCACAAACCTAGAAGTTGTGGGTTCAAACCTCGCTTGAGGCATTTGTGAGATATATTGTGACATAAGTGGTATAGGTGTGAAAAAAATTGCCGTTCTAAAAAAAACAACGATCTAAAACGCTGTTTTTAACGCATCAATTTATCGTCATAATAGTAATTTAGTACTAACTACAAAACTATACACAGTAGTCAATTTATGTTAGAAGGGGTAAAAAACACATTAAAACTAAAAGAACATCTTTTGATTATACCTTTCTATTTTCTAAAGTATATGCTTGAACTGTAACTAGCTAAAAAGCATCCAAAGCTGCACCAATGACAAAAAGCTCACTATCTATACATGCACTGTTACAAAAATCATCATGGCAGCAACCACAACTTTCAGCCCATTTGTTCTTCCTCTTCCTTTCTACCAATCCTACACCATTAGGGGCTTCAATCTTCATAGCTATGCGAACGGAAGGCGCTTTCACATTTTTATTATTTGTTTTCATCATTACCCATCTCTCCATTTCCATGTTTGGCGACTCAAAAACACCTCTCCAAGACACCTGGGATCTTCCAAGGAGCTGTGATCCTCCAAACAATGCAAGTGTGCTGCTTCTCCAGCGAAGCTCCAAAACTATTGTTCCATGAATGATCATGTCCATGGATTGCTTAGTACCTATGCAATCTAAGGAGAATGACTCGTTCCAAGAAAAGCTTCCATTTGGAGAAACTGCTCGGCTATCTATTCGCACCCTTTTGTTGTTTCCGGAGGAAAGATAGCATCTAATAAACAAGCAACCATTGGAATTGCCAACTTGGATGTTTTTAGCATTTATAATCTTCAGTCCACACTGAAGATATGATAAAGCTTTTAGTGCATCCATTTCTGTACGGATTTTAGTTAGTGAGAGAGGTAAGTGGTTTTTGAGTATTTTGTTGTCTAAGAATTGAAGATTGGCGTGGTATATATATAGATAGGGGTAGCACAAACATTATAATATATATGAAAATCTAGAAAATCAACCCACCGAGCGTTTGTGATTGACTGTTTAGTGCACACTTTAAACAAATATTTCTGAAGGATTGTGAGATCCTTTCTATGTTAATTATATCAATCGTTGATGATAACATAATAAGTAGTTTTAAGAAAGATAAAAGATCATGAAGAGATCTTGTATTGTGTATGACAATACTTTCTTGAGCATATTAGTTGCATGTCACTTTCACCGGATTGTGATGGTCCAAAGATTTGAATAAAATATGAATATTATTTTAAAATATTATTGGTTTATGGGCTTATGTCTATTCATCATAATCTTGATTAACAAGTTAAGGTTTTTACTTTCCCTTATAAATACATTCTATTGTAACCTATTGTGAGGATAAATTAATAACACTCTCTTCTCCTTACATCTCTTTATTCTTGTTCATTATATTTCACAACACGTTATCAGCACGCTCTAGGTAAAAGATATATATATTTTTTCAATTTTCTCGAATTTTAAGAGTTAAAATGTCAAACTCAAAGCTTTGGAATATCGATTTTGCTGTTCTTGACATTTCAGGAAAAGGCTATCTCCCTTGGACTCTTGATGCTGAGATCCATTTAACTGCAAAAGAATTGGGAGAAACGATCCAAACTGGAAATACGGCCTCTGTACAAGCACGTGCCAAAGCCATGATATTCCTGCGTCATCATCTTCATGAGGACCTAAAAAAGGAATATCTAACGGTGAAAGAACCGTTAATATTATGGCAAAGTTTAAAGGAAATGTTTGATCATCAAAAACAAGTAATCCTTCCTAAAGCTCGCTATGACTGGATGCACCTCAGGTTGCAAGATTTTAAAAGTGTCAGCGAGTACAATTCCGCGATGTTTAGCATCACATCTAAACTAACATTGTGCGGAGAAAAGATTACTGAAGAAGACATGCTAGAGAAAACTTTCTCTACTTTTCATGCTTCAAATATGCTCTTACAGCAACAATATCGAGAACGTGGCTTCAAAAAATACCACGAACTAATATCTGTTCTCCTTGTTGCTGAACAAAATAATGAGCTTTTGATGAAAAATCATCAATCACGCCCCACTGGTTCTACTGCATTGCCTGAAGTGCATGCAACATCAAATGTGAGGGGTCGGGGTCGTGAACATGGTAATAACCGTGGAAATGAACGAGGTCGTGGTCGTGGCCGTGGACGTGGTCGAAATATTGTTTGGCATCGTGATGGTTATAATCCTAAGCCATACGATTTCAAGAAAAAAGATGATAAAGGCAAAAGGATGCAACATCAAGCTCCTAAAAAATCTGGAAATGCTTGCCACAGATGTGGCATGAACACTCATTGGGCAAAACAGTGTCGCACCTCCAGACACTTTGTTGATCTTTATCAAGCATCACTAAAAAAGAAAGGAAAAGACATTGAAACAAATTTCATTGATAATTTCAATGATGATGAGCCAATTCCCAATGTGCGCTTCGACTCCTCAGATTTCTTTGATGATGTCGAAGATGTTGTTGCTTCATTTTCCAACGATGGAAATAATAACTAGCTATCTAGTTGCATTTTTATTTTTCCGCAATAGGTGTTTAAGTTTAAATTTTGTGTTGAATAAGCTAGGTTTGTTCTAGCATTGTTACTCATGTTTTGAATTTTAATTAATGAAGTATTTACTTTTTCCTTAAAGTTTTCTTTTACTTTGAAATGCTTATTTATTTATTCTTTTTATGTTCAAGGATATGAAACGCATTTTGGAAAACGGTGAAGATGAGTGTCTAGTAGATAGTGGAACAACAAATACCATTTTGAAAAATAGAAAATACTTTTATGAATTTCATATAGCAAATGCAAATGTCAACACAATTTGTGGTACTAGCAACTTGATTGAAGGCTCTGGCAAAGCCTGCATTGTGTTACCTAAAGGTACACAATTAATAATAAATGATGCGTTATATTCTAGTAGATCCAGGAGAAATCTACTAAGTTTTAAAGATATAAGACACAATGGTTATCATCTTGAAACCATGACTCAAAATGAAATTGAGTATCTCCAAATTACATCCATTGAAAATGGAAAAAAGACCATAATGGAAAGAATGAAAGGTCTATCTTCTGGATTGTATTTTACATACATCAATCAGACATAAATAAATATGGTTTCTGCCCGAAAGGGTATAGATCCCAAATATTTACCCTTTGGCATGATCGATTGGGTCATCCAGGTGATATTATGATGAGGAGAATAATTGAGAGCTCAAATGGGCATCCACTAAAGGATCTCAAGATCCTATTATCAAAAGAATTATCATGTGGAGCATGCTTTCTTGGAAAAATGATAACTAGGCCCTCAATCAATAAACTTGAAAAAGAATCTCCTTTGTTTCTAGAAAGAATTCAAGGAGACATTTGTGGGCCAATTACTCCTCCGTGTGGACCATTTCGATACTTTATGGTATTAATTGATGTATCATCCCGATGGTCCCATGTTTGTCTGTTAGCATCAAGAAATGTTGCTTTTGCAAGGCTATTAGCCCAAATAATTCAATTAAGAGCACATTTCCGAGATTATCAAATCAAAAAGATCAGACTTGATAATGCAGGAGAATTTACATCTCAATCATTTAATGATTTTTGTATGTCAATTGGGATTATGGTTGAGCATCCTGTAGCACATGTGCATACACAAAATGGTCTAGCTGAATCTTTAATAAAAAGATTACAACTTATTGCTAGACCACTACTTATGAAATCAAAATTGCCATCCTCTGCATGGGGACATGCTATCTTACATGCTGTTGCTCTTATTAGATTAAGACCAAGCACATCTCATAAGTATTCTCCACTCCAACTGGTTTCTGGAAGAGAACCAAGTTTGTCTCATCTAAAAGTCTTTGGTTGTGGTGTCTATATCCCAATAGCACCACCACAACGAACAAAGATGGGACCTCAAAGAAGATTGGGAATTTATGTTGGTTTTAATTCTCCATCAATCATAAAATATTTGGAACCATTAACTGGAGATGTTTTTACAGCACGCTTTGCTGATTGCCAGTTTGATGAAACAGTGTTCCCAATCTTAGGAGGAGAAAATAAAAAGTTGGACAAACAAGATGTAACTTGGAATGCATCACAAATATCTTTTCTTGACCCTCGGAGTGGTCAATGTGAATTGGAGGTTCAAAAGCTCATTCACTTGCAAAGAATAGCAAATGAATTGCCTGATGCATTTACAGATACAAAAAAGAGTTACAAAATCATATATTCCAGCTTTAAATGCGCCTTCTCGAATTGATATTCCTAAAACTTTGAATGAGTCAAATGTACGCAGAAAGCGTGGAAGACCAATGGGTTCTAAGGATACAAATCCATGAAAAAGGAAAGAGCATAATACAACTGGCAAAGTCCAAGAAGTTGTTATCAATAAAATCCCAGAAGAGATTAATAATAACACAGAAAATGTGGAAAAATCTCTTGAGAATGGCCATGTACCTAATGAACATGAGATATCAATAAACTTTGTACAAAATGGTACAACATGGAATCGAAATGAAACATGTGTTGATGAAATCTTTGTATATGCTATAGTAAGTGAAATAATAAATGATGAAGTTTCTGTGCCAAAATCTATTGGAGAATGTCGACAAAGAAAAGATTGGAAAAAATGGCAAGATGCCATACAAGCTGAACTAGATTCACTTGAAAAGCGCCAAGTATTTGGCCCTGTGAGATTAACCCCAAATAATGTGAAGCCGGTAGGCTATAAATGGGTATTTGCTATAAAAAGAAACGAGAAAAATGAAATTGTGGGATACAAAACAAGACTTGTAGCACAAGGTTTCTCACAAATACCCGAGGTAGATTATGAAGAAACATATTTACCTGTTGTGGATGCAACGACTCTCAGATTTTTAATTGGTCTTGCAAATGTTGAAAGGCTCCAAATGCGCCTTATGGTTGTTGTCACAACTTACTTGTACGGATCACTTGATAGTGACATTTACATGAAAATCCCCAAAGGATTGAAAATGCCGGAAGCTTGTAAATCTAAGCCCCGTGAAATGTTTTCAATTAAATTGAAAAGATCTTTATACGGTCTAAAACAATCAGGACGAATGTGGTATAATCGCCTGAGTGAATATCTTTCAAAAGAAGGATACAAAAGTAATCAAATAAGTCCGTGTGTTTTTATCAAAAGATTAAAGGGGGGTTTCACAATCATTGCAGTGTATGTTGATGATTTAAATATCATCGAAAATATTGATGAAATTGAACATACTGCAAATTTGTTAAAGAATGAATTTGAAATGAAAGACCTTGGTATGACAATGTTTTGTCTGGGCTTGCAAATTGAGCATTTGTCAAGTGGAATATTTGTCCATTAATCAAACTATACGAAAAAGATATTGAAACGATTAAATATGGATAAAGCTCATCCACTAAGCTCACTAATGGTCGGTCGTTCACTTGACCGGGAACTTGATCCGTTCCGCCCCAAAGAACATGATGAGGACATTCTTGGTCCTGAAATACCATATCTAAGTGCGATAGGGGTTTTGATGTACCTTGTTGGTAATACACGCCCATATATTGCTTTTTCAGTCAACTTACTAGCAAGATATAGTTCCGAGCCAACACGCCGGCATTGGAATGGAATCAAACACATTTTTTGTTATCTTTGTGGTACCCGTGATATGGGATTATTTTACCAAAAGAATTCGAAATCAAAGTTGGTTGGATATGCTGATGTTGGGTACTTGTTTGATCCACATAAGGCACGATCCCAAACAGGGTATGTTTTCACATATAGAGACACTACAATTTCTTGGAGGCCGGCAAAGCAATCTTTAACTGCAACATCATCAAATCATGCTGAACTCATTGCACTTTATGAAGCTGGTCGAGAGTGCGTTTGGTTAAGATCGATGATTCCAAACATCCAAGAAGAATGTGGGCTCGAGTCTATTAAAGGAAATCCAACCATGTTATGTGAAGACAACGCGGCATGTATAGCTCAAATCAAGGAAAGGTATATCCAAGGAGACAAAACAAAACACATTTCTCCAAAAAAATTCTTTACATATGATCTACAAAAGGATGGAGTTATTGATGTTCGTCAAGTTCGATCAAGTGACAATTTGGCAGATTTATTCACAAAGTTTTTGCCAACAAGAGTTTTTGAGCTACTGGTTCGGAAGATCGGCCTTCGACGCTTAAAAGATATGCACTCTTTTCCTTCATCAAGTTTTTATCCCATTGGGTTTTTCTTGGTAAGGTTTTTAATGAGGCAGTTTATAGTGTATAATAAACGATGAATATCTAAGGAGGAGTATTGTAAAATATTATGGGCTTATGAGCTTATGTCTATTCATCTTAATCTTGATTAACAAGTTAGGGTTTTTACTTTCCCTTATAAATACATTCTATTGTAACCTATTGTGAGGATCAATTAATAATACTCTCTTCTCCTTACATCTCTTTATTTTTGTTCATTATATTTCACAACAAATATGTTATAAAGATAAAAACAAGTTTTATCCAACACATATTTGACAACTAATAACATCATTTGTACTTTTCAACGTTTATAATTAATGGATCAAAGAATTACAAGGGATAGTTACGGAACACTATCCCATTAAATGACAAATGAAACTCTCCTAATATAAACAAAACAAGCATGGTAGCTTAGCTTTGTGTGTTCTTAGGAGAAGATGATCCTATCAACTATAATTCATTTGTATCATTTTTGTTTGTTTAGAATCTCTAACTATCTCTAAACAGACTTTGTGTTTATATAGATAGGTATAGGTGAAGTCACATTTGTGCACTAGGTTATGTATCAAGCATCTAGTGGAAGAGTACATCTTTCCACATGAACTTCTATATGTAGATTCACCTCTAATGTACTTTAGTTAATAGTTAATTCAACTATTCACATTTTTACCAACCACTCTTATACTTGTTTGAATTCCCTTTTGCTTTTTTGCTGTTAGGAAATTTCCGCTCATATTTCAAGTCCGTCTTTCATAGATAGAGTATTCAGAGTCAGGGAGACTTTGTCAGATCTCAGTGACTCTAATGTTGTTTGTGTTAGAGTTAAATGGAAAAAATATTAATGTGTATGTCTAGACTCGAACACGGGACCGATGGATTGCACACTTTACGTATGATGATCAAGTAAATAATTAATATATGTATTTATTATATGTATTAATTATTTGGACACGAAATGTCACATAACGGACGTTATGTAAACTAACGGTGTTGACTAACGACCGTTAGGGAATAGTTAAAGGACTATTAGTGTAAAAGGAGGTTGGAAGGATCTAGAAAGCTTGGAGACCAAGCTAGAACCGATCGGCCCTATGGGTTATACAACCCTAATCGCATATCTTGGTGCCCAAGATATCCAAACACTATAAATACACATCAAGGGTTATTAGTTATGTGACCTTGTGCAATTACTATAACCCTAGAGCTTTGTGTTTTCTCTCCTCTATTCCAAAACCGGTCGACTAATCCCTTTGGGTGTCGAACCAAATTTTTGTGTAGCAAAATTATTTTGTGTCTAATCACTAGCATCATTGCTTGATCGGTTATAGTACGTGTGTACAAGAACTTGGTAATTACTCACTATAGTAATTCTTGGATTGAGGAATAAAACGGTAAGGGATTCCACGTTAATCCATATTTATTGATCTTGTGATTAGAAGAGAAGAGAAGTGCAAACGGTATGTTCCCTATTTACTTTTATGTAATTCTTTATGCGTGTTAAAACGATCTTGCTTCCGCTTCTACTCTTGATGTGTTTATTTGATTTAAAATCCAACAGTGGCATCATGAGCCATTTTAACATGTTAATGAATTACTTAAACGCATAATAAAAATCAAATCGTGATTTAATTATACACATGTTGTCGATTTTTATTTATTAGGGTTTGTTTTTGTAGAAAACATTCCAATAAAAATCAAATAGAATTTAGGGTTAGGGTTTCGACCATAATTTAACTAATTAATTAGTTGTAACCCTAAATTAAGATCATGATGTGCTATGTGTTTATTTGAGTTATTAGGGTTACGATCTTGGTTGATCTATAATTCTTCATGCAAAGAATTATGGATTAGATTTGTATATTTGCTACATGTTTTTTTTTAATGATAAATCTAAAATTAGGGAAGACCCTAATTAAATATATTAATTAATTGGTTATGTGCAATGTGGTATTTAGTTAATTAAAACTTACGCGGCCAAGTTATTTGGCGTCTGTGGTCCATTGGGCACAATGAGCTCAAAAATCAATGGGAGTTTTATTAATTAAATACATTAAAATTCACATAGAGATAATTAATAGGGTTTATCAAAAGGTTTGCATGTGGCTATATGATATTGTTAATGATCATATACGTGTTATTGAGTGTTTATTTATTTTTAAATTACTTGATCTTATTTGTTCAATTATGATGGATTGTTTTTCAATTAAGAGGGTAATTTTTAAATAAAAATAAATGAACCTAATAACTATGAAACCTTTGTGGTAAATTAATTTATTGCCAAGTCTTATGTGCCGATAGTGGTTCACTTCGTATGGTAATTTGCTCTCAGGCGAGACTAGCAATATAATAATTTACTACATAAATGTTTTAAGCTTTAAATCTTAAAGTTTTTAATTGATTGATGTGACTATACAAAAGTGGTCGAAGCGGCGAACCTAATATTGACAAACTATAAAGTGGGTATAAGGAGGCTTGACATTAAATTGTCATCCGAAAGGGGCGCGTTTTTAATTAGCTTCGGCAGACGTTTGCCCCTCCGCTCGCCTGTGCGTCAATATTAGACTTACCAAGTACACCATGAAAAAGTACGAAACATCTTAAGGCAATGTTGTAATTTGCTCAACGCCATCAATTAATTTTTTTTTGATTTTAAGCTGCAATGAGTTAATGGTTTTTGTAGAAAACATATGATACAAGATGAATGCATGACATCTTGTACATATTTTTGATTACACATCAAAAATTTAATACCCTCAAAATTTAAGTTATATGCCACCCAATGAAACGGAAACACCTGAGATTAGATGCCCTCATTACTAGCAGCCAAAGCTGATGTAATGATCAAGGGATGGTAATCAAAGGGTAAATTGAGTACTTTCATTACTAGCAGTCAAAGCTGATGTGATGAAACGACGTCAATTTACAGTTTCTTAAGTTGGTCAACTTAATTGAGCACTTTCATTACTAGCAGCCAAAGCTGATGTGATGAAACGGCGTCAAGGCATAAAGATTTGGGGATGAAACATGCTTACATTATGCAACTGAGGTTGGCACAATATGTAAGTCCCGTGATTTTAGGAATTGCAATTGGATATTGGCAATTGAGTGTAGCTCTACCTTATTGAGTACTTTCATTGCTAGCAGCCAAAGCTGATGTAATGAAACGACGTCAATTTGGTTACTAATTTTTCAGTGAAAATTAAATGGTTATATTATTTACCATGGGTGTTTAATTTTCTTGAAAAGATTAATTATCGAAAGTACTAACTTTTGAACTTTTTCTGTAGAAATGGCCCAACCCGACAACACAAACATGACTAACATGAGCTCTGCTTTCAAAATGATGATTGAAAGAGAGAAGTTGACTGGGACTAAAAAATTTAACGATTGGTACCGTAATCTAAGGATTGTTCTTAGAATGGCCAAACGTTTTGATTATCTTAGTGAGCCTCTTCATGTTGCTCCTCCTGCTGCTACTGCTACAAATGCTGAACTTGAAGAGTTCAACAATGCTTGGGACAGGCACAATGAGTTGTCTCATGCTATCGGGGAAGGATACTCAGCTGCAAAAGCAGTTTGAGAATTATGGCCCGATGGACATGATAACTGAGCTCAAACGAATGTTTGAAAAACCACCTACGGCAGAGTTGTATGATCTATTGGATTCTCTGGCCAAGTGTAAGCATGATGCAACAAAACCCGTGAGTGCCCATGTATTGGAGATGAAAGGATATCTTGACCAATTGGACACACTCGGATGCGGGTACGTGGAAGATGTAAAAGTTGGCCTCATCAATCGATCCCTCAATGAGGAGTTGTATGGTGAGTTTGTGCGCAACTTTAATATGCATTGCACGGGGAAGACATTTAGTGATTTGCATGCAATGCTTATTGACTATGAGAAAGGACTCTCTAAGAAGGCACCTACTCCTGCTGTGATGGCAATTAGAGGTGGTAGGATCGCTAAGCCCAGTAAACCGCAGAATGTGAACAAGAAGGGCAAAGGTAAAGCTGACAAAGGAAAACAGGTTGTGATCCATCAACAGAAGCCTAAGAAGCAGAATCCTCCTGTAAAGAAGGATTATTCCAAGAAGGATACGGCTGCTTGTCACCACTGCCACACTCCTGGACATTGGAAGAGGGACTGTCCATTGTTGCTTGAGGAGTGTCGCAAGAATAAAAATGCCAAGGCTGCAAATGGCGCGAGTACTTCAGGTATTTTTATGATTGAATTATTTTCTTTTTCTCGTAAGCAGAATTCCTGGATATATGATACATGATGTGGTACTCACATCTGTAATACATCGCAGGGACTTAGAGGAGCGAAGAAGCTGAACTATGGGGAATGCTACTTGTACGTGGGCAATGGCATACGTGCAGAAGTAGAAGCCATAGGGACATTTGACTTAGTTTTACCTTTGGGTTTAATTTTAGTATTGAACAATTGTCATTATGCACCGTCTATTGTTAGAGGTGTTATTTCAGTTTCTTTATTGTTGGATAATGGTTTTGATCACACATTTGATAAGAATGGAATTTCAGTTTCTTTAAATTCAGTTTTTTTACTTTAATGCAATTCCTGTTAATGGTGTGTTTGAAATCAACATGGATAATCATATATCCAATGGAAATAATTCTATGTATAGCATTGGCAATAAGAGAATCAAGTCTAACTTGGATTCGTCTTATCTTTGGCACTGTCGTCTTGCTCATATAGGCAAGAAACGCATGGAAAAGCTGCAACATGATGGGCTTTTGCAAAATATCAATGATGATTCAGTTGATAAATGCGAATCTTGCATATCTAGGAAGATGACAAGGAAACCTTTTTCACATCAAGTGGAAAGGTCTACGGATCTACTTGGATTGATTCATACTGATGTGTGTTGTCCATTTAGACATGTGTCAAAATGCGGTGCTAGCTACTTCCTAACATTTACGGATGACTATAGTCGTTATGGTTATGTTTATTTACTTAAACATAAGCGTGAAGTCTTTGAGACATTCAAGATGTTTAAAAGTGAAGTAGAGTTACAACTCGGTAAGAAGATTAAGGCTCTTCGATCCGATCGTGGTGGTGAGTATTTAAGCCAAGAGTTTAAAGATTATTTTGCTGAGTGTGGTATTGTCCAGCAACTCACATCTCCTTATACTCCACAGCAAAATGGTGTATCTGAAAGGAGAAATCGTACATTGCTAGATATGGTACGATCTATGTTTAATCTGAAAACTCTATCCTTATCCTTTTGGGATTATGCCCTGGAAACGGCTGTTCACGTATTGAATAAGATTCCAACTAAGAAGGTTGACAAGACTCCATATGAAGTATGGACTGGAAAGGCTCCCAACTTGTCTTACTTAAAGGTCTAGGGTTGTGAGGCGTTTGTTAAACGTGACTCACCTGATAAACTCCAACAAAGATCTGTTAAGTGTATCTTCGTAGGATACCCTAAGGAAATGAAGGGTTACTACTTTTACTTCACACCTGAGAATAAAGTCATTGTGGCTAGGTATGAAGATTTCCTTGAGGAGAATCTCATATCACAAGAATTCAGTGGGAGGGTTTATGATCTTAAAAATGATCAAGAAGATACGTCACCTACGGCAGAGTTGTATGATCTATTGGATTCTCTGGCCAAGTGTAAGCATGATGCAACAAAACCCGTGAGTGCCCATGTATTGGAGATGAAAGGATATCTTGACCAATTGGACACACTCGGATGCGGGTACGTGGAAGATGTAAAAGTTGGCCTCATCAATCGATCCCTCAATGAGGAGTTGTATGGTGAGTTTGTGCGCAACTTTAATATGCATTGCACGGGGAAGACATTTAGTGATTTGCATGCAATGCTTATTGACTATGAGAAAGGACTCTCTAAGAAGGCACCTACACCTGCTGTGATGGCAATTAGAGGTGGTAGGATCGCTAAGCCCAGTAAACCGCAGAATGTGAACAAGAAGGGCAAAGGTAAAGCTGACAAAGGAAAACAGGTTGTGATCCATCAACAGAAGCCTAAGAAGCAGAATCCTCCTGTAAAGAAGGATTATTCCAAGAAGGATACGGCTGCTTGTCACCACTGCCACACTCCTGGTCATTGGAAGAGGGACTGTCCATTGTTGCTTGAGGAGTGTCGCAAGAATAAAAATGCCAAGGCTGCAAATGGCGCGAGTACTTCAGGTATTTTTATGATTGAATTATTTTCTTTTTCTCGTAAGCAGAATTCCTGGATATATGATACATGATGTGGTACTCACATCTGTAATACATCGCAGGGACTTAGAGGAGCGAAGAAGCTGAACTATGGGGAATGCTACTTGTACGTGGGCAATGGCATACGTGCAGAAGTAGAAGCCATAGGGACATTTGACTTAGTTTTACCTTCGGGTTTAATTTTAGTATTGAGCAATTGTCATTATGCACCGTCTATTGTTAGAGGTGTTATTTCAGTTTATTTATTGTTGGATAATGGTTTTGATCACACATTTGATAAGAATGGAATTTCAGTTTCTTTAAATTCAGTTTTTTTACTTTAATGCAATTCCTGTTAATGGTGTGTTTGAAATCAACATGGATAATCATATATCCAATGGAAATAATTCTATGTATAGCATTGGCAATAAGAGAATCAAGTCTAACTTGGATTCGTCTTATCTTTGGCACTGTCGTCTTGCTCATATAGGCAAGAAACGCATGGAAAAGCTGCAACATGATGGGCTTTTGCAAAATATCAATGATGATTCAGTTGATAAATGCGAATCTTGCATATCTAGGAAGATGACAAGGAAACCTTTTTCACATCAAGTGGAAAGGTCTACGGATCTACTTGGATTGATTCATACTGATGTGTGTTGTCCATTTAGACATGTGTCAAAATGCGGTGCTAGCTACTTCCTAACATTTACGGATGACTATAGTCGTTATGGTTATGTTTATTTACTTAAACATAAGCGTGAAGTCTTTGAGACATTCAAGATGTTTAAAAGTGAAGTAGAGTTACAACTCGGTAAGAAGATTAAGGCTCTTCGATCCGATCGTGGTGGTGAGTATTTAAGCCAAGAGTTTAAAGATTATTTTGCTGAGTGTGGTATTGTCCAGCAACTCACATCTCCTTATACTCCATAGCAAAATGGTGTATCTGAAAGGAGAAATCGTACATTGCTAGATATGGTACGATCTATGTTTAATCTGACAACTATATCCTTATCCTTTTGGGATTATGCCCTGGAAATGGCTGTTCACGTATTGAATAGGATTCCAACTAAGAAGGTTGACAAGACTCCATATGAAGTATGGACTGGAAAGGCTCCCAACTTGTCTTACTTAAAGGTCTAGGGTTGTGAGGCGTTTGTTAAACGTGACTCACCTGATAAACTCCAACAAAGATCTGTTAAGTGTATCTTCGTAGGATACCCTAAGGAAATGAAGGGTTACTACTTTTACTTCACACCTGAGAATAAAGTCATTGTGGCTAGGTATGAAGATTTCCTTGAGGAGAATCTCATATCAAAAGAATTCAGTGGGAGGGTTTATGATCTTAAAAATGATCAAGAAGATACGTCACCTACGGCAGAGTTGTATGATCTATTGGATTCTCTGGCCAAGTGTAAGCATGATGCAACAAAACCCGTGAGTGCCCATGTATTGGAGATGAAAGGATATCTTGACCAATTGGACACACTCGGATGCGGGTACGTGGAAGATGTAAAAGTTGGCCTCATCAATCGATCCCTCAATGAGGAGTTGTATGGTGAGTTTGTGCGCAACTTTAATATGCATTGCACGGGGAAGACATTTAGTGATTTGCATGCAATGCTTATTGACTATGAGAAAGGACTCTCTAAGAAGGCACCTACACCTGCTGTGATGGCAATTAGAGGTGGTAGGATCACCAAGCCCAGTAAACCGCAGAATGTGAACAAGAAGGGCAAAGGTAAAGCTGACAAAGGAAAAAGGTTGTGATCCATCAGCAGAAGCCTAAGAAGCAGAATCCTTCTGCAAAGAAGGATTATTCCAAGAAGGATACGGCTGCTTGTCACCACTGCCACACCCCTGGACATTGGAAGAGTGACTGTCCATTGTTGCTTGAGGAGTGTCGCAAGAATAAAAATGCCAAGGCTGCAAATGGCGTGAGTACTTCAGGTATTTTTATGATTGAATTGTTTTCGTTTCCTCGTAAGCAAAATGCCTGGATATATGATACAGGATGTGGTACTCACATTTGTAATAAGGATGTGGTACTCACATTTGTAATACATCGCAGGGGCTTAGAGGAGAGAAGAAGCTGAACTATGGGGAATGCTACTTGTACGTGGGCAATGGCATACGTGCAGAAGTAGAAGCCATAGGGACATTTGACTTGGTTTTACCTTCGGGTTTAATTTTAGTATTGAACAATTGTCATTATGCACCGTCTATTGTTAGAGGTGTTGTTTCAGTTTCTTTATTGTTGGATAATGGTTTTGATCACACTTTTAATAAGAATGGAATTTCTGTTTCTTTAAATTCTGTTTTTTACTTTAATGCAATTCCATTAAATGGTGTGTTTGAAATTGATATGGAAAATCGTGTATCCAACGGAAATAATTTTGTGTATAGCATTGGAAATAAGAGAATCAAGTCCAACTTGGATTCGTCTTATGTTTGGTACTGTCGTCTTGCTCACATAGGCAAGAAACGCGTGGAAAAGCTGCAACACGATGGGCTTTTGCAAAATATCAATGATGACTCAGTTGATAAATGCGAATCTTGCATATCTGGGAAGATGACAAAGAAACCTTTTCATAGCAATATGGAAAAGGCTTCAGATCTACTTGGATTGATACACACTGATGTGTGTGGTCCACTTAGACATGTGTCAAAACGCGGTGCTACCTACTTCCTAACCTTTACGGATGACTATAGTCGTTATGGTTGTGTTTATTTACTTAAACACAAACATGAAGTCTTTGAGACATTCAAGGTGTTTAAAAGTGAAGTAGAATTACAACTCGGTAAGAAGATTAAGGCTCTTCGATCCGATCGTGGTGGTGAGTATTTAAGCCAAGAGTTTAAAGATTATCTAGCTGAGTGTGGTATTGTCCAACAACTCACATCTCCTTATACTCCACAGCAAAATGGTGTATCTGAAAGGAGAAATCGAACATTGTTGGATATGGTTCGATCAATGTTTAATCTAACAACTCTTCCCTTATCCTTTTGGGACTATGCTCTTGAAAGTGCTGTTCGCATATTAAATATGGTTCCGACAAAGAAGGTTGATAAGACTCCATATGAATTATGGACTGGAAAGGCTCCCAACTTGTCTTACTTAAAGGTCTGGGGTTGTGAGGCGTTTGTTAAACGTGACTCACCTGATAAACTCCAACAAAGATCTGTTAAGTGTATCTTCGTAGGATACCCTAAGGAAACGAAGGGTTACTACTTTTACTTCCCACCTGAGAATAAAGTCATTGTGGCTAGGTATGGAGATTTCCTTGAGGAGAATCTCATATCTCAAGAATTCAGTGGGAGGGGATATGATCTTGAAAATGATCAAGAAGATACGTCACCTTCTGAGAACACTAGCACACTTCCTGTGGACCCTGGAAGTTTAGGTCCTCCACCTGAAGTTGAAGTGGTACCCATTCACAGATCTTCAAGATCTGTAAAAGCTCCTGAACGTCTATGTTTAAATGTAGAGTGCGAGGAAACTATACTAGGGGATCTAGATGAACCTACTAGTTATAGGGCTGCCATTAACAGTCCTGAGAAGGATAAATGGCAGGTTGCTATGAATGGGGAAATGCAATCCATGAGAGACAATGAAGTCTGGATTGAAGTAGACCTTCCTCCCAATGCTAAGGTTGTGGGGAGTAAATGGCTCTTCAAAAAGAAAACGGACATGGATGGCAACGTACACACCTATAAGGCTCGTTTGGTGGCCAAGGGCTTCACCCAAACATATGGTGTTGACTATGAGGAGACATTTTCTCCTGTAGCTGACATTAGAGCTATTAGGATTCTCATAGCCATAGTTGCACACTATGAATATGAGATTTGGCAAATAGATGTCAAAACTGCCTTCTTGAATGGTCGCCTGGATGAAGACATCTATATGGCGTAGCCTGAAGGGTTTGTGAATCCAAAATTCCCTAATCGTGTATGCAAGCTTCAAAGATCCATTTATGGATTGAAGCAAGCATCACGATAATGGAATAAAAGATTTGATGAGGAAATCAAGAAGTTCGGATTTACTCAGAATTTCGATGAGCCATGTGTATACCACAAAGCTAGTGGGAGTGATGTTATTTTCCTAGTTCTTTATGTTGATGACATATTGATCATGGGTAAAAACATTCCAAGTTTACATGAGGTGAAAGCCTATCTTGGGAAGTGTTTTTCCATGAAAGATCTAGGAGAAGCGGCATACATTCTAGGAATCAAGATCTATAGAGACAGATCTAGGCGGTTAATTGGTTTAAGCCAAAGTGCTTACATTGACAAGATATTGAAGAGATTCAATATGCAAAACTCCAAGAAGGGATTTTTGCCAATGCAAGTAGAACATGGCTTGAGTAGCAAAGCTTGTGCTTCAACACCTGAAGAGGTGGAACGCATGAAGAGAATCCCTTATGCTTCGGCTGTGGGATCGATTATGTATGCAATTTGATGTACAAGGGCCGATGTGGCATTTGCTCAAAACATTACCAGTCGTTATCAGCAGAATCCAGGTGAACTCCACTGGACTGTTGTGAAACATATTCTCAAGTATTTGAGATCTACGAGAGATATGTTTATTGTGTACGGGGGAAATCCAGAAGCAGAACTGTGTGTTACAGGTTACTGCGATGCATCATGGAAGTGTGATAAAGACGATACGAAGTCGCAGACGGGATATGTCTTTGTCATCAATGGAGGTGCTGTGGATTGGAGGAGCAAGAAGCAGAGTACTTTGGCGATGTATGCTACAGAAAGCGAGTATATTGCTGCCTCAGAAGCCGCAATGGAAGCAGTCTGGATTAGGAAATTCGTTAAGAGGCTTGGGGTTATGCCCTCTATTGAAAAACCTATAAAAATGTATTGTGATAACTCAGCCGCAATAACATTTGCCAATGAGCCTGAAATTATGAAGGGCACCAAACATTTCCCGATCAAGTACCACTATGTTAGAGAACAAGTGGAGATAGGAGAGATCGAATTACTCAAAGTTCACACAGACGACAACTTAGCAGATCCATTAACGAAAGCTCTACCTGGTGGAAAGCTTAAAGAACTTTCAGAGGGAATGGGACTTCGTTTAGCTGAAAGTTTCATGCAAGTCTGTGATTAGTATTTGGTAATGGGATGTTGTAAAACAGTTATTATTTTAATGAAATAAAATACAGTGTTATGTTTATTTATCATTATCTTAATAATATATCCTATATTTGCATGTTTATATCCATGAATATAGTTATATATTCTAAATTGTCCGTTTTCGATTAATGATATGGGAATATCATTAAATAAAGACAAATGTGAGGATTGGTAGAATGTACTGTAAGGTTGAGATACCAATATCACATGATATTCAGGATTGGAATATAGGACTATCCCGACTTCATGAGTTCACTTTATGGATCTTGTCATTAAGTGAATCATGTTTATATTTATCCTCAGACTTGAGATACCAGATAATCGTTCATACATGTAGTGCATTTCTGTGACTCAATTTAACGCTATACGTAACTGGTAGCTATACGGATTGTTTCCGGAAGTGTTGCAAAGTGTATGAGTTATGCTCGTAGTCAAAATGGGATTTGTTCCTTCAAAATTTAATTTGAAGTTTAATACTACTGGGCCCCTCGTGGGATTAATAATATATTTGTGTGGCCACACCCATGATCTCCCCTGACTAGTTCAGAAGATATGGTAATCTTATTGAATCATATATAACGAGAAACATAATGTTATTAAAGAATGAATTTAGATCCATATCTTTATTAATGTAGTATTAGAAACAAAAGGATAAGTATGATGATTTAAAATCATCAAGGTGGTTTTGTCCAGGAGACCACACACCCGAGTTGTTCTAGGGGCATTGGCGTGTTGCTAGACGCTAACCAATGTCATTACACTTTTAATAGATTTCCAAGTGGGGGCTGTTAGAGTTAAATGGAAAAATATTAATGTGTATGTCTAGACTCGAACACAGGACCGAGGGATTGCACACTTTACGTATGATGATCAAGTAAATAATTAATATATGTATTTATTATATGTATTAATTATTTGGACACGAAATGTCACATAACGGACGTTATGTAAACTAATGGTGTTGACTAACGACCGTTAGGGAATAGTTAAAGGACTATTAGTGTAAAAGGAGGTTGGAAGGATCTAGAAAGCTTGGAGACCAAGCTAGAACCGATCGGCCCTATGGGTTATACAACCCTAATCGCATATCTTGGTGCCCAAGATATCCAAACACTATAAATACACATCAAGGGTTATTAGTTATGTGACCTTGTGCAATTACTATAACCCTAGAACTTTGTGTTTTCTCTCCTCTATTCCAAAACCGGTCGACTAATCCCTTTGGGTGTCGAACCAAATTTTTGTGTAGCAAAATTATTTTGTGTCTAATCACTAGCATCATTGCTTGATCGGTTATAGTACGTGTGTACAAAAACTTGATAATTACTCACTATAGTAATTCTTGGATTGTGGAATAAAACGGTAAGGGATTCCATGTTAATCCATATTTATTGATCTTGTTATTAGAAGAGAAGAGAAGTGCAAACGGTATGTTCCCTATTTACTTTTATGTAATTCTTTATACGTGTTAAAACGATCTTGCTTCCGCTTCTACTCTTGATGTGTTTATTTGATTAGATGATGATCATGCTAATTAAAATCCAACAGTTTGTAGCTCATGTACTTTAGTCACTGACACCGCATCATTGAGGTAAAGTGTTTCTTCATTTGGTCTAAGCTTGTTGTTGATTGAACTTTATACAACACTCACTAATTTCTTTATCAGTGAGTTACACACTCACTGAGTCTTCAGTGAGTAACACACTCATTGTTCAGTGAGTGAATTAGGCTATTTTATGTTACTTGCAAGGGACAATTGGGTCAAATTTTGACCCGACAAATTACATGTTATTTGGTAGTTTTACCAAAAGCGAAAGACATGTCTATCTTCATATGTTAGTTAGAGAATTTGTTAAGAAGTAACCTTGATCTTGTGGTGAAATTTCACCGCTAAGGATTGACATCACTAATAATGGCTTTACAATAGATTTCTTTACATGTCATAACGATCTTGGTTTAGGTAAACTTACTATACATTATATGTAGTGATAACAATCAAGATGGTTGAAAACTCGTCACAACTATACTATGCTTCTCAACTGGTTTTGAATGTTTAGAAATGAGGAAATATAAATAAGATTTATGTATGCCTGTATGGTGTTTTTAACCAATTCATATACACAAAATCATACTGTACCATACAGCAGACTAAACACTGGTCAAGATCTTAGCTTGGAAAAGAAAAAGAATAAAACTGATAACAAAACAACCCTCCCAGCCAATATGCTGGCTACTTTAACCCAAATATATGCTGATCAAACAAAATCTTATCGTATCACTATCTAAGGACAAGTAAACGATGTTATGATTTAATTACATGCATTACAACATCTCTAAAACCATTATTAAACTGAAAAGCTTAGTGTTAAATATATATATAAAGATTGATTCATGTATCTAATACTACTTGAATCTGTAATCTAGTAATTAGTGGAACTAAACAAGTTTATTGAATTAAATAAAAAAAGGTATTGATGAATCATGGGCTAATTAGTGGAGTTAACGCTTTTGCCAAAGCCAATGACACCAATTTTGGTGCTCGAGTTAACTGCTGTCCAAGCTTAGTGCTGTAGTTTAATATACTTCAGGGTAACTACGTCCATACCAAACTAAGGGTTTTTATATGTAAACACGTCCATATTAAAATAGTAACCTGATCCAAAAAGTATGTAATATTGTTGCATTTCATGACATTCTATATATTGGTTTAAGTTTCATCCAGTTAAAACGAAAATAAATCGATTTTGAGCCTTCAAATTGATCTTGGTACAAGAGTTAACATTTGTATAAATGCTATAGATGAGACAAATATAGTAGTAAAAGAAAACGAGATGCTAAAAGGATTTTACAAATTACAGACTAAGTGCTAAGATTTGATAAGGAAAAAAGAATACAACAATAAGTAGTAACTATTTGTTAATCTATGAATTTTAGTTAGATTATGGAGTGAAATGTGTAGTACGTACAAGTGGCCAGCGGCTTATATGTTCAGCTCACTTGCGAAACCCAGGTTAATCCCGGTCCAACAATAGCTTAGATATAGTTGGTCAGGTGGCCCAACGACTCTAGAATAGGTTACATGTGGACGACGTTCGGTTAGAGTAGGGAAGGTGGTCCAACGGCTTATATGTTAGGCTCAATAGCGATCCCTACAGTTGATCCCAATGTGTGTAGTGCGGATGGTGCAACCCAAAGGTTTATCCCGGTCCGATGATTGCTCTACGTAGTTCAGATAGAGTGGGCCAGATGGCACAAAGACTCTAGAATAGGTTGCGTGTGGACGTCGTTCAGTTAGAGCGGGGCAAGTGGCCCAACAGCAACAGCTATACAACTTAGTGCGTCGCGTATTGTTGTATGGGAGGCCTAATGTAGTCTTGGGCCATCTATTGCGAGTTGGTTTTAGATTGGCACCCCTATGTAGATTTATATGTTGGAAATGTTGGGCTTAGTAGCGACCCCTAACAACTTGTATCGCTATAGGGGAGGCCCAATGTAGTATTGAGTTTGAGGGAAGGATTGTTGGTGCAAACCCCAACCCACATCGTAAAAAGAAGTATATAAATGCCCACATATAAACTAGATGAGCTACACCATCTATTGTCAGTTGGTTTTAGATTGGCACCCCCATGTGGCCTTATATATATGTTGGACATGTAGGCTCAGTAACGCCCCCTAGCAAATGCATCATGATTTTTTGTGAGCATTTCTTAGTCACCAACTTATATATGAGCATTTCTTTTGATGTTGAAATTAATCAATGGACTTGATCCAAACTTGCTTTTAGTGAAGTTGTTGGGTCAATTCAGTGCCCACTAACCCTTTTTATAGATTTGGATGAAAAATAACCTAAGAAGAATACATGTCCTTGAATGTTAGAATAAAGAAGTCATCCTCAAGAACGTATTTAGAGTCTAAAGATGGAGACTCATCACAACCTGAGGTGGAACTCATAGAGTGAAAATAAGAACAAGATCGGGATTATGGAGTCAGTGTGTGATGACAATAAGACACTGACTCCTTGAAGATCTCCTCATCTCACTGAAGACATTCTGAGACTTACACATCTTTGTAGGATGTTTAAGTCTCTCATAAATAGGCGGGAAATCTCTTTGAAGAGATAAGTGAAAGGTACTTATCATAAAGTCAAAATATTACTTTAGTGGGTAAAGGTACAAAACAGTTGTCATCAGTGTTCCACCAAAAATATGTTGGTGCCATATTAGGAATAAAGGTAAATGTACAAGATGATGCTTGGGTTAATCATGAAGAAATGGCTACTTCCTATGCTGATCTGAGGCACCATGTTAAGAAATGCCAAATCGAAGCCATAGAAAGCATCTGTGCCACTGAGAAGGCTTTAGGTAAACTTACTAAGTCCAGTGTGGAACTCTAGAAGCTTCAGTATGAGAATCTTCAAACTCTCACTAATGACTTCCATTCTGCAAGCAGATTCTCACTAATGACTTCCATTCTGCAAGCACAACTTTAAAGACTGAACTTCCTAAATTGCAGACATGCTTACAAGACTTAACAACCACAACTTCTTCACTTGTTCAGGCGCTTGGTCACTTTGCACAAAGTCTTTCCAACTTCAATGTGCCCGAATTCAAGAACTATGTGGATGAAATCAAGAAAGATGTGAAGGCATTGATTGGAGTTTATGAGCCTCTAGACAGATCTTACAGATCTTTGGCATGGTCTGCTGGCCAAAGGCTTGCAACAGTAGTAACAAATCAAGCAAACATTGCGGCTGATATCTCTACTTTGAAGACTGGAATGTCTGAGATCCAGTCTACATTTCAGGCCATGTTCACTTTCGTGCAATCCTCAGTCCCCTCTACCACATCAACAACTCCTCTATCAACATATGTGGCAGCTGTTGAGGGGGAGAAAATATCAGTGACTGGGGAAGAACTACAAAAGGCATCAGGGTCAGGGTTTTCTCAACCTAACCATGTCTCACCATTCCTTGATAGTCCTGAACCCATCATCAACAAAATCACAACTTTGGTGGTTTACAAGGCATCCCCTTCATAGTTTGAGGGGGATTATTCTTCTAGGTAATATTATCCTGCAATCTCACTTCAGTCTATTCAAATTCAAAGATCCATCATTTGAACATGATACGGAAATGACTGAAGTAGCTATTCCTAAGCCTGATAATCAACAAGAAGCTCTCTCATCCTCAACAGTACAAAAGGAAGGGAAAGCTATTGCTACAGGATATGAGCAGTCACCACCAAAGCTAATACAACAACCTTCATCAACTCTCAGTCCCACAACAAAGAGTCCAGAAAAGATCACTATTGAACTTGAAGATTGTCAAATAACTAGTGGAATTCAGGAGAAAATTGCTCACATTCTTGATAATCTGGAAAAGAGAAAGAAAGAACTGGCTGATTAAGAAGAACTGCGAAGAGTTGCCATTAAAGAAGCTCAAAAGTCTGAGGTTCCAATCAAGACGGTAAAGACTTTAAGGAGGTTCGAGGCATTAACTGTTGACCATTAATAAGGTAAATGTTGAGAAGAAGCAAAGGACTTTGAATGAATATCAGAAGAAAGTGACCACCAGAAGACAGGAGGACGGATCACTAATATTAATATTCATCCCAGGACTAAACCAACCACAGTAACCATCTTTAGAAACAATGATGAAACCAACTTTGAAACCCTCAAAGAGTTCAAATGAAACATGCTTGGGGTAAAAGAGTGGGATGAAGTCCTTTCAATTCTTTAGAAGAAGACAGGAAATGATGCCTCTGACCTACAAAAGACTCCTAGAAAAAGATATGAAGAATTTGTTGGAAAATTTAGTGCACTTGAGGGATCAATTCATACCTGGTAATAAGCTTGGAGGTACGGAGTGTACACCCATCAGGTCCCTGATTACCTAACTCAAATAGTGGTTTGTGGTTCTACTGCTAGTATTAACATTCTACTGCTGAAGAAGAAGTTTCTACTGCTAGTGTTAATGTTACTACTGCTGAAGCAGAAGTTTCTACTGCTAGTACTATAATAGTACTGCTAGGCATAGTATCTACTGCTGGAACCTGGAACCAGGAAAGAATTTGTAACAACTTTGACCTATTTATGGGAAGTTTCAAATTCGTAATTAAGACCTTAATTATCTGGTCTTGTAACCACTATGGCTAGAATAGAGGAAAATTATGAGGAGATTAATTGGCCAATTAATTCTCATAATTTTTTTTGACTAGGTTTGAGTAATCTCTACTTTAAATAGAGATCATCACATCAGCATGGAGAGACTACAGAAAACAAAATACTTGAAAGCAATTTGGTTCTTGATTTGTGCCTAAACAAGAACATCACTTGGTCTTATCCCATAGAGATATTCGTGTAACCCAGACATAGGGTCGAATAGTTTCTACTGAAAAGTGATAACACGATTTCGAGTGAATATCCGGTACCATTGATTATCCTTACCCTGTTCTGGGAATACACACATCAGACACACAAACTTCAACAATTTACTTATAGCGGTAAATTGCTTAACATAAATGCACTACATCCATGATAGTTCTCTAGTATCTCAAGTCTGAGGATAAATATTCATGATTTACTTAATGACAAAGATCCATAAGTACAATCATGTGGTTGTGATTAGTCCTATATTCAATTCATTGAATATCATGTAAATTTGGCATGTCCAACGCATCAATATACATAAGTATTGTAATACCTGAAATTCAGATAACATGTAAAATGACCAAAATGTCCTCACTACTTAAGAATTGAATTACAAGCTATTATAAGTACCAAATAAATCCGAATTACGTCAAATAAACTACATATAAATTACAATAAAATTTAAGACAAGTCTACTAATAATTTTTCATGTCCAAAATAATTATTTTATACCATACAAAGTTTAAAAAAACCGATTTTATATACATTTAATTAATTTCGGTTTATATAAAATGTATTTAAAAGTTAGATAAATACAAGTAAAAAGGGGATAAGATCAATTAAATTAAAAACCTGATTTGGTTAGCTAATTTGGACCGAAATTTATGTGATCCCTTCCTTAAAATCAGTAAATTATATCCTATATAATTATTTCACAATATTTCTTCCTATTTCAATATTGCCGAGAAAACACAAACACAAATAATTCATCATTCCGTCATACGAATTTCTGGAGGTCCAAAAGCAATTTTTCTGAGTTCAATCTATTGCTAGGAAGCCAAGAAAAATAGTCATTCGAATTATAAAGGCCTAAATTCATTGGTGTCGAATTTTTGTTCAAAAGTGAGGTAAATTCAAATTTTTGTTCCTGAGTTCCTCATATCACATATGATCTGCGAAAAATGATTACAAGGTGTGTTGGTCGCGTTTGTGCTCGTGGGAATTTTGGTGTCGTTTTATTCAATCCGAGAGGTGTAATTTCGTCCAGCCTATTCTACGCGTTCCATATTGGGTCTGGTATTTTTCTCACGTCCCCTATATCATATAAGTCTCAAATAAAATGATAAACATGAACCATGCATGCTCCATGAATTATTTGTGAATTAAACCTTAAAAACGTGTTAAAACTCTAAATAATTATGTATGAATTTTCTGGGTGTGAGGCTTAATTTTTCTGAGCTCTATATAATCCATATAATCTGGGAAAAATAGTGGTTCGAGTTTTAGAGGCCTATATAATTCGTAGTGGAATTAATTTTAAAACCGGATTTATGAAAAATATAGAAAAGAAATAAATAAAATGGAAACCCTAAAGAAATCGACCTAGGGTTAGGGTTTTGGCATGGAAGCTGATCATTAATTACAGTTTAAGGTTGTTATTGATGATGGTGTAATGATTGGGAATTTATATTAGGGTTTTGTTTAGTTTAGGTAATTAGCGAATGGAAAGTAAAAATGTGAGGGGCTGTTTTGTAAGTTTCTGAAACTCGTGGGTATTTTTGTAAGGTCATATACATCTGTAAGAATGTGGGAAAAATATAACCTTGGGGTCCTAAGTGTAAATATTTCAATATAATGAATTAAATGGATATTAAAGGGTACGAATGGAAATTAAATAAAAGAGAGGGACTAAAAGTGTAAATCTGAAATCTTGAGGTTATTTTGAGTTAATACTGATATAAAAAGGTTATTGTGTAATTTGGAGGATTTATGGGCTAATTATGTAATTGTTATGAAATTATGACTTAATATATATGTTTTGTAAACTTAAAGGACTAAATATGTAAATTCTGAATTCTGAGGGGTCTAATCTGTAATGTACTAAGTTCTGATGATATATTCTGTAATTATGAAATATAATATGTTTGTTTGGTAAATATGGATATTGTAGGGTTTAATTTGTAAAATATGTAATTATAAGGTTGGTTTTGTAAATTATATAACTAAAGGGGTGTAATCTGTAAATTGTGAAACTTAAGGAAATAAAATGTAATTCTGAATAAAATGAGCATATAATTCTGTAACTTAAAGTATTTTCACAAATGACCTTGGAAATTAATGAAGTTACATTTAAAACCCTAAACATTGTATAATTGTCATAATTAACCCTAAACTTCTGTAACTTGATAAAATATACTGTTATTCCATAATAATCTTTGAATAAGGGTTTAACCTAATCTGAAATGATAATATCTGTTAATTCTGGAAACCTGCTAATTATGGGAACTTACTAAATCTGGAAAGTTACTAAAAATAGAAAGTACATAAAATGAAGAGATAAACAAAAAGGAATAATCTGAATAAGAAACTTTAGTAATTCTGTCTTCCTCTTCCTTAGGTGTGAAGAAGGAGAAGTCCTGATCATTTGTTCTGTGTTTGTTTGTTATCTGCTGTGCTAATAAGGTACAGATATTCTGCCCTTTTTCAGTAAGGGTTTTTCATCCCCTTTTCTTTCAGTTTTACATTTTCTTTATTAGGATCTCCGATACCACTGCTATGTTCCCTTCTGTTGTGAATCTTTGTTGTGATCTGTTTGTCTTGAACCTTTTGTTTGAACCTCTGCTATGATTCTTTTATTCTGACCCTTTTTCCTGAACTCTGATTGATCTCTTGTTCTGAACCCTGAATTTGTGAATCTTGATTGAATCTGATCTGTGAACCTTGTTCTGAACCTTAACCTGATATATATGTTGTAAACTTTGATTTGATTTTTGGTATAAACCTTAACCTGTTAAATCCTTATCTGAACCTAATGGATTTTGAACCTTTATTAAACTACATATGAAATTGTTTAAGAAAAGCTATTTTAAAAAGAAGCGATACCACTTGAAATGGAAGTTACTAAAAGTTTTGGAAGACCATTTTTATGAAAACTATTTTGTAATATCATTTCAATGAAAACCATTATTAAAGGATTGATTTAAATAAACTTTTGACAGGAACTTCTGAAAGGGGTTATTGCTATAAACTTGTAATTCTTAACCTTTGATATACTCTTTTGGACTATTGGAAATAAACCTTTTAATCTGAACTTACGTTTTGATATTAAACTTAATCTGATAAACTCTGATTCAAACCTTATTATCTTATTCTGAATTGTTGACATGACCCTTCTGCCATGAACCCTTAGATATGACTCTGTTTATTATATGACATCTGACCTTGACCACAGTCTGATATCCGAGCCAATCACTAGGCATGAGGGTTTCATGTCCATGTCATTGATGCACCGATGGCATGACTCTAGGGCAGGAGAGTGATGACCTGTCCCGTCCCTGATTTATTTTATCTGGTGTGTTAAGGAGTTTCTGGCCACAGGGGGCGCATAGATGCATCCTAGTTCTGACTCTGTTATCTGTTATCTGTTATCTGTTTATGTTATATGTTTGTTATTATATCTGGTGACTGATGGTGTGTGCGATACACGTCTTTCACATATATCTGGGAGCTGATCACTCCGATTTGATACATGAGGTCACCCCTCATATTATCTGTTACTTGAGAGGTATCCCCTCTGGATTATTATATGATTACTCTGTTATGATATTATCTGTTACCTCTGGGCTCGTGATGGATTTCTGTATTTCCCTAAACCTAGTTTGTACATTATCCCTTTCTCATTTCTTTTCTTTTACCCTTATTCCTTTCCTATTCTTTCACTTTAATTCAGTATCTGTATAATCTGTATTTCGGATTTGTTTCTGTATTTTTATCTGTTATTGTTTCTGTCATCTATATATCTGTTCACTGAGCTCTCGTAGCTCAGCCGCATTTCTTTTCCTGCGGCAGGTTTCAGTAGGAAGCTGGGAATGAGTGAGAGTGTACCTCTGGACTTAGAAGGCTTGGTAGCTATTCTGGACTAGAATTGGATAGAAGATATTATGTTTTAGAATTAGTTTTGAAAGCTTTCATTGTAACCTTGTAGATTCAGTATTTCATTTGTAATCCTTTGAGATTTTTGTATTACTGTAGATGTATGCTCTGTTTTGATCTGATATGAATCCATTATTGTGATATCTTTACCCTTGTCGGGTCGGGGTGTTACAAGTATATTCTACCAAAACTCAGATTTGTCTTAATTCAATCATATTCCCATATGATTGATTGACAACGGACTATTTAAAATAACATAAGTTATTAACAGATTTAAACATGCAAATATAGGATACAAACTATTTTTAATGAAAATAAACATACCAAGTATTTTAATTCATTAAAAATATTTGCTTAACATCCCTTATCCAAATATTAAATAGATCAATTCATGATAATTCTAGTTGATGAATTATGCCTCAAGTCATGACAATCATACTTGTTGACAAGGCATAAAAAAACCAATCTTTGATCTATCAGAATTTTGAGAATACTTATTTCAATAATTCAATTAATGAAGTTCTTGTATGTGTGCATTCAACTATCTTGATATTGCCACATAATATTTCATAAAATGCATGACATCCTCAACCACCAATTTATGACAATTAAACTTTCAAACCTTTTAAAGTTTAAAGTATTATTATTCTTTAATGTATAATGCAACTATGCTCTTAGTTGAGCACAACTAGTTCACATGGCCATTAACAAGGATGAAATCCTACCATGACTAGTATTGAGTGTCATCTCAATTTAACTAGAATCATTATATACAAACAACAATATGCTCTTCAAAATCCGTAAACTTTATTATCTATTATGTAATGTTTGATGTCTTCCAAACTTTCAAGTTTGTTAGCTATGACAATTACGCAACAATTGCCATATTGTTCATCCATAGAATCTGGGAGCAACTCTAGGCTGAGGATTGTAGTTCTAATTCCAAACATATTCCATTAGAATATTCATTACACTAGTTATCTAATAACTTTCAATTAGATATCAATGTTGTCAAATCATCTTGCATTCAAACATGATCCAACAATAACATGATGTACATGAAAAATCTTTGAGTCATACTTAGATTTCACTCATGTTCTAACTTATCAAAAGATATGTATTCGTTTAGACTTTCTAAATAATATATCATGTCCTATTAGATTCATTTACCGCACATGTTTATAACAATAAACATATATTCCAAGGTTGCATGTCTTATTTTCTAAATCTTTCAAGTGAAGTTTCATTCTAAGCTAAAACTTAACATTTAAGTTAGATGGAATGTTACTTCCTATATGTTATACGACATATAAGATTTAATAAAATAATCATAATACTCCCACTAGCTTTCAGGAATACTTAGGCGTTATCTTATTTTAATTATCAAATCAAAACTTGGATTTAATATTTAAACATAAGTATCATCTCCTAGATGCATGCATTAATCCTTTCATGAATTATTGCACTTTTTACACTTCTAAAGATTATTTGAATTCAAAAACTCCTTTAGATTACTTACCGTCCTCGCTCAAGTAATCACTCAAGAAAGAGTTTTGATATTCCATTGTCATTTTTCATATTAATGAAAATAGGTATGACAATTATCATCTTTATATAAGAAAGAGTTTTGATATTCCATTTTCATTTTTCATATTAATGAAAATAGGTATGACAATTATCATCTTTATATATATAATATGCCCAGAAAAGAATATTCAATCATAGTTAATTACTTAAGTTTGATTAATAATCTTGTTATAAGACAAGCATTAAATATGTGTACAATATTGTCCATATGATTTCTACACAAAGATTTAAACCACTAGGGTTTTCAATCTCTTTGAAGAAACTCATCTTCATTCTATAGTCTAACCATAGATTTCAAGATAAACCAAGTTTCCAAAAATTGATTATCTTCATAGACAACATCTTAACATTCATAGTATGAGTAATTTGCCAAATTCAATATTTGCAATACCTCATTATGATTAACAGGTTTACCAAGATCCTGTAAATCATATTCCTCAGCATATTAATCAAATATCTAAGATATCCTTGCGGATCTATGAATGAGAATTCCATCATTTTGAGGTTTAACATTTACATGTCTAGCCTCATCATGATATTCACTAGTGTTTTTTAGAAGATTATGTATCTTATAATTTTATCTCTTCAAGATAAAACTTTAACTTTCCTTTTGTAATTTATAGACTATCTATAAATACTTAGCAAGTAGAGCAACACAAAATTGTTCTCTTTTGGGACATTACAAATACACATTGACAGTTCCTGACTTGAGTTTGTTAATAACCTGCTTAATCAGAAGTTTAACAAATTCAGAACTTCATTTTAAGACTTGATGTGATTCATCACATTCCATAATATAATGGTGTCTTATTAATCTTCTAGGTTGGAGTCTTATTGAGTATATACAATCAATACTCAATTTTCTAACCTTGACAACTTTTGAAAGAAAAGAAGATATGGTTATCTTGAATCAAACAATCCAAATAAAGTTTTGATTATCCTAACTGAACATACCATTAACTTGTGGTATTTTATTAGAATTAATATTGTAAGACAATCTAACAATATGTAAGATAAACTTATACCTTTTGGCTTGTCTATTTACCAACTAATTCAACTTAATGCTATAATAGAATTACCACGCCAATTGCATGCTTTATAACACAAGTACTTTTGACAAAGTCACTTCATGTCCATGTCTCAACAAGAAAACATAGATAGTTATAATCCCAATATACGTTATAAGTCATTTATCAATGACTTCATGTACATGTCTTAATTAAGAAGACATAACAAGTTAACGTCTTGCTTTATATTATTATAAGTCTTGTAACAATTAAAAGACTTCATGTTTATAAGAAGATATAAACATGTATAATTAAAGTAATTATGAACACCACCATTTGGTTTCAATAGTAATTTCAAGTTAATTTATTACTTCATTTATTTATGTCATTCCAATAATACATAAATATACAAATCAAAGTAGTACTAGATTACTTCATTTATTTATTTCATTCCAAGAATACATAAATATTTAGTTTGAAGTAGTCTTAGATATTATCTTGACACATGTTCTAAATAAATCAATCTTATTAGAACATTAGTCTCTTACCTTGCGGTCAAGAGAATCATTTAAATCATATCTCTATGTGTTATTCCTTGCACACGATAAATATTTCTCCCACTTGTGCATGGAACAACCACATGTAGCAGATAAACAACACGACATGCGTTTGTTAATATGATTGTGTCATAGATATTAGCAAAACAAGTAGATATAGGACTTCATTGTCTAGTAAGGAAACACACATGACTATCCTTAAAACATGAGTGTCTACAATTGGAAAGTAATTATCTTGAGACATTCTAGAGATAATTTGGGTTACTACCAAGACAATAAAACTTGTAGCTCCCACTGAATTATAGAACATTACAATAATTCTTTATTGAGTAATAAAACACAATGCTGCCACAGGATTTGAAAACATTGTAAGTGTTCCATAACCAGTGAAAACAAATAGTGAGCAGTTTACTTTTCTACACTTTTGAGAAAGCCCACACATAACAATTACTTAGGTATTAAAAGAGTGTATTCTACTATGTAGATAATGGACAATCCATCAATGCTATTAACATGAAAAATTGGGCATGCAATTTCTTCCTTAATATGTCTACCATCCCTACAATGGTATGTAGCACCTTTAAATGGTCAAAGCAAAACAACTAGATAAAATATACTAGTTTGTCTTTTACCATTTTCGCGGTAATCTGTCTAGCTTCTAATTCAATAACTCATAAAATGTCATACAGATTTTCCAGTTAACCAAATATCATATTTGTTACAAAAGAATTTAATCACCGAATAAGGGTAATGAAATCTCTATGGAAAATAAGATGTGCGATTCTCTTAACTATTAAAGTTTGCTATGAGTTATATTAGAATTTAGACAATTCTAATGTTTCTATCATACCTTTCTCAATCATGAAAATAAATAGGATTGAGTCTCACTCTTCTCTCATGAAAAGGAGACTAGGTTTATTCTTTTAGTAAAGTTGACTCTAGCCAAAAACCCGGGTGTAGATCAATTTACCAATAAAGAATAACTCACGTTTACGGTTTAATGTTGCATTAATACATTTAAAAGAATTTACAAAATTCAATTTTAGTATTTTCGATAATTAGATCTTTAAGAAAATTAAATACCCTTGGTAAATATTCATATTCACCATATAATTTCCTTAAAGCTAGGATCCTAATTGACATAGTACTATTACATCAGTTGATCTGCTAGTAATGATAATATTCAACAAGGTAACTGTCGAACAATAATTGCCAAACATTTTTCAATTCCTAGATCATTATGGGATTTACAATTACCAAAAATTTATTTACAATGTAAGCATGTTTCATCCCATCTAATGCCTTGAGTCATAGATTTCACTAACTAACTCAATTAAGTTGTCTAATTTAGAAACAACAAATTTTCATGTGCGGTCTCACGTAATCATGGAAACTCACCTTGTCATTGCAATGTAGCTAAGGTCTCACTTAGGCTAAATTGAAACTTCAAGTGTTTCTTGTAATTAGATGGCATAAACTTAAATTTTAAGGGTACTAATTTGATTTGTGTAATCAAAATATGTACGAAGAAACATGCATACAACTTCGTATCATAGGTTTTAATAAAAACTTTTTATTAACCAATTTCACTAAGATTAAATCAACAAAGTTTTAATTGAGGTATTGGGTTCACCAATCAGAAAATTACCTTTAATTATCGTCCACTATATCGTACTTTTGCATAGGTCAAAAACCTAGTGTTTCGGATAATTACCACAAAGTGGCGCGTGGAATTAGAGGTCAATTCACCCTTAAGATGATTTTGTACATAAAAAATAGTCTTAGGTAACTCCAATTTGACGCACAAAGAAGCGGAGAAACAAAGGTCAGCGTGAAGCTTATTAAAAACGCGTTTCTTTCGGTGCAAAGCAACATCCTTATACCCCTCTTATAGTTTGTCAATATTGGACGAGCCTTTCTAACTATTTTGGTACGGAAACCATCAATCAACTAAAAGTTTTAGATTTAACTCTTAAAAGCAAATGAAATTTCACCATTATTTAGTCCGGTTTAATTTTCTATTCTAAAAATCACCTTTTGCTTACAACTTGTCATACAATAATATAAACAAATAAGCAAATAAAAATTAACCAACTATAACAATAAACATGCTAAAATAAATCAACTAACATGTATATATTTATCTAAGACTCCCATTGGTTTTCGAGCTATGTAACAATGGACCACATACACCAAACTATTTGGTTGCGTAAGCCCTACGATAAATATATACAATAACACACATATATATAGTTGATAAATAAACAATGCATATAGGGTCTTTCCCAATTTTATAATTAATTAATTTATTAGTAAATTAAACATGTCAAACAATTTAAATTACTAATAAAACCCTAAATAACTACAAATATCACATAATTAGCATGCATATATAACCACTTAACAATTAATGCATAAATATTCAATAATCCATGATAAAACATGCATGTTTTCATCATGGATCCACATAACCACATATTATCCAATAATATAAATCCCAAGATACGCATAGCAATTAATGACATATAAAATATATCTATTAATTGATAACATAAAAAATTGCATACAACCTACGGTTTCTACAAATTTTACAAACCCTAATTTTTTTTAATTAAATGCTAATCGAATTGATTAAAAAAAATTAGGGTTTCGCAAATTAAAAACCCTAGAAACCTAAATCATGCAATAATCTCATAAAGATTCAATTTTTATGTGTTTCAGTAATTAATTGCATATTATTAACAGCTCGTGATGCCACTGTTAGAATTTTAATATCATAACATTTATATATTAAACAAGTAAACATCAAAGCATGCAGCGGGAACATAGAATCAAATACTAGTAAATTAATTAACTGAAACATAAAGAAAGTACGTACCTTTTAGCAATCAATGCAATTAGGGTTTATAAAAACCCCCAAATTAAAGATCAAATCATAAACCCTAATAAATTAGGGTTTATGAAAATCAACTGGAATAAAGTCGATAAAGCTTCACCGCCAAGAATCAAATAGTGTTGATTCCTCTATGATCTTGTATGCGCGTATTGTTAGCGATTCAATTATAATGCTAGTTCTTGTCACGAATAAAGCACTAAACACACAAGGTTTAGCTTTGTACAAAATAAATAGGGTCAAACCTTTTTTTTTTTATTTGCAACTGTCGATCCATTATAGCAATGGGTAAAGAAAATAATCTAAATCATGCACATGACATGCGTATGAAATTTTGCATGCATGGCATGTGTATAAAATATTCAGTAAGATATCTCATGATTCGATACATATAATATCTAAAGCAAGGGTTAGTGTATCGCATAAAATTGTGAAGCCAATGGGGTGTTTATATAGCCCTCAAACTTGTTTTCCAAGTTAGAGTATATCACCTTCTCAAGTTCCACGAAACGACACTCGGACCCCTCCATTCTTTTTCTTGTTCGACCAGTCCCAAACAACACCCCAAGGGTTTGCTTTTCGTACTAATAAGTCCCTTACATATTAGCTACTTTATTTAATAGTTAGTTATACCGTCTAACGGTATAATTAACGACACGCTTAAATGTTCGTGACTTAATATAATCAAATCTCATACGCAACGCGTGCAATCTCATAGGCTCGTGTTCGAATCCGCTAATACATATATTAAATATGGTCCATAAACTAGCAAATTCTCACCATGGAACTAACACCGGTGCACATCCTGAACCTAACCCGAGTCCTTACCGAGTCAAAGAGGATGATCAAAGCCAAGTACACACGCTTCGTCACCTTATCCCTCCTCTTCCTTCCGCTATCTATCCCTCTCATCACTTGTCCCATCACTCACCTCTCCAACCATCTCTCCATTGCCGATCAAAACACTATAAATCCTGATCGCCTACACCTTCACCCTATGTGCCATAGACACGATCACGTGCACCACACACCATGGTTTCTTGGGTAAATTGGCCAGTTCCTTTGCCAGCCTGAAGTCACTAACATTCTCCTTCTTCCAGATCCTTTCAACCGCAGTTGTAGCTAGCACCATTATATTTTTGAACTTGTTAAGTTTCCTCATGCTCGTTGGATCAGTTCTTATGCTGTTACAAAACCTTGGGCTTGTAATCGATTACAACATGGTTTACATCATGTGGTTTATAGGTGCCACTGTAATCATGATCATAATCTATTTCCGTGTGAATTGGTCACTTGCTTTAGTGGTGGTGGTTGTGGAATCGAAATGGGGTTTTGGAGCTTTGATGCGGAGCTCTTATCTAATGAAAGGGATGAGATCAGCTTCTTTGTTATTGTTATTATATTTCGGAACTTGTAGCAAGCTATTTGTGTAGGTTCTTAGGGACAGTCTGCATGAGCTTAGAATCCGGGCATCTGTATTATTTACCATACTTGGTTCGAGCTTCATGATTTGGTTTTTGCTCCATAGCACTGCTGCAAATACTGTGCTGTATAATTGATGCAAGGCTTTGCCTGGTGAATTGGCTATTGAGATTGCTGATCAGGGGTCTGATCACGAGTGTGCTAATTTGTCACCTGGTGATGAGAAGGTATCTCATGCGGTTACTGTTGTCACAACTTGATGACCAAGGTTTGCAGGCTCATTCCATATATGTTTTACTTTGCTTAAATTAAAAAGTCTTGTTTTATGTTATTCTATGGTGGCTGGTGGTGGTGACGGGGAAGGAGATTTAAGTTCAAATTTAAACGTGCTATTGTTGTCTAAATAAGTTGATTGATTAATTGTTAAGGGTTATTGAACTAGAAGGTCACACTACTTTTATAAATATCTAGTTTAGTCATTGTATTTTTTATTTTTTATTTTTGAAAAGATCATTAATTGTATTAAAGCATTTATTTATGGGTTAATTACTAAAATAGTACTTTGAAAAAACTTTTTTCAAAAAATAGTATGAAAATAATGTCTTTTCCCAAAAGAGTCATGTGCAATGTGCGAATCCACAAAAACTTTGACACGTGTCCACTATTTTAATATTAAAGTACAGTGGTTAGGTGAGGTAGGTGGGGGTTTGACTTTGAATGTTTGATTAAATGACAAATTTACCCTTCTATTAAATATAAATAAATACCAATTTCACATTCGCACATTTGCACATTCGCAAATTTGCAAATTTGCACATTCGCACATTCGCACATTCGCACATGACCAAAATACCCTCTTTTAAATGTGCGAATGTGCGAGTCCTATTTTTTTTTTACCATCATCATTTATTCCGGCCATCTCCTTATCACCATCACAAACTCTATCTTCATTCCAAAATAAAAACCCAGAAAAATTGAACATAAATAAATATCAATTTCACATTCGCACATTCCCAAAAAGGTCTCATGTGCGAATGTGCGAGTGGTATTTTTTTTCCGTGACTCTTTCACCCCACCTACCACATCATCTCTTTCTTCTTCCTCTCTTCACCACCACAAAACCCATTATCTCATCACTTTTAAAATTATCTGATTGATAAATAACACTTTTAAAATTATCTCAACAAACCTCATTATCTCATCACCACCACAATAGACACATTGAAAAAAAAAATCAAAGCAACACTTTTATCTCAACAACCAACAAAACCCATTATCTCATCAACACCACAACATACACATTGAAAAAAAAATCAAAGTAACACTTTTATCTCAACAAAACCCACTTCTATTAACCTCAAATTATATTCAATATATTGCTTGACCAATAATGTCAAACAAAACCAAAACAACATCAGTAGAATGACCAATAATGTCAAACAAAATCAAAGCATCAAATCCCAAACAAAATTCGTTAGGTTAGCTTGCCTTGCAGATCACATCCAACCACTTTTCAAATCGAAGAACTGCTCAACAAGATCAAAACAACAGTAGAAGCAGCATATTATACGATTTTTTCAAAACAAGATCAAAACAACATCACTGATAGATCTATTCAAAACTCTAAATAGATCTATTCAAAACTCTAGATCTATTCATCACCTGATAGATCTATATATTATACGATTTTTTTTATAGATCTACACATATTATTTAGAGTTTTGAATATTTATTTGGAAGTTTTGAAGGTGATTTTGAATATTTATTTGGCCTGCCGGAATTTTTGGTGGCTGGCTGGTCGGAATTTTTGGTGGCCAGGCGGGCGGATTATAAGTGAGGGAGAAGCAGATTTGGTGAATGAGGGAGAAGCAGATTTGGGATGAAAGAGATAAGCAGATTTGGTGAATGAGGGAGAAGTATTTATTTATAATTAATAGAAGGGTAAATTTGTCATTTAATCAAACATTCAAAGTCAAACCCCCACCTACCCCACCTAAGCACTGTACTTTAATATTAAAATAGTGGACACGTGCCAAAGTTTTTGTGGATTCGCACATTCGCACATGACTCTTTTGGGAAAAGACATTATTTTCATACTATTTTTTGAAAAAAGTTTTTTTAAAGTACCATTTTTGTAATTAACCCTTTATTTATTTTTAGGTAACTAAACTTTCAGAAAATATGCAATTAAATCAAAGATTCGGGTATCAGATCTATAAATATAAATTCCACATCGCCAATTCTGAAAATGGTACAAAAAGTCATGGTGAGGTCACCATCTAGGCAAAAAAAACAACTCTTCTCAAAATGGTCATGTGCGAATGTGTGACTCCATTGAATGTGCGACAAGTGTCTACTTGTTTAATAATAAAGTACAGTGGTAGGTGGGTTTTTTTCCCCAAATATTCATTTTTTGTTTTATTATTGATAGTATTAAAAGACCGAAATACCCTCATCTTTTATGTAAAAACACATGTTAACCACAAATACCTCATCACTACCACCACGACCAGATCCGGCCAAACACTCTCGATAAAAAACAAAACCCAGATTCATCACTAACAAAAAAAATAAAAAATAAAAATTACACTACACTCATACCCACTCTCAAATAAAAAAGTAAACTACAACTAGGGGTGCAACGACTCGATAAAAAGCTCGAAACGAGTCGAGCCTTGTCGAGCTCGAGCCGAGCTCGAGCCTGAAAATCAACTCGTTTACTTATCGAGCCCGAGCTCGAGCCGAGCTTGTGAAGATCGAGTAGGCTCGTCGAGCCTTATCGAGCCGAGCTAACCAAGCCCAATAACCAACAGCCCAATTATCTTAAAAAATCGTCCTTGTGTCCACTCCAATTTTCAGCCCAATAGAAGGCTAATCCAACTAAGCTTAACCCTAAAAATCTTAGTATAAAACACTACTTATCACTTCCCTAAACTTTTGCAAACCATTAACCCTAATCCTTACAAGCGCAACCACTCTTTCCTTGGCAGCTACCAACAAAAAAATCCGACCCTTGTTATTTACTTGTTTACTGCTCGAATAAAACCAGTAACTATGGCTTTAAGATCTTATACAATTTCGGGTAGGTTTATGTTTCTTGAGTTTGTATTGTTGTAAACCAAAAGAAAAAGAAAGATGAAACAGTTTGGTTTTGTTTTTCTTTTAATTTTTGTATATTACCAAGAGGGTTACACAAGATCAATGATGATTAATCTTTTGAGATTCAGATTTAAACCGAATCAATTATATTTCAAAAAGATTATCTGAGATCTTCGTTTCTATTTCCTTTTTTTATTCAAATCGAATCAAAGGGAGGAAGAAAACCATTTGGTTTTTTGTTCTTACTTTATGAGATTCGAATATTAAATAGAGGTTAATCTTCTAAAAATCGATCTATGATGTTTAAATCTCTTTGGTTTCGTTTTGTTGACGAATCTTGGATGCAAAACAGCAAAAGAGATGACTGAGATCTTGTTGTTGTTTTCTTTTTCGGGTCCTGGTTTAGGTTGCTTTTGTTGAATAGGATAGATGAGAAATGATTCGTTAACTGTTGCTCTTTGTAGTCGAGAGGATGGTGGAGATTAGCTTGGTTGTGGGATTAGGATAACTAATGGTTTACGAGCCGAGCTTGTGCGAGCCGAGCTCGAGCTTTGTGAAAACTTATGAGCCGAGCTCGAGCACAAAAATAAAGGCTCGGATCGAGCCGAGCTCGAGCTTGAGCTCGTTAAAAAACTGACGAGCCGAGCTCGAGTATACTAAAGCTCGGGCTCGGCTCGGCTCGTTTGCACCCCTAACTACAACAACCATTACATTCCAACACATACCAAAGAAACAACGACTTTATTTTCCTGGAAAATACCAAACCATCAAAAATAAAAAGTCCAACCTTTTCCTTAAGAACCAAACCATCTTTCAAATCTAAAAAAAGCACCAAATCATCATCATCATACTATGGAAACATAGCACAAAAATGGGAAATTGTCTTGAATCTGGTGCTTCTTTGGATGTAGCTTCAACAACCATCTCCACAAATATTAAACCTTCTTCAACTACAGGTTGGTTGGTTGGTTGGTTGACATATCATATCTTTAATTTATATTGTTTTATATCTCTAAAGTATTGTTTGTAACTAATGTTTATATTATATTAAAAAAGGAACATCAAGTCATCAATTAGTACAAGTAATGGTGTTGGGATATCAAGAACAACAGGTAGCAGCAGGTCTGATGATGAGGGTGAGGTGTTACCAGCTGCTGATTTGAAGGTTTATGCTTATTCACATTTGAAAATTTGTACTAAAAATGTTATCGTGGAGTGTGGATCCAATCAATATTTTTGAAGTTGTGGGTTTGTGTGTTTGTATTTTTGGTGGATTTGGGTTTTTTTGAAGTTGTGTGTTTTGTTCTTGATGTTCTTGGCCGGATCTGTGGTGGTGTTGATCGGGAAAAAAAAAGAGAAAAGAGTGGTGACCGGAAAAAAAAAGAGAAAAAAAAAAGATAGGGAAGAGTGTGACAGAAAAAAAAAAAAAAAAAAAAAAAAAAAAAAAAAAAAAAAAAAAAAAAAAAAAGGTGAGAGGAGTTATTATAAAGATAGGGGTATTATGGTCTTTTAACACGTTTAATAATAAGACAAAAAAGAGAATATATGAGAAAACACCCAACTACCACTGTACTTTAATAATAAATAAGTGGACACGTGTCGCACATCTAATGAAGTCGCACATTCGCACAATCAAGTCTCATATTCGCACATGACCATTTGTAGAAGAGTTTTTTTTTTTTTTTTTTTTTCGGCCTAGATGGTGACCTCACCATGACTTTTTGTATCACTTTCAGAATTTCTCTTATTTTTAATGCCACAATCATTTAATTATGTTATTTCCATATCATATGCTGTTAGGATTGGACACACGGTTAAGGTGGTTAAACATTTTGTTCTTTGTGTGTATGATATATTGAGTGAATATGATTAAGTATGCGGAATCTACTTAATCACACTTAGAAGGCGATTTATGTTGTGGAAATGGAATGGTTGTGTTTGTTCTATGACAATGAACAATGAAAGATTAACACCAAATGATTCAATATTATTAATGATAATAATACGAGTGATCTTGAAATATCACTAGGGTTACAACCTTGAATCTTAAGTTCTTACAACTTGTGATATATTTTTGTTTGTTCTATGTCTTAACAGATATATGTTCTAATAATAACACACACTATTCAACTTATGCACATCAACTTATTCGCTCATAATATCGAGACTAAGATCTTCTTTTATAGTCCAAGAAGATCTTTACACATTGCTTAAAGTCTAGCCGACCTACTTGTTAACTTATCTTGAGAGTGTCAGTACATAAGATACAACATGTATCTGTGTACACAACTTGTTAACTAAGCACATGGGGTAAGATATTATCTACCTTATATTCTTGACTTTAGTACACAAATATCTTTTCAATACTTATCCATCTAGCAGTCTCAACTCAACAGTATCAATTAGCAGTCCCTTCTTTGTACTACCAGTTAGAACGGTTAGTTATAACTTGAGCAGTCCTAAGATATACATCAGCAGTTGGAACGGTTAGAGAATTCTTCTCAGCAGTTGGAACTGTTAATACTTGTAGTTCTTGATACTTAATCTTCAGAACATTTAATTACCAACAATCCTCCCCTAAACATTTGAATCCATTTCAACATGTTTCTGAATTAAATATATGGATTGTGAAGATCTTTCAAACACTTCATAGTCAGACCCTTGATCTGAACTTTCTTCTGTTCTGAGAGATTGAATATCTTTCTCAGTAATTCATCTGCTTTGTTCTTTGACTTTAACAATATCAACACATTGCTCCAATCTTGGACTAAAAGATGGTGCAAGTTCCTTGGATGGAGGAATTATAAGAGGCAATGGTGCTGTGTATCTTGGATGCTTGTTTCAACAAGTGAAATCATCTATCAGCATGCCTTTGCAAGTGATGAACAAACGTGGTAAACTGAAATTGAAACTTTTCTTCGTTTGACCTAGATAGAACTTTCTCCTTTGGAATGTTCTTGTCATTTTCAACCTCCATGTCATCATCTTGTATGCTCTTGTCTTTTCCTTCCTTTCATTTGGTTTGTCTTCCTTTCTGGAGCTTTTATTTCCTCCCCTGAGATGTTTCCTCCCCTGAAGCAAATAAAATTTTATCCTCCCCTTGTTTGGAAGATCTCTCACCATCATCCCATCATTATCTGATCTACCAATGTGAACTTGTTTTCAGACAATGTTGTACATGAAGCCATCAATTCCTTAAGAGTTTAAGTTACTGCCCTCATCACTTCTAGGTGTGTTAACTCCTATGAGAGGTGAATCAGTGGACATTTGACTCATGATCCATCAATGGATGGTTTTTGTGAATCCTTTGAAAATCCTTGTTTAAGAAATTATTTGACTTAGCAGTATGTTCATGATTTTAGAATTGAAAAATCATACCGCTTTCAACCATTTTGAAGGGATTAAGTGTGTAACAGACACTTAATCAAAATTTCGGTTTAAAGCAACCTCTGGATGTGTGAGAACCAATGTTTTCAGTTATAAATAACTGCCTGTGTAAAGATAAACCTATTCAAAAAGGCTTTCTTGACAGGGTTTCCAGCTCATAGTAATTGTTGCCTCTAACACAAGTGTTAGATTCACTTTTACTAGTTGTTCTTTCTATCAGATGTCCTTAGACTTGCTCATTATACTTGAAAGTATAAAATGATAGAGAGTGAGCTGCATCAGTTACTATCTGATCAACTAAGTCATCAATTCAATGTGAAATTTGATAACCAGGTTTCAAGAAAGAAGTTTTAAAGAATTAATTAACTTAGGTGTAAACCTTTGTTAATGAGTTCCCAAACTCAGTCCATCATAAACCTGTTAAGAAAGCAACTGGAATCACTTTTCTTCTGCTTCCATTTCACTTGAAATTTCCTTATTGCTCAAAGTTCATACCTGAAATTGTTAGTCCAAAACCAAGAAACAAAATGCATAGCATTTGTCTTATAGCAGTATCAATATATGACCAACAGTATGAACTGTTTAAACAAAATATGAACTAGCAGTACAAACTGTTCTATTAACAGTATCAATTTACAAAGATATTAGCACAACCTTAACATATATAAAAACCACAAAGATTAGAAATTTTAAGGATTAAGCATGCCAATACTTGCTACCAAGTACTGAAACCTTCCAACATCAAAAGCTTTTGTTAGCAGATCTGCAAAATTGAATTCTGAAGCAATTTTAAGAACTTGAATTAATCTTTTCTCATTGCAGTCTCTAATAAAATGATGTCTAATTTCAATGTGTTTTGTTTTAGAATGTTGCACTGGATTTTTAATAATACAAATTGTACTACTATTATCAATATGAATAACAGTGTTTAAGAAATTGTACCCATAATCAAGAAGTTGGTTTTGAAGCCATAGAACTTGACTAGAGCAACTTGCAGCAGCTATATATTCAGCTTCAGTTGTTGAATTTGCCACACTTGTTTGCTTCTTACACTACCATGAGACAAGTCTACACCCAAGGAATTGACATCCTCCAGTTGTTGACTTTCTGTCCAAGCTAGCACCAGCATAATCACTATCCGAATATGCTACCAAGTCAAAAGGAGATTCCCTTGAATACCATAGACCCAACCTTGGTTGACCTTTGAGATATCTAAAAATTCTCTTTACTGCAGTTAAATGAGAAACCTTTGGAGTTACTTGAAATCTTGCACAAACACAAACAGGAAACATGATATCAGGTCTAGATGATGTAAGGTACATCAAAGAGCCTATCATAGATCTGTAAGTGTGTACATCCACACTATCTCCATCTTCATATTTCAAAAGGTGCTTCTCAGAGTCCATTGGTGTGCTTGCCACTTTTGAATCAGCAAATTGAAATTTTCTAAGTATCTCTGCAACATATTTGTCTTGACTAATAAATATGCCTTCAGATGATTGCTTAACTTGCAAACCCAAAAAGAATGTAAGTTCTCTCATAGAACTCATCTGAAACTTATCATGCATAAGTTTCTCAAACTCTAAACACATCTCCTTCCTAGTAGATCCAAAGATAATGTCATCCACATACACCTGCACTAACAGAAGATCCTTCTTGTGTTGTTTGATGAAAAGTGTCTGATCAATCTTTCCTCTTTGAAATCCATTTTCTAATAAGTAGGAAGCTAGTGTTGCATACCAAGCTCTTGGTGCCTGATGAAGGCCATATAGAGCTTTCACTACTCTGTACACTTTGTCTGGATGGTCAGGGTCAATGAAGCCTGGAGGTTGTGTAACATACACCTCTTCTTCAATTTTACCATATAAAAATGCACTCTTGACATCCATTTGGTAGACTGTGAAGCCTAAAAATGAAGCATAAGCTAAGAAAAGCCTAATTGCCTCAATCCTTGCTACTGGAGCATAAACCTCATCATAGTCTATTCCATCTTCTTGTGTGTACCCTTGTGCTACTAATCTAGCCTCATTTCGAATCACTATTCCCCTTTCATCCCTTTTATTCTTGAAAACCCATCTAGTGCCAATTACCTTTGCATTCTTTGGTAAATCAACTAGCACCCATACTTTCTGAATCTTGAACTGAAGAAGCTCCTCTTGCATAGCTTCTACCCAGCTTGAATTATCTAAGGCTTTCAGAATGTTCTTTGGTTCATCTTGTGAGAGAAAACATACAAACAAGCAAGAGTTTGAAAGCTCATGCTGCTTTGAAGCATAAAGGGCATCAAGAAGCCCTTGTTGGTCTAAAGACATCAGTTGTTGTCTTGTCTTCACACCTGATTGTACATCTCCAATCACATTATCTAGGGAGTGGACTTTGTGAATTCTTGTTTGTGGAGTAGAAGGAACTTGATAATTTGATGGAAGATTGTTGAAATCCACCTCATTATCTGAGAATTCTGCTTCTTTCGTTTCTAAAGGGCCAGCAGCAGAATCAGTTGGCCGAACAGCAGAATCATTAAGCTTAGCAGCAGAATCAGCAGCAGAAACAGATACACTACCACCAGCAACAGAAATGCTACCAGCAGAAACATTTTGTTGTTCCTGAGTTCCATCTTCTTTGCTTTCATCTTCAACACCTTCTTTAGCCTTGCCAAAAGAAGATTCATCAGTTGTTGAAGTTGATTCCACACTTGTACTTGACCATATTGGCATCCAAACATGATCTTGGTTTGACTCCTTATCTAACCTTGCCTTATCTGTTGCTTGTGAACCTGAAAAATTATTAGTTTCTGCAACAACAGGCACATAATTCATTGATTTGGTTAGAACTTCAAGATCAAATAGCCTTTTTGGTCCTTGACCTTCTACATTGGATTTGTCCTCTAAAAACTCCACATGTAGGTTTTCTTCTACAATCTTAGTTCTTGTGTTGTATACTCTAAATGTTTTGCTATTGAGAGAATATCCAACAAAGAATCTTTCATCTGCTTTACCATCGAATTTTCCTAAATGGTCTAAGGTATTGAGAATTGTCACATGACATCCAAAAGGTCTAAGAAATCCTATTGCAGGAGTTCTTCCTCTAAAAAGTTCATATGATGTCTTATTGTCAGGCTGTATAACTAAAACTCTATTTTGAACATAGCAAGCAGTGCTAACTGCTTCAGCCCAAAAAGTTATAGGTAGCTTGGAATCAGCTAACATTGTTCTAGCAGCTTCAATTAGTGTTCTATTCTTTCTCTCAACAACACCATTTTGTTGTGGTGTTCTAGCAACACTAAATTCTCTCCTAATACCCTTTTCTTTGCAGAAATCATCCATAACTCTATTCTTAAACTCTGTCCCATTATCACATCTAATGACCTTCACTTTCTTGTCTACTTGGTTTTCTCTCTGTGTAATGAATGTCTTAAGGATGCTTGTAGTCTCATCCTTAGTAGATAGAAAGAAAACCCATGTAAATCTAGTATAGTCATCAATTATAACAAGACAATATCTCTTATGCATTATACTACCTACTGAAACAGGTCCAAATAAGTCCATATGCAGCATAAACAATGATTGATAGATAGAGTTAAAAATCTTGGGCTTACAAGTGGCTTTATGTTGTTTGCCTTTAAGACAAGCAATGCATGTTTGATCATTTTCAAATCTTTTGCGAGGTAAACCTCTTACCAAACCATTCTTAACAATTTTATTTATGGTTTTGAAGTTAATATGACCAAGCCTTCTATGCCATTTCATTGATTCATCCAATGTGGCCTTTGCAACAAGACAAGTTAAATTCTTTTTAGGAACAATGTTCTTCATGTCTACACTGTACATATTGCCTTTTCTAGGAATTCTAAGAAGTACTTGACTTTCATCAGGCATCTTAAAATCAGGAGAAAGTACAAGACATTCAGTCTCACAGAAAAGAACATTGTTCTTTTTGTCACACATTTGTGAGACACTAAAAAGATTACAATTTAGCTCTTTTACATAGAACACATCTTCAAAATCTAAATTTCCAGTTTTAATGGTACCTTTACCGGAAATTTTGCCACCAACACCTCCTCAAAAGGTAACATAGCCTCCATCTATTGATTGAAAATCTGAGAGATAAGACTTGTTGCCTATCATGTACCTTGAACATCCACTATCTGAGTATCTTTGATCCTCTTCCTGATCATTTGAATGTTCCTGCACATAAATAAGAGTGTTAGTTTCTTTTGGGGACCCAAGCCATTACTGACTTGGATCTGCCTCTTGCATCAATGTAATTCAATCTTTTAAGGATAGTTGATTGATGAAGCGAAAAGTGTACCGCTTTTAGGGGGTCATTTAAGCCCTAAATCGTATTTATTTGATCAAATATTGCCCTAAATCGTTCCTTTTGTCATTTTAGGTACTTTGGAGAAGAAATCTGGAAAAGGAAGCATTTTGGACGTTTTTGGAGCATAAAAGTGAAGAAAACGACAAAGTCTCTAAATCTGCTGGAAAAGTACCTTTGACGGCGTCAAGCCTCAATGTGACGCCGTCAGCCCTTGATAAGCCAGAGAGGATTTTGGAAGATTAAAGGGGGACGGCGTCAAGAAGGCCGTCAAGCCTTGATAAGCCAGAGAGGATTTTGGAGGATTAAAGAGGGACGGCGTCAGGAAGGGCATCAAGAAACCCTAACCGCGGCGAGGTGACGGCGTCACGACCCAAAGGGTGACGCCGTCATATCTGTTTTCCTATATATACTTTCATAATTTTTAGTCATTAGTGTGCAACTTTGTGAGGAGAAACCCTAATACGATTTTTCTGCCATTTTTAAGGGTTTCATACCCTTGGATCTCCCATGTTCAATTGAAGATAAGTAATCAATTAATCATTCAATATGTCTATGTGTTGTTTGATTATATCTTGTTCTTGTCTTTTATTTAACATGCTAGGCTAGATTTATCTTGTGTTTGCTTAGATCTAATGAAACCTAACTATTGATTATTAGTTGTTGGTGTGTTATTAATTGTATTGGATGATTGCTTATCGATGTTAGGCTTAAGAAAACTGGCTAACCTCCTATACGGTAACTTGCTTGAACGTCTTAAGAAACATGAACCAATGTGTACTAAGGTTATTATGGTTGTATTTAATGCATGGGCGAATTCTAGTGATCCCATGTTAGGAGCTTCTTAGCCGGCTCGACATAGGAGTGAAGTAGGAGCTTGTAGAGTTGGGGAAGTACGTACGCCACCCCACGATTGGTATTAAGGAATACACCCGTCATCCACGCAATTAATACACACTAATCAACCGGTAAAAGATAGTTAGGGAGTAAGGAAATCTAAGTAAACACATTTCTCCCCATATAAGTTCCACAACCTTTTTATTTTCAGTTATTTCATTTCACTTGCAATTGTAGTTATTTGGGTTAGTTGACTAGCAACTAATTCCGCCCACTCCTTCAAACCCAAGATTTTACTTGCTTTTATAAAAATATAAAAATACAAAAAGAATCTTCCCTCACCCTTAGACCTATTAGAGTAGTTTTTCAATCCTAACGACACTATTCCACTAGAGAACGATCAATCCCCCGGTACTTGCCACTACACTATACTACATCGGTCAGGCACACTGCCTGGTGAGGATTGCAAGCCTCTTGAGATCCCTCGAGAGGTAAAACCTGTTGTAAGGTCGCAAAACCACGCATCATTGATGCAACATTGGATTTTAAAATCCAACATGCTGAGGCCTTAACAGCATTTGCCCTGTTTTTCCAAGCAGCAGTACTAACTACTTTCCTAGCAGTCTTAACTACTGGCTTTGCAGTTTTACTCTTTGGTTTCCAAACCTGTTTTTGGACCACTGCTTTTAATTGAATGGGCCTTGTAACAGTTTTTGGTGCATGTTTGAAAGTTATTTTTGCACTTATAACTGTTGGTTTTGGGTTAACAGTCTTAAATGGTCTAGCAGTTGAAACTGCTTGCCTAGCAGTAGAGACTGCTGTCGAGACTGCTCTGGGTTTCATACTTTTGGACTTAGAGTGAAAATGAGTTTGAGGAGTTTGCCTTTTGAAATTTACCCTATTGTTTTCATAACCAGATACCCAATGGTTGCAGAAAGCTGCAAGATGGTCAAAACTACCACATGTGTAACAAGCTTTATTATAAAAAGCAAAGTCATCACCTAATTGGTTAGACTTGAGGTTGTTCCAATTCCTTTGGTTACCTCTGGGCTTGTTGGTGGTTCTATATTGCTCACAATATCTAACTGGTTGCCTCACATGCTTAATGTTTGATTTAGGCCTATCAGTATTGTGTTTGACTATCTTAGGAACACTTGTTTCTACTTTCTTAACCACTTCAGGTTTAGACATAACCTGTTCTTCTTCATCACTATCAGTTGTGCAATCTTCAACAACTATAGCATCTAAGTTCTTAGCAAAGGACACCTTGTCCTGATAAAGTAAAGTTTTATCTAAACTTTTACTTACTTTTTATACCTTAAGGCTCTTACTAGCCTTAGAACCATATTCCATGATTGGTTCTTGAAACTCAGGTAAACCTGAATTTCCTAGGTCAATCCCTGGGGGTTTTGGGATGCCTCTATAAGGAGGTGGGACACTCTTATATCCTACTCCTGACTTAGCTCTATTAATCACCTGACATTCTACTATGTTGTGCACACTTTTAGAAGCATGTTCTAGTGCCTCAGTAGTCAAGTGAATGTTTTCATTTTCCTTTTTGACCCTATCATAAGCTTCTCTCAAAAGCTTAATTTCAGCATCTCTAAAGAATATGTCCTGTCTTAGGAGAGCTTTGTCATCAGAAAAAGCTAATTCATTTTCCTTATAGTGTGTGATTTGTTTCTCTACCTTTTCTAATGCACACTTATAGTTTATAAAGTTTTGAAAAGTCTTGCTTAGCTCTATCTTTTGATCATCATATTGTTTCATTAAAACCTGTAGAGCATTAAGAGCAGTGCAAGTATTTGAACAAGCTTTATGATTTTGTACCTCAGTAGCAAAAAAAGCCATAAGTGCCATTTGAGCAGGAGTTTCTTCCTCATCTGCCATGAAGCTCCAATCAAAACCTAAGCCATCAATAGCTACCATAGCTTTTGGCTCAATAACCTCCTCTGTTTTGGATTTGCTTCCAAAACCTCTATTCTTGCTATCTTGCTGCCTTGGTCTTCTGCAATCTCTTGAGAAATGACCCATCATGTGACAGTTATAGCACTCTATCTTTGACTTATCAAAACCAGCAGCATCAGTGTTGCTGATTATGAGCTTTTTCCCCGTCTTGTGATAGAACTTCTTGGCTCTCATGCTAAGAAGAGAAATTTGCCATTTCAGATCCATTTCCTCCAGATCATCTTCATGGATCTCTTGGAGGTCTTCATAGGAGAGCATGGACCCATTGTTTTGACTTTTAAGAAAGGCACAACAAGTCTTTTCATCCAAAATACTAATGGTACTACTTGATGAACTAGCAGCACCAACATCATCAACAACTTTCACCTCTTCACTTGATTTTGAGGTACTAGGAGTTGACATAAATGCCTTGTTCCCAGTATTAGAACTAGTACCTCCATTCTTCTTCAAATCTTGCTCCACAATCTTGAAGTTGCTATACAAGTCCATCAGTTCCATGGTGTCTAGGTCTGGCTTGTTCTTCCAGACAACAACATGCATAGCCCACTCTTCTGGTAAGCTTCTCAGAAATTTTGAGTTTAAATCTTCTTGGAGCATTTCAATGCCAAGAATAGCAAGTTGGCTCACAATATTCTGAAGCCTATTAAACATGTGGTCAAGAGTTTCATTGTATGTAGAGGAGAAGTTTTCAAACTGCTGCTTGAGCAGTGTCTTGTGGGTTTTCTTGGTGGCTTCATTTCCACCAAACCTGGCAATAATAGCTTCAAATAATGACTTGGCATCCTTGAACTTGCTGAAGTTTAGAAGTTGATCATTAGGAATGGTCATCATCAGCATGCTTCTTGCCTTCAAGTCATTTTTCTTCTTTATTCTATCTTCTGCAGATGATGGCTTTGTCTGCAGAGTTGACACAACTTTGCCGTCCATTGTTGATGTAGTGGTGGTAAGCTGGTAAGAGTTTCCATCTTCAATGATTTCCCAAAGTGCATAATCTTGCACTTGGAAATATTGCTCTATCCTCAGCCTCCACATCTCAAACTCATTCTGTTTGAGCATGGGAATCTTTGCAGCAACATTTTTCTGAATAGATTCAACATCCATTTCTTCAGCTTCTTCTTCTAAATCAATAATATCAGCCTGATCTCTGATACCACTTGTTAGGATTGGACACACAGTTAAGGTGGTTAAACCTTTTGTTCTTTGTGTGTATGATATATTGAGTGAATATGATTAAGTATGCGGAATCTACTTAATCACACTTAGAAGGTGATTTATGTTGTGGAAATGGAATGGTTGTGTTTGTTCTATGACAATGAACAATGAAAGATTAACACCAAACGATTCAATATTATTAATGATAATAATACGAGTGATCTTGAAATATCACTAGGGTTACAACCTTGAATCTTAAGTTCTTACAACTTGTGATATATTTTTGTTTGTTCTATGTCTTAACAGATATATGTTCTAATAATAACACACACTATTCGACTTATGAACATCAACTTATTCACTCATAATATCGAGACTAAGATCTTCTTTTATAGTCCAAGAAGATCTTTACATATTGCTTAAAGTCTAGCCGACCTACTTGTTAACTTATCTTGAGAGTGTCAGTACATAAGATACAACATGTATCTGTGTACACAACTTGTTAACTAAGCACATGGGGTAAGATATTATCTACCGTATATTCTTGACTTTATTACACAAATATCTTTTCAATACTTATCCATCTAGCAGTCTCAACTCAACAGTATCAATTAGCAGTCCCTTCTTCGTACTACCAGTTAGAACGGTTAGTTATAACTTGAGCAGTCCTAAGATATACATCAGCAGTTGGAACTGTTAGAGAATTCTTCTCAGCAGTTGGAACTGTTAATACTTGTAGTTCTTGATACTTAATCTTCAGAACATTTAATTCCCAACATATGCCACATAGTAAACAAACCGTGGGTAGTGTTATTATAGGTGAGGAAGAGAAAATTGAGTTTAGAAAAAGGAAGACAAGTGAAATTGCTAAAATGGTACAAAAACACTCAAATAGCTAATCACTCAACCAATCACCTCTTGGTAATCAAATCTTTTATTATAACAATATACACAGAAGGTTAGTCTCCAACATGAATGCTAACCAAAACAATACAAGAGAAACAAGTAGTGGTCCCTCTAGCAGGTGCTACTACATACACATACAAAACTCACACTCTTAAGAATGAAAGAATAAAACCAAACTGCTAATATGATCAAGATGATCTTAATACAAACCAAACTGATAAACTACACTAAAAATCCAAAACACTAATCTTGAGAAAATACCAAACTTGAGAGAAAACTTGTGTGTAAAAACAATGAGAGAACAATGAGTAGTCCAAACCCTAGATCCGGTCTTCAGCTTATATAGCAGCATTTTACACTCAGCACCCTACACAATATAAAACTTCAAAAAACAAACTCAAAGTTATGGTTAGAAAAATATAGTTATAAAACATTTACGTTTTAAACCTTTTAGTTTTATAAGTTTGCAAAATGATGTTATTATTTTTAACACCCTTCCTCAAACTTATGAAACAAACAGGTTTATCATGCCAAGTTTTTTAACCATAGCAGAATGTTGCACAGAACCAAGTGCCTTAGTCAACACATCAGCAGTTTGATCTCTTGAATCAACCTTAACTGTTCTTATTAAAAATGCTCAAAAGTCAATAAGAAACTATAGTATATATCAATATTGTTTAGTATCAGAATATTGGTCCTTATTAAAAATGCTCAAAAGTCAATAAGAAACTATACAATATATCAATTTTGAAGTAATCCAAACCCGCAGATCAATTCCTAGTCCACATTCCACATGGCGATAAGACAATGACTCCCTGAAGATCTCCTCATCTCACTGAAGACATTCCGAGACTTAAAAAAATTTTGTAGGATGTTTAAGTCTCTGATAAATAGGAGGGAAATCTTTTGAAGAGATAAGTGAAAGGTACTTATCAAAAAGTCAAAATATTACTTTAGTTGGTAAAGGTATAAAACAGTTCATCACTGTTCCACCAAAAATATGTTGGTGCCATACTAGGAATAAAGGCAAATGTACAAGATGATGCTTCGGTTAATCATGAAGAAATGGTTGCTTCCTATGTTGATCTGAGGAACCATGTTAAGAAATGCCAAATCGAAGCCATAGCAAGCATCTGTGCCACTGATACGGCTTTAGGTAAACTTACTGAGTCCAATGTGTGTAACACCCCGTTAAAATTTTAGATAGCAGCGGAAGACTTAAACGGGGTATTACCAATTAGATCACAGTCGTAAGCATAGATTAAACATTAAAAGTAGAATTTATATCATTCAATGAAAACTCAATATTCAGAGTTACACAATATTTTCCAAAAGAGATAAGTTTTCACAAAAGGGATGATGAGTTTGAAAAGAATGACATAATTATTTGAAATAAATGGGGTAGGTTTCCAGTGCCCTTGCCAACTCCATGCCTTGAGATCTTTAGTTACCTGAGATAAAACATACTTAAAATATCAACACAAAGGTTGAGTGAATCCATAGTGTTTAATTTGTAATAGTTTGAACACAAGTTGATTAGTAGCACAACGGTGATATCGTTGTAATAAAACAAATAGAAATAATTTGATCAGTAGCACAACGGTGTTATCGCTGTGTATCATATAGATATATTGCCCTAAGTCTTATGCCACGCAAATGTTGACATCGTGTGATATCATAAAAATGATATAACTTAAAACATAATAATGATGCAAGTAAAAGGGGCCCTCGTAGCAGGAGTTTGCCATTCTCCTTGTTATCTCAAATATAGTGCATTTGGGTTGCTGATCTAGCTAACACAAATGGGGTCGTCAACCCCAATAGATCTATCCACAATATTCGCGTTCACTCGCAAGTGATTAATGGCTCATGATATGAGGGACTTTTGGCAATATCGATAACTTAGGCAATATCATTCAGGACAGTATACAGAAAAATAATTGTGTTCGGGTTTAGAGCATGTATCTCCCCACGGGTTTAGAAATCATATAAAAAAATGTGGGACTATGAACTCACCTTAGTAGTGTAGTAATCGAGTAGTGATCAAATAGTGAAATGAATAGCCCCCGACTTGCGACCAAGAATAATGTGTTAAGTTTAGATTATTATTTGCATTTTGGTTTTATTGAGTGGAATGATGAGTGTGGAATCTACGAATGAGGTAGTGTCGAGTTTGTGTGATTAGAATGTTTAGAGTTCAACAAAATAACGGCTTATGATTTGGTGTTATTGTGTAGAGTGTTATTGATTTAGGATTTTATAACAAGTGTTTATTCTTAGTTAATATACGTAATTGAATAACAAGTTAAAATATTTAATTTAAATATTTTTAAGAAATAAAAGTTAAGTTATATATAACGCGTTCGTATTCGTTATACGATACTAATCGTTGTGAAGAATAATGTATTAGTATAATTTGATATTGAAAAATTTATAAAACACAAAGATATAATTTCTTTCAAAATATAATATAGTTACATTAATCTCCCTTGTCTTTGTAAAAGTTACATTTTTAACCCGAAAGTTAAATTGTTTAAAATTCTAGTCCAAAAATATTATTTTACACATTTACCCTTATCTTTTTGTTAATTACAGATTTGGTCCTTGGCTTTATTTTAACTTTCGCAAACTTTTAGTTTCGACACACTAATTTCCAGAATTTACACATTTAGCCCCTTTGTCTCGCGAGTTTTGCATCTTTAGTCCTAAGTTCAAAATTTACAAACCTTTTTACACTTTCTGATTATTACTTGACTCAAAAGTTTATTTTTAGCTTATAACCTATAGCTTATTCGAAAAGGGCTTTTGGGTGTCGTATGGGCTTTTAAAGCCCAACATCGAACTAAAGTGGGTTTAGTTTATCTAGTAACATACTTGGGCTTGTGAGCCAAACCATGGGTGCGTTTGATTTGTAGTAATGAGCCAAACCAAAAATATAGGTCGAGTAGTTTTAGGATGAAGGGAAAAATGATACATATGTGACCTTATTCTCTTCGAAAAGTTCTTTGATTTGACGTGTATGAATAAAATTTACGATCTTATCATGGGCTCGTTAGCCCACTAAGGCCCATGAGGTGGTTTTAATAAAGAAAGGGTCGACTGTTTTAGCAAATGGGGTATGTTTTGTTTGCGTTATGGGTTAGAAACTTTACATGGTTCGTTATTTAAGTGTCCTCTAGCCTGACGATTCGAAATGTATGCAAAAATGAAAATGTCGTACGTTTAAATAAGTAGATAGCGAGGTAACTCTTTTAGTGTTTATACGGTTATGTTCTTACGTTAATGTGGTGAATTTTAAGCTTGGTTTCATGTTATCATGTATGTGTATGTAGCATGCATGGTTCGTATGAAACGAAAATAAAATGACGAGTTGGAATGAAAGTAAGAACTTACAACACCAAGAGATTGGTGGGACGTTCAAATGGGGAAAAGGTGACGAATAGGATTCAACGACAAACCAAGAACCTAAGCTTCCTTCTCCAAATGGTAACCCACGATTCCAAGTAAAACCCCCAAACACTTGTAATGTAACCCAAAATCTTGCTTCTTCTCTCTTCTTGCTCGACAGTATTTGAGTAGGAGTATGTGTGATTTGTTTGAGTTTGTGTAATGCAAAAAGGATGAGGTGTGATCTCTTCGTTTAAATAGAACATGAGGGTAAGATTATAGGGTTTGACTTCTCTTATTGTGTACTTGTACTAGGAAATCATGTCACACTTATCTCAAGAAGGTTTAACGCTTAAACAAGGGGCTTGAGCCCGGTTTTGTGGTTGACGAGAGGTAAGGACGATGTACTAAGTACCCTTAGTCGAATCCTTGCATGGGAAAACAAAGAGTGTGAGATTTATAAAAACCATACTAGTTGACCTTAGGTGTTTAATGGCTTTGTCCAATGGGTTAAAAAAAATTAGAGGAGACAAAGGTACACTTAATGACTTGATTAGCATCTTACATTATGTTGATATAAAAAATGCCTAAACACGTTATTAATATTTTTCGATATATCTACGTGTTGATAATCACAAAATGTAAAATCATTAATCGGAAAATTATGACGTAAACAAGTATTTAGTTGTAAATATCTATTTCTACAACTCAAATCACTTAAGGTATGAATGAACTAATGCTTAATGCATTATATGATCAAAGGAACATTTTCTTAATAACTAGATTTTTTATAAAACATCAAAAACATTTTATATATTTTTGAAAAACATTTTTGGTATTAAATAAAAATGTTTAATCTTTTATAAAAATATGAATTCAAATTTTCAACCAAAATCAGTTAAAATGTTCCAGAAAAACCTTCCCCACAAAAAGACAAATTTGGGCAACGGACACCTTGGGCGGCCCCCTTAATTTTACTAGGCGGCCCCCTTAAAATTAAGGGGACCGCCCCCCTATTTAAGGGGGCCGGCCACGCTCCAGTAGGTCTCCAGCTGTCCAGTTTTTCTCCTATAAATATCAGCCTTCTCCTGGATTTTTACTCACCTTTTGCACACTAAAACTTTCTGTTTTAAAACCTTTCTAAACATTGTAAATCATTTGATCATATTTTCTTAAGCATTGGTTTCTAAGTGACCCAAGCTTCCACCACCAAAAGTGCAAAAGAAGAACTCTACTTCAACTAGTGAAGAAGTGTTATTACTTACCTCATTCAATTGTGTTGTTGTGTAAAGTGTTGTATAGTTGTGATAAGTAGATCCTAGTGTAAGTAACTAGTTGTGTTGTAAAGAAGTAGTGTAGAAGTAGTTGTGAAGTAGTTGTGGAAAAGTAGTCGTGAAGAAGTCGTGAAGCCGTTGTGAAGTCGTCGTGAAGAAGTCGTGATTAAGTCGTGTAGAAGTTGTGTATAAGTTGTGAGATTGGTTCTAGCTACGATTAGAACTCGACATCTAGCTTTGTGTCGTTAAGCCGGTGTAAGCTAAAGTTGTGTAAGGTTTCTCCGCCATAAGGGAGTTTGTTGACATAGTGAAGAAAACTCTCGAGTAGGTGACTCGAGGAGTGGAGTAGGGCAAGGAAGGTGTCCTTGTAGCCGAACCACTATAAATCTCCTTGTTGTGGTTTGATCTTTCCATCTCTATCTTTCATTTCATTATATTTACTTTACTTGCATTGCTTATCTATACTTGTTTATATTTTTTCATATTGATCAAGAGTTGAATTCACATAAGATAGAATCGAAGTTTTAAAAAGTAAACAAAAGTTTTCATAAATTAAAAAGACGTAAAACTATTCAACCCCCCTTCTAGTTTTCCACACATTATTTGTGGATTAGTGTGTGTCGAGGTGTTCAAAAGGAAGGGAAAGAAAACATTGGTAAATTAAAAGTATGTTAAGTATTGAGTTTTGGTTTGTTTTGTTGAGCTTGTGTCGTGTGGGAGCAAAAGAAACAAAGCTAGGAATGAATGAATTGTCATTTAAGTATGGCATGTTGTTTTTGTGTTTAGTTTGTGTCGAGTAGTACAAAGGGAAACAAGATGAGGTATTAAGATTTGGTTTTATATTTTGTGTAGTCTTGTTCGGCCCAACAGACAAGGAAGAAGGAAAAAATATGAGTGTGGGCTTTTGGTGGACTCGGCCCAAAGGCTAGGAAGAAAGAAATTAATGGTGGGCTGTGGTGTTTTCGTTCGGCCCAAGAGAAAGAAGAGAAGAAAAAAATATAATATACATATATATAAGTGAATAATGAGATAAGTGATTTTAGTTGTAATATGTGTTTATTAATTAGGTTGGTTCGTTACATCTCGAAGTTCGTGTAGTTTTTAAATGTCGATGTGCAAGTGAGCTATTCGTGTCAAGTTTCGAAATCGTTAAAGGGTAACTGGCGATCGTTGTTTGATATATAAAAAAAAGTTAACCCGTAAAAATAGGTTATTCAACATAATTTAGAATTACTTGATGATTAATATTACTAATGACATGGGATTTTTACAAGGTATTACAGTACCCACCCGTTAGACTGGATTCGTCCCGAATCCTAAGATGTGATAGTTGTCGGAGTTGTTTTATCGAATAAGTGAGGATATTTAGCACGGATTTGGTCTTCGCGTTCCCAGGTGTACTCTGGTCCTCTCTTAGAGTTCCATCTAACCTTGACAATGGGAATACGGCTTTGTTTCAATCGTTTGACATCTCTATCCAAAATTTCTATTGGTTCTTTGACGAAATTTAGCTTGTCGTCAAGTCGATTTTTTTTTTTGGAACGTCAAGGGTTTCACCCGATAGACACTTCTTCAGGTTCGATACATGGAAGGTATTGTGCACTCTACTAAGCTCTTCCGGAAGTTCAAGCTTGTATGCCACTGGACCAATCCTCTCTAGGATTTTGAATGGTCCAACGTATCTAGGATTTAGCTTTCTACGCTTCCCGAATCTAATCATTCCTTTTCAAGGCGATACTTTCAACATTACCCGGTCTCCAAACTGAAACTTCATGGGTTTTCTTCTTACATCGGCATAAATCTTTTGCCGATCTCGGGCGGCTTGCAACCGTTGTCTGATTTGTACGATCTTTTCAGTGGTCTCATGAATAAGTTCAGATCCTGAGATCTGAACATCCCCAACTTCTGCCCAACAAATGGGCGATCGGCACTTCCGACCATAAAGTGCTTCAAATCAAACAGCCCTTCTACTAGTGAGATACCTTGTGGTTGTAGAAGGATTTGATTAATGCCAAATGGTTATCCTAGCTATTACAAAAATCATTCGCTCATGCTATTAATGTGTCTCCTAGAGCCTATTTGTGTCCTAATCCTTCGAGGGAGGTAGGTGTAGTTGTCGACACTGAAATGAAAGGGTGGATTCCATTTGAATTAGAACAATGAGGCTAGATATCGCTATTATTTTTATGGCGGCTATAGAGAATTTAAGGGGAAAAGTCCCTTGGTGTGAATGACAAGAAATAACTTGTCAGTAGGCATACATGGCTAGTCAAGAGTGATGGTCCATGAGTCAAGGGAACTAAGGGCAATTTCGAATGCTAATGATTAGGAACGCTCGAAAGTTATCATCGGACAAAGCTCGTGATTGCAAGTGCTTAAATTGTTAAGGAAAAACTATGGTGTATTGTGTAACAACCCGCCTTATAGACCACAATATTGTCCGCTTTGCCAGTAGGCTCACGGCTTTGCTTTTGTGGCCCTCATGTGAAGACTTCCCAGCAGGTCACCCAAGCCAGTACTACTCTCACATGAGCACGCTTAACCGTATGGGCGATTAACTGTTAGACCACAAAACGCGTTGTTGTTGTATAAGGCGAATGTTAACTTATGTCCCAACATTACTCCAAGTCACGGCCAATGTGGGATTTGCCTAGGGTGTTACATATTGTGACTCGAGATCGTGGCATAATGGTCTAAGTCAGGTGAGTACTTTGTCGAGGGATGTTTGTCTCATTATAGAAAGAAGTTAAAGGTCTTATGGTCAGATGTGACCTCATATTATCCCAAGTGAAAGTGATGTCACGTGTCAAAGTGATTATGCTATCTAAAACTCCGAAAAGGGCATGTCGCCTCTTGAGTATCCGCTTAATCAATTTCAGGTGCTTCTACCAGTGTGAGAATCTTATCTTATAGGATGAGTGGGAAAGTTGCACTTTGAAGGAGTAGCGTTAAGGTATGGCATATAGCTATTGTCAATCTTAGGCAAGTCAAGTATTGTGCGTTTTCTTGCTTAGAGATATTGATAAAATTTTGTTTGAAATTTTTATTTGAGTGTGCGTTTACACGAATCTGACCAAATCAATAATTCAAAAGACACAAATTTCTTTGTTTGAGATTAATAGTTGAGTAAATTACTGCGACCCTGAAAAATTTAAAGTTTAGTGAAGCAATTTTTTTTTTTTTTTTTTTTAATACGGTTTGGATAAGACAATTTCACATAAACCAATGTTTAGACATTTGTTAACATACGAAAGCTTGATATGGTCTGACTAAAATAGATATATAATTCCGTAGTGTGGGTTTGTAAGCATGGTGTAGATAACTTTACAAAAATTAACACTTAGTCGTACTTTAATATGTAAAAGTTTTGATATAGTTTGACCAGAGAAAACCTTTAACTCATAAAATGAGTATCTCAGAGAAATACTTATGTAATTTATATAAAAGCGTTTTTAAAGAAAGATTCTTGAAAGCGAAATCATCAAAGTTGAAGGTATAGTTGGGTATGGCATTTGTATAAGTTTTCAAAAATTTTAAGGACAGAGTCTAGTTTCCAATGTTCGATAGTGTTTGGTGGTTAAATGTCGGCTGAAGTTTATAGATATGGTACTAAATTTACTAGGACAGTATTGGGATGTATCATGACTTATGAGTGAGTCGGATATTGTGTCATGGGGCATTTTCCTTGGCTACAAGTGTAAGTTGTGTATCAATGGCCGATTGGTACGTTGAGAGTGTTTGGCATTTCAGTGTGGAAGTGAGACTAATTTAAAAATGGATTTTTGAGGCTGAATAATCTAGAACTCCTAGAGGACATGTTGTAAGGGTGATTGTATATTGATTTTCCAATCCGAGTATCCATCACTTATAAGGGAAATCTTATTATATGGTGTGGAAAGGGTGAATTGTACATTTACCGAATAGTGTCAAGTTACGGTATCTTGTCATTCCTAATCGCGGACAGGGATGCTTGATTTACCTCTAAGGTTTGGTTTAGTTAACCAAGATGTTTTGGATCACTCTTACGTCCCATTCAGGCTAATACCCTCAAAGAATTAGCGAAAGATTTGGCAATTTCTCAAGATAGTGGCTCGGTTTGCTCTGTACGGTCTTAAGACTTTCGTCAGGTTATAAGTCATTCAATTGTGTGATCCTAGTCCCTTGTCAAAAGTTTCATTGGTCCTTTCATTGTTTACTTCCCTCGAGGGGTCCTCTTCGTATTGTTAAGATCCTATTACCATAAGGTACGCGGACGAGTTTCTCATCGTGGATAATTCAATAACTAGACCAAAAATTTCTAGACCTCAAGTTCTGGGGACACTAGATTGATGTCTTATGTTTATCTAGTTGGTTTAGGGTGCAACCTCGAAAGATGACATTGGTTCTATTAGCAGTCAAATGGCTAGTTTGGCGGTACTCTTAATACTTAACGTGAATGGTAGAGTCTTGAAGAATGGTGTCGGTTGCTACTAGCAATTAGTTAGTTGGTTTGTTAGTGTACTTAGTGTCCAACGCAGTAAGCATGGTGTCAATTTAGGGACTAAATGTAATCATCATCATGATTGTTATCGAGTACAGAGAGGGTAAGTCTTTGTCATCCATGGGGTTATGAGTCATTCGGTAGTTATCGAATTTAGAGGTTGTCTGTTCGACGGTGGGATCCTTCGAAATTGGATGATGTGAAGTAAAGTGAGATGTCATAAGGTTAAGTTTTGTACAAATTCTTATGGTAATGATTATATGTAATCCCGTTGATTGTGGCTATATTCGTTGGTAGGTTGCTCCTATGATGGCTAATGTTGTAACTGGTCCTTGCGGATTAGAATATGTGGCGAGACTAGACTGATTTCATGTGATAGGATGGTGTCGAAGTCTATTTGTGTTTCTTAGTACGGATGCCCATGACTTGCACAACTTTTATGTAAGTTTGTGATTTCAAAAATAGTAGTAGAAAGTTTGACTTTTGGCAAAAGTGTTAGACAACTATTTCCAGCATAGCATGGTTCTACCTAAATTATACATAGGTGATCAGGCTTTGTATAATTTAAGTCCAACAATGCAATATTGGGTTTAGTTCAAAAGAAAGTATCGGTAATTCTGTTCATAAGGTGGTAGCTTAAATACTTTTCAAAGAGGACTTGGTTTATAGGGTGATTGCAGATTAGATTATAAAACGGTGTGTAGAATAGTTTATAAGATGGTAGTGGAACTTTTCGAATAAATGTACTTTAGTTTACAAAATGTTGGCGAAACCATTTTTTGGTGTATGGAATAGTATTAAAGTAGCAAATCGATTTATTGCATAAAATAAGATAGTTCATAAAATAATATGTGAAATAGTTTATAGAACAATAGGGATGACACTTTATTATTCAAAAGTTGGCAGTGAGGCCGCAATTTTTTATTTTTGTGGTAGTAAAATAGTTCGTAGGATAACGACAAGTTAGTTGTAATGCATTTGCGATATAGTTTGTTGTTTTATCAGCGGTTAAAGTGATGCTTAGGGGGGCAAAATAATTTATAAGTCAATAATAGAACCCGTAGGGTATTTGCAACATAGTTTATAGGGTGTCAGTAAAAACATTTGTGGGCTTATAGACTAGTAGTAGGGTAGTAAATTTTTGTTTATTGCGTTTATATCAAATAGTTTGTGGGATGATTCGTAAAATAGATTGTATGTTGATAGCAACACCGTTTATTATTTTTATAAGAGGGTAGTATGGTAGTCAAATAGTCGAAAAATGGAAGCAAGGTGGTTCACAAAGTAAAGTGACGAAATGACTGATGGGATAGTGATAAACAATATATAAAGTTTTAGCAAAATATTTTATAAAATTGTAGTAAATGGTTTCACAAGATAGTAGCAAAATGGTCTATAAGATGTTTACAAAATGGTTTATATGCAACTTAACAAAACAATTCATAAGTTTGATAGTAAATTTGGTTATTTGTTTATAAGGAAATTCTTAAGAGAATGATAAGTCCGTTTGTTCATAACAAGGCGTTAGTGAACTGTTTTGGTTGATAGTGGTAGGGTATCAAATTGGTCTATTACATGGTAATAGTTTGTAAAATGGTATAATAATAGTTTGTAAAATATGGAGTGCAATGGGCGACTGTTGGCACATCTAGTTGATATGAAATTGTACACCAATATGTCGAGGTTTGTACTTATTAAAAGGGAAGGAGAGTGAGACATAGTAAGGATGTTCCTATTAATAGACGTATGTAATATAACGAGATTAGCTCAAACATGATAAGGTCGGAATAATTCACGACTACCATAATATGATAACATAACGTGAGTAGATACAATCATCACACATATGATGGAAAATTTCGGCTCTTATAGACCAATATCAATACATTGCATAATCGAACCACATGTCCAAATGATAACTTGTCTCAAATTTGTTATACAACAAAGTGATACTACAAGCGTCACTAATTTGGCCACACATCCCGTGGCTAGGATAGAAGCTACTGATGATAATAGTGTAGTCTAAGAACTACCTGGTGCTCCTCTAGGTGGATCCTCGGTGGTGGTATGTGATTCGAAAGAATCAACGCATATTTTTCTCCAAGGAAACACAAGTGAAGTATGTGTAACCCGGTTCGTTATCCCCGATGAAGGATTGAATGGAATTCGTGATCTCGATTCGTGAAACGTGTTTGAATGGTGAGAATAAAGAGTTTTTGGGTTTCTATGCTAAAATGAGTGAACATAAATTAAAAACGACTTAAAAAGCAAGGAGAATGATAATCTAAAGCATTCGTGGCTAAAAACGTAAAGGAAATCTAAAAATACGTTTAAACCGGGAAATCCCGAGCCTAAAATGTCAAAACGATGAAATACTAACTCTACGGGCATCAAACTAATTTTCCTAAGTTCTAATTAATAAAAGAAAATTTAAAAAAAAAAGAATTATATTTTTCTGATTATTATTTAATTAAATACAAATTAAAAACTGAATTTAAAAGAAAAATTAATTAAAAATACTAAATGGAAACTAAAAATTACGGAAAAATACAGGAAAGTGCTAAATGATATGTTGAATCTAGGAAAAATAATCAGGGGATGCCAGCTTATCCAGATAAGCTGGAATAAGCAAATCTGCCCTTAATAAGCTAGGGTGGAAAAGTCAAACCAAAGCAAGAGACCCAGGTTCGAATCCTGGCTCAGACCTAATGCCAACTATTTAATTTTTTTGATTTTCTTTTTGCTACTTAACAACCTAATGAAAATAATCAACTTTAATAAAGACAACTTATTTTTAAAACCACTAGAAAGCTCAGAAATAAGCTGAATAAGCAATCAGTTGGATTTCAAGAGAAACAAGAAAAGGGAAAATAAGCTAAAGGGCATATAGGCTGACAACAAGCTGACAAGGACTTGAAATAAGCAAAACTGGACTAGTGTGACTACAAATAAGCTAAGTTATCAGAAAAAGCTTATGGCAATAAGCCAATAAGCTCAGCTTAATGGGAAAAAAGGGTGAGGTCTGCTGATCTAGGTATGACATAGGGCAAATTTGAGCTTTTTCAAGCCATGAAAAAGCTGTCATAAGCTGATCCTAAAAACTCATAAAAATGGGAAGTAAGTAGCTAAGCCACCCAAGTACAAAAGTGCTGAATTTCAGCTTTTAACAACTTAACTGAAACAAATTAAAAAAATCCACAAAAGGGCTGCAAAAAATGGAAAAGTGGAAATATGCAGTCTGATCTACTAATTTTTGGTCAAAACTAAGGCAATCCCTATTGTGTTGAGTCCACCTTTTGAAATCTCACTATTTGAACTAAAAGAGGTGCAAAATCACAAAGATGTGGCATCAACTCAGCTTATTGCCACAATAAGCTAAATAGATCAGTGGGCAAAGAATCCAATCCTCTAAAATAAGTTCTAAAAGCCCTACAAACAACTCAAATAAGCTAGGTAATCAGAATCAAACTTAGTAAAAGTGCATATGAACAGTTCTAACCCAATTTGACCCGTTTGACTTGCTAAACCAAACACCCCTTCATATCACTGATTTTAAGATTTAAACTGGAAACCACCAAATTGACCCTAGATTCTGACTTATTGATGATTATCTAACTTGATTAACACCTAATAAGCAATTCCTATATGTGAATAAGCACTGATTAAGCTAACACTATATTATGCTAATTTGGACTGATTTTAAGCTTTTGAGTGAAAATGAGATTTAAACTAACACTAACTAGAAAACTACCCTACTATACTTCAAATAAAACAAATAAGCAAATAAAAAAGCAATAAGCATAAGAATAAGCTAGTGAACAGTACCCGTTGACTTTTGTTGACCTCCTTGGATTAGAGCTGCGTTGACTATTATAAGTCCACAAGAAGCTATAATGAGCTTCTATGGGCTTATATAAAGGGTAAGGAAGCTTGTGATTAATTTTTAACAACTAAAGAGCTTAATTCGATTTAATAGAAATACTTGAATTTTGATTAATAATAAAAATGAGTACAAGGCTGTTTAATATTAGAACAAATAGACTAAAAATGACTTGAATTGATAACTGGAAGCTTGAAAATAAAATCTCTAATAATTATACTAGCATAACGACTACTGATATGAAAACTACTTGCCATTTCTGGCTACAAAATGCCCTATTTATACTAAAATTAAGGTGGGATATCTTCTTTGACTTCTTCTGACCCATTTCTGACCATTGGATTATCTTGAATTCATCTGAGCCGTCCACACCATTTTTGGCGCCAAAATGGTTAAAGTGGGATACCAACTGTGTACTGATAACTTGAGGGGAGGAAGTAGCATTAAATGCTTTTTGGACTGAGGTAGGTGGAGTGTAGAGGGGGAAGGATGCAGGGTGAGGAGAGGGTGGTTTTGTCAGGAAGAAAATGGTGGGTGTAGGTGGTTTTAGTTCTGGCGGGTTTGTGGGTTTGACCAGGTTGTTTAACCCTGGTATTATCTAAAAAGATAAACGGGGTTGGGTTATTTATGGAGTTGGGCTTATGGTATTGGTGTGGGCTGGGTTAGGATTAGGATTGGGTTGGGTTTTTATTTTTTTTGGATTTCAAGGGAAAAGGTTTAATTAAGTTTAAAGGATTAAACTTGAAATGGGATAAGCTTGGGGAGACTATTTCTGCCAAAACTGGAAATTTATTCCAAGGGACCAATTCTGTCATTTTGATTTTCTTTGAAGGTTGACTTTGACACTTGAGAAATTTCTCGGTCCAAACTTGTAAATTTCTTCCCCGGCTTCGACTTTTGAACTTTTTCCAATCTTGTGCTTGGTTATGTCCGTTTTTGCCCTGTTTTCAATCCTTTTGTACCTGAAACGCATAAAAACACAAACCAATGATATCTGCAGTATAATATGGTATATTTGGCCTTTTTTAGCGTTTTTTATGTATTAAATGGTCATAAAATGATGAGTAAATAGGCACTCATCATCCCCCCACACTAAGCTATTGCTAGTCCCTAGCAATCCGATCATGCGAAGTAATGAAAGGATCAAAAGAATACAAAGCATACCCCGTTTCGACTTTTTATTTGATGCAAGAAATTTAAACTAGAACAAAAATATACACATGCTTGATTTTCAAAAATGGTATCATGGAACGGGATTCACACAAAATGGGTGTCTCCAGGGAATTGAAATCGTCATCCTCTTTTTTATACTCCCAACTAAGCTTAAACTCAATGTACAAATGTTTTTTGTAAAATGCTAACACTACTTATACTAATAATCTATGTAAGCCGAGACTTAACTTTTCACTCCCATATTTATTCAAGTTAAGGTGACTGTGCTTGATTTTCAAAATTTTGATCACAAAAATCGACGTTTTTATAAGATTTTGACTAATACTAGTTGAAAGATAGATTTAAAATTTACAACAAGCAAATTTCAAAAGTTTATTCAACACATCAAAACTTATTGCATTTTGCAATATCATTCCATTTTTGCATTTTGCAATATCATTCCATTTTTATTTTATTTTTTTTTTCTTTTCATTTTTTCATCATTTTTTTTTAACTTGTGCAACATAAACTAACGGAGTTTTACGAGAACCAAGACATTACACCTTCCGGAATAAAGGATCCAAGGGCCGTTACAACGGAGAGTTCCAAGACTCTAAACATTCCTGAAATGAGGATCCAAGGGTGCTAGACCAAGACCTTACACATTCCGGAATTAGAGGTCCAAGGGCCGGTGTAAGAGGGTAGCCAAGACCTAAACACCTTCCGGAAATAAGGATCCAAGGGCCGATCTTGAACCGTAGCTTTTTTTGCACATACATTTATTACTTAACTTTTGCAACTATGACATATGCTTGTTCCGAAGTTTAAATAAATCTTTGAACTAGTATTTTTCAAAATCGTATGAAAAAATGATTTTATGTGTTCAAATGTTTGAATATAAGCACTTATTAAGTCAGATTAGGAGCTTCTGGGAGGAAAAGCCATAGATTACTTGTATAAGCTTTAAAGGGAACCAACTACTCTACGCTTAGCATTTTCATTTGCACATATCGTAAAACCTTAGTCTAATCGTTAAGGAAGCAGCCAGATCAACACACTGGCAGAGTCGGGATCCCCTTTGTTCTAACCTAATCAAGACTAAACACTTTTATTTTTACTTTTTTTTTGTGCAAAGCACTTCTTTTTCATGCAATTTTTTTATCTAAAAACGAAAAAAAATTTAAAATTTTGGCCAAAACGGGGTACTAGGGCACTAGAAGGTACAAATGTGACAAAATTCACGAGAATTCCCCCCACACTTAGAATTGAATATTGCCCTCAATATTCAAAGTACCGGCTATTATGGCGACACTTAGAACGTAAAAAGGTAATACTAATAGCCAAGTGTGTGACAGAAATCTCACTTTTCACAAACAGGATTAAAAAGATATCCCTAGATAAAGTTAGTAACAAGATCGGATATTGGGCGGCTGGATTGAAAACAGGCGCATCAATCATCACGATCTAAGGGAAACCTGCAAACAAGGGCAAACAACACACAAACAGAGCATAGTAGAGGACTCCCCCCCCCCCCACTAGTGTCAGAAAATAGAAAAAAGTCAGAAACATGGGTTGTCACCCATGTGGTGGTAATGTTTTTGTTAACCGAGTCACTAGCTTGACTCGACCCCGAATTCATTGCTCCATGGGGAAAGTTTTGAGATCCGGGACAACCATGGGTGGTATGTCCCCTCCAAAGTAATGCTTCAACCTATGACCGTTCACTTTGAAGTTTGGTCCATCGGTTTGAGATAACTCGATGGTGCCATAAGGAAAAACTCGAGCAACGGTGAATGGTCCAGACCAACGGGTTTTTAACTTGCCCGAGAAAATCTTTAATCGAAAATTGAAGAGGAGGACTCGATCACCAACGTTGAAAACGCGATTTTTGATTTTGGAGTCATGAATCCTCTTCGTCTTCTCTTTGTAGATTAAAGAGTTCTCGTAGGCTTGATCCCTAAGCTCGTTTAATTCATTCATTTGAAGCTTTCGGTGATCACCCACGGTTTTGAGGTCGAAATTTGCATGTTTTAAGGCCCAATAGGCCTTATGTTCGAGCTCAATGGGCAGATGGCATGCTTTTTCGTACACTAGCTTGTAAGGAGTACACCCAATGGGTGTTTTGTATGCTGTACGGAAAGCCCATAATGCGTCATCTAATTTATCAGCCCATGAGGCCCGATTTTCACCAACAGTTCTCTCCAAGATTCGTTTCAATCCACGATTGGAAACCTCGACTTGACCGCTCGTTTGTGGGTGATACGCAGTAGAAAGACGGTGAGTAACTCCGTACTTAAGCATGACCTTTGCGAATTGGTCATTGCAAAAATGGGTACCGCGATCACTGATAATAGCTCGAGGAGTTCCGAATCGGGAGAAGAGATTTTTTAAGAACTTTACAACAACTCGGGCGTCGTTAGTGGGGAGCGCTTTTACTTCCACCCATTTTGACAAGTAATTGACAGCCACGAGGATATATTTGTTCCCTCGTGAAGACGGGAATGGCCCCATAAATTCGATGCCCCATACCTCAAAGATCTCGCAGACTTGAATTGCATTTTGTGGCATTTCGTCTTTTTGCGAGGTTTTTCCTTGACGTTGGCAAGAGTCACATGACTTTACCAAGTCGTGGGCATCACGGTAGATAGTTGGCCAAAAGAAACCGGAATCAAAGACTTTTTTGGCGGTGTAGTTCGGGCCATGATGTCCCCCGGTGGGTCCATTGTGGCAAGCCTTAAGAATATCAACGGCTTCTTGGCCGTGAACACACCGCCGGATGACTTGATCCGCATAAACTTTAAACAAGTAGGGGTCGTCCCAAAAGTAATGCTTAACATCTTTGAAGAATTTCTTCTTTTGTTGGGACGACATCCCTTTCACAACAAAATTCCCCGCATGGTAATTTGCAAAGTCGGCAAACCATGGGGTACTTGGATCATCTTTTAATGAAACCATCCCAAGTGTCTCGAGAGGAAATGTTTTGGTAATTTCCATTTTCTCGAGAACACTTTGATGAGGGTTCTCTAATCTGGATAAATGATCGGCGGCAAGATTCTCCGCTCCTTTTTTATCACGAATTATAACATCAAATTCTTGGAGCAGGAGAACCCACCGAAGTAATCTCGGCTTAGCATCTTGCTTAGCAAGGAGATACTTTAGAGCCGAATGATCCGTATACACTATGGTCTTGGATAAGACAAGATATGGTCTAAATTTCTCGAAAGCATAAACAACGGCTAATAACTCTTTCTCAGTAGTGGTGTAGTGAGATTGAGCATCGGTCATTGTCTTGCTAGCATAGTGTATCGGCTGAAAGTACTTAGATTTTCGTTGCCCCAGGACTGCCCCAATAGCATAATCACTAGCATCGCACATGAGCTCGAATGGCAAGTCCCAATCGGGGGCAACTAAGATCGGTGCTTCAGTAAGTTTCTTTTTAAGAATTCCGAATGCTTCAATGCATTCGGGAGAGAAGAAGAATGGAGCATCTTTTTCAAGAAGATGGGTCAGAGGCCGGGCGATTTTAGAAAAATCTTGAATAAATCGATGGTAGAACCCGGCATGACCAAGGAAACTTCGAATTCCTTTGATGGTGGTGGGATGAGGTAGCTTAGCGATAACATCGACTTTAGCTTGATCTACCTCAATCCCGACACTGGAAATCTTATGGCCGAGGACAATGCCCTCTTTGACCATGAAGTGGCACTTCTCCCAATTTAGAACAAGATTGGTGTCTTCACACCGTTTTAACATTTTATCTAAATGGGAGAGGCACGACGCGAAAGAATTTCCATACACCGAAAAATCATCCATAAACACTTCCATAGTTTTCTCGATCATGTCATGGAAGATGGCTATCATGCACCTTTGGAACGTGCCCGGAGCGTTGCATAAACCGAAAGGCATACGTCGGTAGGCAAATGTACCATAAGGGCAAGTGAATGTGGTCTTTTCCTGATCTTGTGGATCAATCGGGATTTGGAAATACCCGGAAAAGCCATCGAGAAAACAATAGAACTCATTTCCCGCTAAACGTTCAAGCATTTGATCCATAAAAGGAAGCGGAAAATGGTCTTTTCGGGTAGCATCATTGAGTTTTCGATAGTCAATGCACACTCTCCATCCAGTGACGAGACGTGTAGGAATCAACTCATTCTCTTCGTTTTCAATGACGGTCATACCCCCTTTTTTGGGAACACAATGGACGGGACTAACCCACGGGCTATCGGAGATAGGGTAAATCATTCCGGCATCAAGAAGTTTAAGAACATCATTCTTGATAACCTCATGAATTTTTGGATTTACCCTTCTTTGTTGTTGCACTGTGGGTTTAAAATCATCCTCCATTAAGATCTTATGAGTACTGAAACGAGGGTCAATACCCTTTATATCGGAGAGCTGCCAAGCGATGGCACTCTTGTGCTTTTTGAGCACATCAAGAAGTTGGGTCTTCTCCTCATCTTTAAGATCTTTAGAGATAATGACAGGAAATTTGTCAGTATCTTCCAAGAAAGCGTATTCAAGATGAGGAGGTAAATCCTTGAGCTCGAGCTCCGGAGGATTAGACGGCTTAATCTCTTTGATTTCTTCGATTTGAATTTCCTTCGGAGGGAGAGAAGATGATGGATCATTATTAATTAACTTCTCGAGGAGGAGAAGGTCTCTCTCCGGATCAAAATCGGTATCATCAATTTCCTAAGAAATCGATTCATTTTTGAGACAAGCATCGATCTCTTCCAAAATGAAATCACTTCCCTCAAACGGAGTGAGAGAAGGGGAAGAGTCGGAAAGAATAGGTTGAGAAGAAGGAGTGGGATCACCACTAGAAGAATTATTCGAGAATCCAAGAACTTCTTGAGAATACTCCTCCAAAGCAATGTCAATGACATCAATTCGATTAACCGAAATAGAATCATGGTTGGAGGAGTATTTGAAAGTTCGATCAAGATTAAAGGTCACAGCCTCATTATCAACCCGAAGCGTTATTTCTTCACCATAAACATCAATCAAAGCATGCCCGGTCCTTAAAAAGGATCTCCCTAAAATAAGGGGAACCCGAGGATCGACATCAAAATCAACGATGACAAAGTCGGCGGGGAAATGGAACTTCCCTACTTTGACAAAAACATCCTCGGCTATTCCCTTTGGACGAGATATAGAACGGTCCGCTAGCTCGAGGGTCATGCAAGTTGGAGTAAGTTCTGGGAGAGAAAGCTTTTCCCACACGGAAAGCGGCATCAGGTTGATGCTTGCACCAAGATCGGCCAAGGCATAGCACTCAACCATCCCCGGGAATTCACATGGGATAAGGAATTTTCCGGGGTCTCCAAGCTTTTCGGGAAGCTTCTTGAGGCGAATTGCTGAGCAATTTTCATTCAAAGGAGTTTTTGCTAGCTCAAACAATTTTTCTTTGTTGCTCAACAAACCCTTAATTGTGGAAGAAAACTTGGGCATAAGGAGTAAAGCATCCGCAAAGCTTATGTCGAAATGCAAATCTTGGAAGATTTGAAAGAATTTCTCCATTTGATTTGAAGCTTTTTCACGGAGTTTTTGGTTGTTTAATCTTGATGGATATGGAAGTTTTGTTTTGTCGGGAGCTTCTTTTGGCTCAAAAACAACTTTTGGATTAGCGGGTTGGACAACCGTAGGTTGGACGTTTTCGGTACTTCCGTTATTAGTAGGAAGTTCCGTGTCCTTTGTCACCTCGGTCTCATGGTCAACTACCTTGGGAGGAAGAGAAGAAGAGGTAGTTGGAGCCGTGGGCCCATCATAAGAAACACCACTCCGAGTAGTGATCGCCTTCACATCGCCCCTCGGGTTAGCGATCGTGTTGCTAGGAAGAGTACCTGAGCCCAAGGGTCGATCATTTAAAGACTTTTTGATCTCAGCCATTTGGTTAACCAACAACCGATTGGTTTCTTTTTGGGCTTTCATGAATTGCTTAAATTCATCTGAGGACGTCTGATTTTGGTTAAAACCTTGGTTTTGATTGAAATTTTGCCCTCGGTTTTGATTTTGAGCATTCCCTTGATGTTGGTTAAAATTTCCCTGATTTTGACCTCGGATTTGATTACCTTGATTTTGAAAACCTTGGTTTTGATTGTAATTCCCTTGGTTTTGAAAACCTTGGTTCATCCGATTTTGATTTTGATTGAATTGGGAATTTCGGTTTTGCACATTCGGATTTGGATTTTGATTAAATCCGGGTGGTCCGAGAAAATTGTTAGAACGATAGCTGAGAAGATTACAGTCTCCTTGCGGTTGGTAACCATTACCTCCCGTGTTAAAGGTTCCCGTAGCACAAACGTTCTCTTGAGTGTAGCCACCGGAGGCTGGGCACTCGGAATATGGGTGAGGACCACCACATGTTTCACAACTCTGATTAACAACATTTACTTGATGATTGTTGTTGTTTTGAATCTGAGTTTGATGGATTCTCAAGACAACAATGGATAAATCATCCACCTTTTTTGTGAGTGCAGCTAACTCGGAAGTAGAAGAAGAAGAAGTAGTGATAGATCTAGTAGACTCATTCCTCTCGGTTGAGGAATCCCAATGATTATGATGGGTGGACATGTTCTCAATTAGATCATAGCACTCTTGTGGTCGTCTTTTCATGAAAGTACCACCGGCTGCAGCATTAATCGTGTCACGGTGTCTCAATGTTAAACCATTATAGAATGTGTCTATTATGGTGACTAACAACATGTTATGGTTTGGACACCGATCAATCGAAAGCTTATAGTGTTCCCATGCCTCAAATAATGATTCATCGGGAAGTTGACGGAAGTTGCTTATGTCATTTCTCAACTTCGTCACCATCGATGGTGGAAAATATTTTGCCAAGAATTTTGAAGTCATTTCATCGAAACTATGAATTGAATTCTTGGGAAGACGATCAAACCATGCGGTGGCATGATGCGTCAAAGAATAGGGGAAGAGATATAGACGAAGGGCGTCATCGGTGACCCCATTTTGTTTCATGCTCTGGGTGACGGTAAGGAATTTATCAATATGCTTGTTTGCATCTTCACCTGGAAATCCGTGAAATTGGAAAGAAGTTTGGACTTGTTGGATCATGTGATGTTTAAGTCCAAAATCCACGACTTGGACATTAACGGGGGCAATCGGGCCACTACGTCCGTGCATTGTTGGTTGACAGAACTCCTCCATCGTTCGGAGATCGGGAGCTGCCTCATCATTGTTTGTATCAGTATCCATCTCTTCTTCGTCTTGAAAATCAAGACGTCGACCTCGACGGATAATTCTTTCAGGATTGGAAACTGGTGAAAGAAGATCGGGTGTAGAAGAACGGGTGTTCATACACCAAAAAGAAACATAAATTTAAAAAGAAAAACAAAATTTGAAAATGAAAATATTTTTGGATTTTTATTTTAAGGAAAGATTACACACAATATTTTTGGGATCGATTCGTCAATCGAAATTCGTTTCTCTCAAAACTACTCGCAGAGTGGCGGAGAAGCAAAGGTCCGCTCGAAAGTTGATTAAAAACCCGCCTCTTTCGGTTTGTCAATTTAATGTCAAACCCTCCTTAAACCACTTGTATAGGTTGTAATTTCAAGATAATCCGAAAACAATTAACTTACGATTTGTTTTGTTGGATATTTTTATGGTATTGTAAACACTTTAGGAAAAGTGTTAGTGATGTTTTTTAACTTTTATGATTTTTTTTTTTTTTTGGTTTTTTTTGAAAATATTCACAAAAATACTGAAAAAACTTCATAAGGAAGGGTTTTCTAAACACGAATCGCGAAATTAAAAATTTGCTTCAACCTTCCCCGGCAGCGGCGCCAAAATTTGATTCGAAAGAATCAACGCATATTTTTCTCCAAAGAAACACAAGTGAAGTATGTGTAACCCGGTTCGTTATCCCCGATGAAGGATTGAATGGAATTCGTGATCTCGATTCGTGAAACGTGTTTGAATGGTGAGAATAAAGAGTTTTTGGGTTTCTATGCTAAAATGAGTGAACATAAATTAAAAACGACTTAAAAAGCAAGTAGAATGATAATCTAAAGCATTCGTGGCTAAAAACGTAAAGGAAATCTAAAAATACGTTTAAACCGGGAAATCCCGAGCCTAAAACGTCAAAACGATGAAATACTAACTCTACGGGCATCAAACTAATTTTCCTATGTTCTAACTAATAAAAGAAAATTTAAAAAAAAAAAGAATTATATTTTTCTGGTTATTATTTAATTAAATACGAATTAAAAACTAAATTTAAAAGAAAAATTAATTAAAAATACTAAATGGAAACTAAAAATTACGGAAAAATACAGGAAAGTGCTAAATGATATGTTGAATCTAGGAAAAATAATCAGGGGATGCCAGCTTATCCAGATAAGCTGGAATAAGCAAATCCGCCCTTAATAAGCTAGGGTGGAAAAGTCAAACCAAAGCAAGAGACCCAGGTTCGAATCCTGGCTCAGACCTAATGCCAACTATTTAACTTTTTTGATTTTCTTTTTGCTACTTAACAAGCTAATGAAAATAATCAACTTTAATAAAGACAACTTATTTTTAAAACCACTAGAAAGCTCATAAATAAGCTGAATAAGCAATCAGTTGGATTTCAAGAGAAACAAGAAAAGGGAAAATAAACTAAAGGGCTTATAGGCTGACAACAAGCTGACAAGGACTTGAAATAAGCAAAACTGGACTAGTGTGACTACAAATAAGCTAAGTTATCAGAAAAAGCTTATGGCAATAAGCCAATAAGCTCAGCTTAATGGGAAAAAGGGGTGAGGTCTGCTGATCTAGGTATGACACAGGGCAAATTTGAGCTTTTTCAAGCCATGAAAAAGCTGTCATAAGCTGATCCTAAAAACTCATAAAAATGGGAAGTAAATAGCTAAGCGACCCAAGTACAAAAGTGCTGAATTTCAGCTTTTAACAACTTAACTGAAACAAACTAAAAAAATCCACAAAAGGGCTGCAAAAAATGGAAAAGTGGAAATATGCAGTCTGATCTACTAATTTTTGGTCAAAACTAAGGCAATCCCTATTGTGCTGAGTCCACCTTTTGAAATCTCACTATTTGAACTAAAAGAGGTGCAAAATCACCAAGATGTGGCATCAACTCAGCTTACTGCCACAATAAGCTAAATAGATCAGTGGGCAAAGAAAAACTTTCAATATATCTGAGCAACTATCCAATCCTCTAAAATAAGTTCTAGAAGCCCTACAAACAACTCAAATAAGCTAGGTAATCAGAATCAAACTTAGTAAATGTGCATATGAACAGTTCTAACCCAATTTGACCCGTTTGACTTGCTAAACCAAACACCCCTTCATATCACTGATTTTAAGATTTAAACTGGAAACCACCAAATTGACCCTAGATTCTGACTTATTGATGATTATCTAACTTGATTAACACCTAATAAGCAATTCCTATATGTGAATAAGCACTAATTAAGCTAACACTATATTATGCTAATTTGGACTGATTTTAAGCTTTTGAGTGAAAATGAAATTTAAACTAACACTAACTAGAAAACTACCCTACTATACTTCAAATAAAACAAATAAGCAAATAAAAAAGCAATAAGCATAAGAATAAGCTAGTGAACAGTACCCGTTGACTTTTGTTGACCTCCTTGGATTAGAGCTGCATTGACTATTATAAGTCCACAAAAAGCTATAATGAGCTTCTATGGGCTTATATAAAGGGTAAGGAAGCTTGTGATTAATTTTTAACAACTAAAGAGCTTAATTCGATTTAATAGAAAAACTTGAATTTTGATTAATAATAAAAATGAGTACAAGGCTGTTTAATATTAGAACAAATAGACTAAAAATGACTTGAATTGATAACTGGAATCTTGAAAATAAAATCTCTAATAATTATACTAGCATAACGACTACTGATATGAAAACTACTTGCCATTTCTGGCTACAAAATGCCCTATTTATACTAAAATTAAGGTGGGATATCTTCTTTGACTTCTTCTGACCCATTTCTGACCATTGGATTATCTTGAATTCATCTGAGCCGTCCACACCATTTTTGGCACCAAAATGGTTAAAGTGGGATACCAACTGTGTACTGATAACTTGAGGGGAAGAAGAAGCATTAAATGCTTTTTGGACTGAGGTAGGTGGAGTGTAGAGGGGGAAGGATGCAGGGTGAGGGGGAGGGTGGTTTTGTCAGGAAGAAAATGGTGGGTGTGGGTGGTTTTAGTTCTGGCGGGTTTGTGGGTTTGACCAGGTTGTTTGACCCTGGTATTATCTAAAAAGATAAACGGGGTTGGGTTATTTATGGAGTTGGGCTTATGGTATTGGTGTGGGCTGGGTTAGGATTATGATTGGGTTGGGTTTTTATTTGTTTTGGATTTTAAGGGAAAAGGTTTAATTAAGTTTAAAGGATTAAACTTGAAATGGGATAAGCTTGGGGGGACTATTTCTGCCAAAACTGGAAATTTATTCCAAGGGACCAATTCTGTCATTTTGATTTTCTTTGAAGGTTGACTTTGACACTTGAGAAATTTCTCGGTCCAAACTTGTAAATTTCTTCCCCAGCTTCGGCTTTTGAACTTTTTCCAATCTTGTGCTTGGTTATGTCCGTTTTTGCCCTGTTTTCAATCCTTTTGTACCTGAAACGCATAAAAACACAAACCAAGGATATCTGCAGTATAATATGGTATATTTGGCCTTTTTTAGCGTTTTTTATGTATTAAATGGGCATAAAATGATGAGTAAATAGGCACTTATCAGTATGATGTGGTGGTCGTGGCACTATCCATAGTGAGTTATCCAAATTTTCATAGGTAGGCATGCCAGGGTACCATGATGGTGGTAGTGGTATGAGTGGGCGCACTAGGCGACTCCTAGTGTGTACCATCTTGGGTCCATCGGGGTAGTATCGGAAAATGTAATGGGGTAGGACATCCCTCCCGGGCCTGATAAGTATGGCGGGTTTAATAGGTGGTGTGGATGATGTAGGTACAGCGGGGTGTGGTGAGGGAGGTGCTGGATCATTGGTGGATGAGTAGGCATCCTCGATGTCGAAGTTCGTAGTGATGATGATAGGATAAGATGAAGAAGATATGGTACTGTAATATCCCAATATATAAGTCATTTAATAATATTAAATATCTACCAGATATGGTGTCGAATAGTTATAATATTCATAAGTGATAATATCCATTAGTTATGCATAATCTGCCAAGCAAATCTCAATGCATGTGTTCATAAGTGATATTATTCATTCGTTATGCATAATCTGCCAAGCAAATCTCAATGCATGTGTTAGTAAAGTGTTGGCACGGAGGGCGTAATGTGGTAAGGTTTAAAATGGTCCTTTTAGAAATCGTGGTTATAGTCCAGTGTTTTGAAAATCACTTGGTTCTCTATAACCTAGGCTCTGATGCCAATCTGTAACACCCCGTTAAAATTTTAGATAGCAGCGGAAGACTTAAACGGGGTATTACCAATTAGATCACAGTCGTAAGCATAGATTAAACATTAAAAGTAGAATTTATATCATTCAATGAAAACTCAATATTCATAGTTACACAATATTTTCCAAAAGAGATAAGTTTTCACAAAAGGGATGATGAGTTTGAAAAGAATGACATAATTATTTGAAATAAAGGGGGTAGGTTTCCAGTGCCCTTGCCAACTCCGTGCCTTGAGATCTTTAGTTACCTGAGATAAAACATGCTTAAAATGTCAACACAAAGGTTGAGTGAATCCATAGTGTTTAATTTGTAATAGTTTGAACACAAGTTGATTAGTAGCACAACGGTGATATCGTTGTAATAAAACAAATAGATATAATTTGATCAGTAGCACAACGGTGTTATCGTTGTGTATCATATAGATATATTGCCCTAAGTCTCATGACACGCAAACGTTGACATCGTGTGATATCATAAAAATGATATAACTTACAACATAATAATGATGCAAGTAAAAGGGGCCCTCGTAGCAGGAGTTTGCCATTCTCCTGGTTATCTCAAATATAGTGCATTTGGGTTGCTAATCTAGCTAACACAAATGGGGTCATCAACCCCAATAGATCTATCCACAATATTCGCGTTCACTCGCAAGTGATTAATGGCTCATGATATGAGGGACTTTTGGCAATATCAATAACTTAGGCAATATCATTCAGGCAGCATACAGAAAAATAATTGTGTTCGGGTTTAGAGCATGTATCTCCCCACGGGTTTAGAAATCATATAAAAAAAATGTGGGACTATGCACTCACCTTAGTAGTGTAGTAATCGAGTAGTGATCAAATAGTGAAATGAATAGCCCCCGACTTGAGACCTAGAATAATGTGATAAGTTTAGATTATTATTGGCATTTTGGTTTTATTGAGTGGAATGATGAGTGTGGAATCTACGAATGAGGTAGTGTCGAGTTTGTGTGATTAGAATGTTTAGAGTTCAACAAAATAACGGCTTATGATTTGGTGTTATTGTGTAGAGTGTTATTGATTTAGGATTTTATAACAAGTGTTTATTCTTAGTTAATATACGTAATTGAATAACAAGTTAAAATATTTAATTTAAATATTTTTAAGAAATAAAAGTTAAGTTATATAAAACGCGTTCGTATTCGTTATACGATATTAATCGTTGTGAAGAATAATGTATTAGTATAATTTGATATTGACAAATTTATAAAACACAAAGATATAATTCTTTCAAAATATAATATAGTTACATTAATCTCCCTTGTCTTTGTAAAAGTTACATTTTTAACCCGAAAGTTAAATTGTTTACAATTCTAGTCCAAAAATATTATTTTACACATTTACCCTTATCTTTTTGTTAATTACAGATTTGGTCCTTGGCTTTATTTTAACTTTCGCAAACTTTTAGTTTCGACACACTAATTTCCTGAATTTACACTTTTAGCCCCATTGTCTCGCGACTTTTGCATCTTTAGTCCTAAGTTCAAAATTTACAAACCTTTTTACACTTTCTGATTATTACTTGACTCAAAAGTTTATTTTTAGCTTATAACCTATAGCTTATTCGAAAAGGGCTTTTGGGTGTCGTATGGGCTTTTAAAGCCCAACACCGAACTAAAGTGGGTTTAGTTTATCTAGTAACATACTTGGGCTTGTGAGCCAAACCATGGGTGCGTTTGATTTGTAGTAACGAGCCACACCAAAAATATAGGTCGAGTAGTTTTAGGATGAAGGGAAAAATGATACGTATGTGACCTTATTCTCTTCGAAAAGTTCTTTGATTTGACGTGTATGAATAAAATTTACGATCTTATCATGGGCTCGTTAGCCCACTAAGGCCCATGAGGTGGTTTTAATAAAGAATGGGTCGACTGTTTTAGCAAATGGGGTATGTTTTGTTTGCGTTATGGGTTAGAAACTTTACATGGTTCGTTATTTAAGTGTCCTCTAGCCTGACGATTCGAAATGTATGCAAAAATGAAAATGCCGTACGTTTAAATAAGTAGATAGCGAGGTAACTCTTTTAGTGTTTATACGGTTATGTTCTTACGTTAATGTGGTGAGTTTTAAGCTTGGTTTCACGTTATCATGTGTGTGTATGTAGCATGCATGGTTCGTATGAAACGAAAATAAAATGACGAGTTGGAATGAAAGTAAGAACTTACAACACCAAGAGATTGGTGGGACGTTCAAATGGGGAAAAGGTGACGAATAGGATTCAACGACAAACCAAGAACCCAAGCTTCCTTCTCCAAATGGTAACCCACGATTCCAAGTAAAACCCCAAATGCTTGTAATGTAACCCAAAATCTTGCTTCTTCTCTCTTCTTGCTCGACAATATTTGAGTAGGAGTATGTGTGATTTGTTTGAGTTTGTGTAATGCAAAAAGGATGAGGTGTGATCTCTTCGTTTAAATAGAACATGAGGGTAAGATTATAGGGTTTGACTTCTCTTATTGTGTACTTGTACTAGGAAATCATGTCACACTCATCTCAAGAAGGTTTAACGCTTAAACAAGGGGCTTGAGCCCGGTTTTGTGGTTGACGAGAGTTAAGGACGATGTACTAAGTACCCTTAGTCGAATCCTTGAATGGGAAAACAAAGAGTGTAAGATTTATAAAAACCATACTAGTTGACCTTCGGTGTGTAATGGCTTTGTCCAATGGGTTAAAAGAAATTAGAGGAGACAAAGGTACACTTAATGACTTGATTAGCATCTTACATTATTTGTGGATTAGTGTGTGTCGAGGTGTTCAAAATGAAGGGAAAGAAAACATTGGTAAATTAAAAGTATGTTAAGTATTGAGTTTTGGTTTGTTTTGCTGAGCTTGTGTCGTGTGGGAGCAAAAGAAACAAAGCAAGGAATGAATGTATTGTCATTTAAGTACGGCATGTTGTTTTTGTGTTTAGTTTGTGTCGAGTAGTACAAAGGGAAACAAGATGAGGTATTAAGATTTGGTTTTATATTTTGTGTAGTCTTGTTCGGCCCAACAGACAAGGAAGAAGGAAAAAATATGAGTGTGGGCTTTTTGTGGACTTGGCCCAAAGGCAAGGAAGAAAGAAATTAATGGTGGGCTGTGGTGTTTTCGTTCGGCCCAAGAGAAAGAAGAGAAGTAAAAATATAATATACATATATATAAGTGAATAATGAGATAAGTGATTTTAGTTGTAATATGTGTTTATTAATTAGGTTGGTTCGTTACATCTCGAAGTTCGTGTAGTTTTTAAATGTCGGTGCGCAAGTGAGCTATTCGTGTCAAGTTTCGAAATCGTTAAATGGTGACTGGCGATCGTTGTTTGATATATAAAAAAAAAGTTAACCCGTAAAAATAGGTTATTCAACATAATTTAGAATTACTTGATGATTAATATTACTAATGACATGGGATTTTTACAAGGTATTACAATGTGGAACTCTAGAAGCTTCAGTATGAGAATCTTCAGACTCTCACTAATTTGACTTCCATTCTGCAAGCACAACTTTAAAGACTGAACTTCCTAAATTGCAGACAAGCTTACAAGACTTAACAACCACAACCTCTTCACTTGTTCAGGCGCATGGTCACCTTGCACAAAGTCTTTCCAACTTCAGTGTGTCTGAATTCAAGAAGTATGTGGATGAAATTGTTAGACCCGTATCCCGGTTACGAATAGGCCCCACCCTAGATGGAATATGCTAAGGATTTTATGTGATTGGTTGGTCAACAAGTTATGTGGAAGTCAAACCCGATAGTCAACCTTATAGTCAACAAATGTATTAGATAGTTAAAGAAAGTATTATGTGGCTCAAATAGAAAGGGAATAGACTTTAAGGACTTGACTTGTAATATGTTAAAAGTGTTATAAGTTTATATGTGGCAAAAGTAGAAGGAAAGAGACTAAAAGGACCAATCTTGCCAATTAGGCAAACTTGTCACCTAAAATATCTTAGCCTAGAATTCTCTAGGTGTAATGATCAAAAACACATACAGGAGGTCGGGGAAGCTCGAAATAAAGGTTAAACATGGTAAGATTATATTAGAGAAAGAATGAAGAGAAACACGGGGAGGGGTGTGTGTTTATTCATGGTAAGATTAGAGAGAGAAAGAAGAGAAACACACACACCTCCTTATTACATGAGACATCCAACCTTCCTTGTTGAGACAAGGAAGGTATTTATAGCAAAGGGGTGACGCCCTAATGCTTCTATGGGCTTTTGGTTGGGCTTTTGGCTCATGGACTTTACATTAGTCATTTAGACAATACAAACATACTTATCTATTCTAGTCCAAAAGCCCAACACTTTGTCTAAACTAGCCCTTATACATATAAATAAATGCAATTCTCAACTATGACATAACTTTAAGGCTAACACTAGGCATTTCTTATCTTATCCATAAGTGTGTTGTGTGGGTGGTCCGGTTTTGCAAAGGAGAAAAGAGAGGGAAATGAAGTGTGGTGATCAAGAAGAAAAGATAAGGATTTCACTTCAAGATTTAAGTTCTAGCAATAATCTTCACAAGGTAAGTAACTCTAATCTTGGATTAAGTTAGTGAATTATGAGGTTAACCATTATATGGTCATGAAATGATTATAAGATGAGTTAAGGTGTGTGGAGATGAGATATGGTTAGGTTAACCATTGTTCTAGTTATTTGGTTATGTATTCAAATGTTTGAGTTTATGGTGATTTGATCTAGGGTATAGAAGATAATGGATGAGGATGATGATGATATTGATTATAAGGGTTAGTAACTAACTTGGATTGAAGGTAAGTAACTCTCCCTAAAACATGTGTTATGTATGTATTTATCATATATGTATTATGATTGTGTAAGACCATGAGACTTGGATTTAGAATGGTTGTAAGATTGGTGGCTAGTGATTTTGGCTAAGAGTATGTTAGCTTATGGGCTTGGGACAAATTAAGGTATGTAGTTGACTATGATTGTTGTGAATTGATATTAGTTTATGTTATGAGGATATGCGTGATATGGTTTGAATGTTGTAGCTTAGAAGCTTTTAAAGCGGTTATGATGCTTATGTGAAAGTATGTGTATGATATGTGTTTTATGTTGGGTTACTTACTAAGCGTAAGCTTACCCTTTTAGTCGTTAATGTTCTTATAGGTGTAAGTGCGACGAGAAGAAAGTATTTGGATTATAGCTTAAGGATATGGAAGCGGATTGGAAGACAATAAGCATTAGGAGCTAGGTAGAATACCGAGCTCGAGACAAGGTTGTACCCCCGAGAGTCTTTCTTATGATTTGTATAATGTGTGTCAAGGTCGTCGTAAAGTTTGGGTGGTCAACGGTGTGTCCAAGTGTGTTAAATGGTTTTTGGTCAATGTTTAAGGGGGTGTTTGGCAAGAGTGTAAAAGTACCGATTTTGGGTTGTAAACGGGTCAAGTGTCGTTGGAACGTGTTTCATATGTTAAGTTATTGATGTTGGTCAAGTTTGATGTAAAACGGAAGTCGTATGGGTGGTATGTAGTGAAAATGGGTCAAAGGGGTTTTATGCATAACCCGTCAGATTTGGATCAACCTTTTGGTTCGAAATTGTGGTCCTTAGTGTGGATCAAGATTTCAGTCTTGGATCCACCTTTTGGTTCGAAATTGTGGTCCTTAGTGTGGAGCAAGGTTCGAAATTGTGGTCCTTAGTGTGGATCAAGATTTCAGTCTTGGATCCACCTTTTGGTTCGAAATTGTAAACCTTAGTGAGGGTCAGTTCGGGATGTACTTTTTGCAAAAAAAATTCATGTTTTTGGTCTAATCGGGCACAAGGTGTAACAGAAATCAAGAAAGATGTGAAGGCATTGATGGGAGTTTATGAGCCTCTGGATAGATCATACAGATCTTTGGCATGGTCTTCTGGCCAAAGGCTTGCAACAGTAAAAACAACTCAGGCAAACATGGCGGCTGATATCTCCACTTTGAAGACTGGAATGTCCGAGATCCAGTCGACTCTTCAAGCCATGTTCACTTTCATGCAATTCTCAGTCCCTTCTGCCACAACAACAACTCCTCTATCAACAGATGCGGAAACTGTTGAGGGGGAAAAATATCAGTGACTAAGGAAGAACTAGGCATCAGGATCAGGGTTTTCTCAACCTAACCATGTCTCACCATTCCTTGGCAGTCTTGAACCCATCATCAACACAATCACAACTTTGGTGGTTTACAAGGCATCCCCCTCATAGTTTGAGGGGGAGTATTATTCTAGGTATTATTATCTTGCAATCCCACTTTAGTCTATTCAAATCAAAGATCAATCATCAGAGCATGATACCAAAATGACTGAAGTAGTTATTCCTAAGCCTGATAATCAACAAGAAGCTCCCTCATCCTTAACAGCGCAACGGGAAGGGAAAGCTATTGTTATAAGATATGAGCAGTCACCACCAAAGCTAATACAACAACCTTCATCAACTCACAACAAAGAGTCCAGAAAAGATTGTTAGTTAATAAGGCCTACAGGCCCGACCCACTTGTTCGGCCCGTTTAATTGCTAGGGTTAGATTACTTATTTTCTATTTAATGTTTTGTAATCTTTATTGTTTAGTTGAATCTGATAATATAGTTTTCAGTATTCCTTTGATTTCTACATGGTATCAATAGCCAGGAATTCTTTGTTCCGTCAAACCTTGCCGCCTGCTAAGAAGAAAGAAAAAAAAAATAGTTTGTTTCGAATTCTCCATTGACGATCGTTTGCTGTGGAGTAATTCTGGTAGTCTTTATTTTGATTGGATACTATAATTAAAGATGTTATATTGTTTGGTGCATTGAGTTAGTGGGTCCAAGGTAATCAATCAATTCAATTTGGTGTACATATGTTTGATAGTTTGATTGGTGATTTTGGTTTCGATGAACGACACATGGTTAATCTTGATTACAATTAAAGTGGTACTCCCTCCGTGTCAATTTATTTGTCAAGAGAAAAAAAATACAAAGTTTAATAAAAGTGGAGCCACTTTAATTTTCAACCACTAAAATAGAATATTTCTCCACTAGATTCTCTAGTTTTTACTAAATAAGGAAAGTGGACAATTAATTTGAGACATCCATAAAAAGAAATATGGACAATTAAATTGAGACGGAGGGAATAATATTTTATTTTTGTTTGTTGACTCTAAATTGATGTTTTATTAAGTTTTATATAAAAGCCACCGGATAGATAATTCTTATAGAAGGCTACTGGTCGAATGTTTGATTAAGTTTATATTGTTTGGGATTAGTTTGTGTATCGAAGGTCGGGTTATATTTGATATGGTACGAATTAGTTTGGCATTTATTCTTCTGAATCTGTTGGTTTATTCGACTTATGTTGGTTTATTCGACTTATGTATTGGTTGGTTAGTTTCTTGGAGTTGATTTCGAGATTGATATATTAGGTTTGAATTTGTTTGAGTTTCGATGGTTGATAGTCCCGTTCATCGTGGTATGAATATTTGCATCAGGAATTGTTGGTTGATTTGACTTGATTTTGGAATTGGTATTGGTATTAGAATTGGTATCAGTACTCAGTATAGTTCGCCTGATTTTGGCTCTGCATTTGGTTACGTTTGGTTCTGCATCTGTCTGATCTCATCTGGTTTTGTTTGATTACACACGTGGTTCTGCATCTGGTTCCACCTGGTTTTGTCTGAATATGAATATGAATATGAATATGAATATGATCAAGGGGATGAGATGGAAGGCGTCATTATGTAATCTATAGCCACCCATACCCCTCCAAACAAAGGCTATATCAGTTTCCTACATTTTCATTTAACTAAATGGTATCAAAAACTGGGAACACACGCCTTGAATGAGGACCAACCTTACCTCCTATTGGTAGTGTATAGCTTGTACCAAGTAGGTTCATCTTTCACTCCTCACTATTCCAAGCAAAATACACTACCCTCCAAACTCACTTGCCCTTCTCAGACGGATACCTACTTTATGGAAACTAATAGCTCATCACTGTTATACAACCAATCAGTATCTCAGCACCTAACAAAGGCCAACTGATCTCCAAACAGGGATACACAGTCACAAACTAAAAGCTCCAAATTACAAGGCTAACACCTAAAGTGAGTTTATATATAGTCCATTTGTTAAAATGAACAATATAATCTCAGCGAGAATAGAATAGCTGAGAAATGATTAAAAACCATAACAACTTACAGACTAAACTAAACCTCAATGTTTGCTGTGCACAATTTGCATACCTGAGTTGCAAGTGCACCCATGGAAAAGATATTCCATAATCCTTTTGAAGACTAAAGAAATTGCATAATAGAAGTATGCAAAACACCCTATTCTGCAATTCCATACCCACAGCAGGAAACTACTTTATGAAGATGTACTTTCACTTGACCAATTTCATCTCCACTTACCTATCCTGCAGCTACAGTCTCACAAGAAACAGATAAAAGGAGTGAAAGTTGGCAAGAATTTCCACTTCAGGATACTAGCCATCTGCTGGAAACCATACTAAGTCAATTCACAACTATTACTTTTTGCCTCTTGAAACTATATTTAACTTCACATTCCATGTCTACTGAGCTGAATATAGTGCCTCAGAAGGTTTGACTTTCAAGATCATTAACCTCAATCGCCATGTGGGGTTAAGGATAACATGCAATGACCCAACTTTAAAGACCAATTGCTAGCGCTGTTCTTTTGTTCTTATTCCTAGATTATAAAAGTTTAAATAGTCACCATGACCATCCAGTGTGTTTTGGCTAACTTTATTTTTTTCATTGTTAATACTTGATACGTGGGTGGTTTTTTCAACAGGTGTTTGTGTAATAGTTGGTCAGTTTTTTTGAAATTTGTTGAGAAAGAGTCTAATACGGAGTAGGTACTTAAATATAGTCAGAATGGTTCAAATAGGTGAATGGTTTAAGCGTCATTCATAGAGTACTTGTTAGAAATATAAATATTCAGATGAAGGTTCGGTCACCTCGAGCATCTATTTAGCATTCACATAGCTCGTAGGCTTATTTATATTAGTTTAGTACTATTAGTATTATTAGTATTATTAGTGTAGTTAAATATATTTGTGGAGTGGGTCGGGGCTTTCCCCACTGTCAGCTCACTCCACAGCCCACTAGGGGCACAATATTAGGTACTATATATATAACCCTTCCCACACAAGGGAAGGGTGGAACTCTCATTACATTTTTAATCTAATTTTCTGTTTTTGAGTTTCTCCCACCTCTCTCAAAAACTTCATCTCTCTAACTCAAGTATGGATCTATTCATCCATAATCCAAGGCCACCCGAATCATCCACACAATCAAGATGGTCATATTCTACAGTACTAAAGGGCTTACAAACTTTTAATTGGTTGTTCAAAGTATATATACTCAATGGTTTTACATGCTCAGACCATTTTTTAGCTCAACCAACTTTTAGTTGCTTGTTGCGTGCCAAACCTTGAAAGTTTAAGCTGAGATTTGAACTAAACAATGAACCTTGCTGCCTCTACTTGTACTATACAAGTTCAATCACCATACAAAATTGCTCGAAACTTGCATATCGAGACTTGAACCTTGCCGAAAAACATGTGTACGTAGTAGAATCTTACGCGCAGTAAAGGCTCAACAAATCAAAAAATGTAATCTTATTTTTAGGGCAAATGCTAAAAAAATGCATCGAAGTTGACACTTTTTGCGATTGTATGGTGCCAACTATTTTTCGTCTCATTGTATGACTAAAGTATTGATTTCGGATCATTGTGGGTACCATGTCCACCTTGGCCTATGCCAGCGTGTCATATTTGACACCTCATCTGCCAGCGTGTCAAGTCCAACTTTTTTTTTTTCATTGTATGCATCGAACTTGACACTTTTTGTTATTGTATGTATCCACGTCAGCTAAACGTCGTATCATTAGTCCTTTATACTAACGGCCGTTAGTAACTAACTTACAATTCCGTTTTCTTACGTTTTTATACATTTTCATACGTTTTCGTCCGTTTTTTTACGTTTTCGTCTGTTTTTACACGTTTTCGTCCGTTTTCATCCGTTTTTACACGTTTTCGTCCGTTTTTACACGTTTCCGTCCGTTTTCATCCATTTTTTTACGTTTTTACACGTTTTCGTCCGTTTTCATCCATTTTTTTGCGTTTTCATATGATTTTACACGTTTTCGTCCGTTTTTACACGTTTTCGCCCGTTTTTACACGTTTTCGTCCGTTTTTACACATTTTCTTCTGTTTTTACACGTTTTCAATCGTTTTATACGTTTTCGCCCATTTTCGTCCACTTTTACACATTTTCGTCCACTTTTATACGTTTTTGTCTGTTTTTACATGTTTTCGTCCGCTTTTACACGTTTTCGTCCGTTTTTACACGTTTTCGTTCGCTTTTACACGTTTTCATCCGCTTTTGTATGTTTTTTACGTTTGCATCCATTTTTTTTGCGTTTTTTTCCGTTTTAACACATTTTTGTCCGTTTTTACACTTTTTTCATCCGTTTTTACACGTTTTTGTCCGTTTTTATACATTTTCATCTGTTTTTACACGTTTTTCCTCCGTTTTCGTATGTTTTTGCCCGTTTTTACACGTTTTCGATCGTTTTTATACATTTTTGCCCATTTTCGTCCATCTTTATACGTTTTTATATGTTTTCGTCAGTTTTTACACGTTTTTTGTCTGTTTTCATACGTCTTCTTTCGTTTTCATATGTGTAAATCGTATAGTTAATTGCATAAATCGGACGAAAACGGATGAAAACGCAAAAAAATGGATGAAAACGTATGAAAAAGTAAAAAACATCCAAAAACGTATAGTTAATCGTATAAATCGGACGAAAACGGATGAAAACGCAAAAAAATTGATTAAAACGTATGACAAAGTAAAAAACATGCAAAAACATATAGTTAATTGCATAAATCGGACGAAAACGGATGAAAACGCAAAAAAATGGATGAAAACGTACGAAAAAGTTAAAAACATACAAAATCGAACGAAAACGTGTAAAAATGGACGAAAACATGTAAAAGCAAACGAAAACGTGTAAAAACGGACGAAAACATATAAAAACGCAAAAAATGGATGAAAACGTAAAAAACACACAAAAACAAACGAAAACGTCTAAAAACGGGCGAAAACGTGAAAAAATGGACGAAAGCAAACAAAAACGTGAAAAAAAATGGACGAAAACATATGAAAACGCAAAAAAACGTGTAAGAAAACGGACGAAAACGTGTAAAAACCGAACGAAAACGTGTTAGAACGTATGAAAACGCAAAAAAAATTGATGAAATCGGACAAAAACGTGTAAAAGCGGACGAAAACGTGTAAAAAATGGACGAAAACGTGTAAAAACGTATGAAAACGCAAAAAAATGGATGAAAATGGACGAAAACGTGTAAAAACGTACGAAAACGTATAAAAACGTATGAAAACGGACGAAAACATGTAAAAACGTATGAAAACGCAAAAAAATGGATTAAAACGGACGAAAACGTGTAAAAACAGATGAATACATGTAAAAACGGATGAAAACGCAAAAAAATTGTTGAAAATGGACGAAAACGTGTAAAAGCGGACGAAAACGTGTAAAAACGTATGAAAACGCAAAAAATGGATGAAAACGGACGAAAACGTGTAAAAACGGATGAAAACGTAAGAAAACGGTTGAAAACGTGTAAAAACAGACGAAAACGTATGAAAATGTATACAAACGTAAGAAAACGGAATTGTAAGTTATTTACTAACGGCCGTTAGTATAAAGGACTAATGATGCGACGTTTAGCTGACGTGGATACATACAATAACAAAAAGTGTCAAGTTCAATGCATACAAAGAAAAAAAAAATAGTTGGACTTGACACGCTGACAGATGAGGTGTCAAATATGACACGCTGACATAGGCCAAGGTGGACATGGTACCCACAATGACCCGAAATCAATACTTTAGTCATACAATGAGACGAAAAATAGTTAGGCACTATACAATCGCAAAAAGTGTCAACTTCGATTATTTTTTTAGCATTTGCCCTATTTTTTAATAAGTTTTTTTCCTTTAAAAATATTGGTATAAGATGGGTTATACTATACATACCCCCTATTAGTCAAATGTATAACCCACAAAGCATACAGTATAACTGGCCGCTGCATACAATAATTGCATACCCTATAGGCGGGTCAGGCTAAACTGCCACTAAGAAGATTTATTTTCATTTAATTTTAGATGTCGACAATATAGACACACTGCACTAGATACAGATAATAACAGGTAGCCTGTGAGACCAATTCCTGGCCCATATTCCACCGGCTAGATAGCTACTGCATACTAACTTACACCTCAAGCAAACAGCACCCCAAGTATATAACATCAAACACAACTTATTCATCATTTGTTCGAGCCACCACTGTGATCTAAAGTCAATTCTCACCATGGAACTAACAGCGGTGCACATCCTGAACCTAACCGGAGTCCTCACCGAGTCAAAGAGGATCATCAAAGCCAACTACATACACTTCGTCACCTTATCCCTCCTCTTCCTTCCACTATCTATCCCTCTCATCACCTGTCCCATCCCTCACCTCTCCAACCATCTCTCCACTGCCGATCAAAAAACTATAATCTATCAACTCATCTACATCCTGATCGCCTACACCTTCACTCTGTTTGCCATAGCCACGATCACGTACACCACACACCATGGTTTCTTGGGTAAACCGGTCAGTTTCTTTGCCAGCCTCAAGTCACTAACATTCTCCTTCTTCCCGATCCTTTCAACCGCAGTTGTAGCTAGCGCCGTTATATTTTTGAACTTGTTAAGTTTCCTCATGCTCGTTGGATCAGTTCTTATGCTGGTACAAAACATTGGGCTTGTAAGTGATTACAATTCGGTTTACATCATGTTGTTTATAGGTGTGACTCTAATCATGATCATAATCTATTTCCATGTGAATTGGTCACTTGCTTTAGTGGTGGTGGTTGTGGAATCGAAATGGGGTTTTGAAGCTTTGATGCGGAGCTCTTATCTAATGAAAGGGATGAGATCAGCTTCTTTGTTATTGTTATTATATTTTGGAACTTTTAGCGCGCTATTTGTGTGGGTTCTTAGGGATAGTCTGCATGAGCTTAGAATCCGGGCGTTTGTATTATTTACCATACTTGGTTCGAGCTTCATGATTTGGTTTTTGCTCCATAGCACTGCTACAAATACTGTGCTGTATAATTACTGCAAAGCTTTGCATGGTGAATTGGCTATTGAGATTGCTGATCAGGGGTCTGATCACGAGTATGCTAATTTGCCACCCGGTGATGAGACAGTCTCTGATGCGGTTACTGTGGTCACAACTTAATGACCAAGGTTCGCAGGCTCGTTCAATTCCATACTTCTATATATATGTTTACTGTGCTTAAATTAAATGGTCTATTTTTATGTTATTCTATGGTGGCTGGTGGTGGTGACGGGGAAAGGAGATTTAAGTTCAAATTTGAACGTGCTATTGGTGTCTAAATAAGTCGATTGATTCATTGTAACCGGTTATTGAACTAGAAGGTCACTATACTTTTACAAAATATCTAGGTTAGTCATTGTATTTTTTTTTAGCGCAAATGATTAAAAAAAGTATCATACTTGCCATAGTTTCCTTTTCATGGTAGCGAACAAAATTTTTTGCTCTTGTGGTAATTTTCTTTTAAATTCATCCTCTTTAGGGTACTATGTAACATTTTTGCCTTTCGGGGAAAAAAAATTCTATTAGCTAAGAGGGGCAAAAATGTCTAAAACTTTCGCAAAATACTCTAAAGAGAACAAATTTGAAAGAAAAGTACCCACAAAAGCAAAAAAAATTGTTCATTACCCTGAAGAGAAACTGGTGACAAGTATGATACCTTTTTTAATCATTTGACTCCTTTTTTTTTTTTTTTCTTTTTTTGAAAAGACCATTGAATTAAAGCATTTAACTATTTTTAGGTAACTAAACTTTCAGAAAATATTTGCAATTAAATCATTAAGATTCGGGCATCAGATCTATAAATATTAATTCTAGAAAAAATTACAAGTTTGGTTCCTGTGGTTTGCTCAGATTTAATGTTTAGTCCCTAAGTCGTTTTAATTACACCAGAGATACTTATTTTTAAAACCTTTCACTCATTTAGTCCCTATTTTGGATAGGCCGTTAGTTTGACCGTTAAGTGTTTAAATAATATTTGCCCGTTAGTCCCTCCGTTAATATTTTTTGCACCGTTAGTCCTCATTTTCTAAAATGAATTAAAAATTGCAGCATGACTCGAAATCGGGTCTAGTTGCCCAAAAACCAACGCTCCAACCACTGGACTAAACGTCCAGTGGTGTAATTATATCAAAATAAATTATATTTAACCTTTTTTTTTTGCTCAAACTCGTTTTTATCCGTTTTCGTCTGTTTTTATACGTTTTCGTCCGTTTTTTTACTTTTTTATACGTTTTTGTCCATCTTTTTTATGTTTTTGTTCGTGTTTTTACGTTTTCGTCTTTTTTTTTACGTTTTCGTCTATTTTTTTACGTTTTTGTCTATTTTTTACGTTCTCATTCATTTTTTACGTTTTTGTCCGTTGTTTTCCTCCGTTTTTATTTGCTTTTGTCATTTTTTTTACATTTTCCTACGTTTTTATACGTTTGCGTCCGTTTTAGTACATTTTTGTCCGTTTTTTACGTTCTCGTCCATTTTTTTACGTTTTCGTCCGTTTTTATCATTTTTTTACGTTCTCTTCCTTTTTTTACGTTTTCGTCCGTTTTCTTACATTTTTGTCACTTTTTTTACGTTCTCGTCAATTTTTTACGTTTTTGTCTGTTTTTGTCCGTTTTTCACCTTTTTTTACGTTTTCCTCCGTTTTTATGTGTTTTTTTAGTTTTCGTCCGTTTTTTATACATTTTCGGCTATTTTTAAACGTTTTCGCCTGGTTTTTTTACGTTTTTGTTCGTGGTTATACATTTTCATTCGTTTTATACGTTTTCATCTTTTTTTTATATAGTTTCGTTCGTTGTTATACATTTTCGAACAAAAACTAAAAAAAATAGACAAAAACTTAAAAAGGGAGAAAACGTAAAAAACATACAAAATCATATAAAATGTAGGAAAACGTAAAAAACGGACGAAAATGTAAAAAAACAGAACAAAAACGTAAAAAAAATGGACAAAACCGTTAAAAATGAACATGAACATATAAAAATGGTTGAAAACGTATAAAAACGGACGAAAACGTTAAAAAACGAACGAAAAACAACAATATATAAAAACTTACGAAAACGTAAAAAAAATGACAAAAACGTAAAAAACGGACGAGAACATAAAAAAAGGGACAAAAACGTAAAAAAACATACAGAAAACGTAAAAACACGGACAAAAACGTAAAAACCATACAAAAATGTAAAAAATAACAGACGAAAACGTATGAAAACGTTAAAAACGGACGAAAACGTATAAAAACAGACGAAAACGGATAAAAACGAGTTTGAGCCAAAAAATGTTAAATATAATTTATTTTGATATAATTACACCATTGGGCGCTTAGTCCAGTGGTTGGGGCGTTGGTTTTTGGGCAACAAGACCCGAGTTCGAGCCTATGATGCCCTTTTTAATTCATTTTAAAAAATGAGAACTAACGGTGCAAAAAATATTAACGGAGGGACTAACGAGCAAATAATATTTAAACACTTAACGGTCAAACTAACGGCCCATCCAAAATAGGGAATAAATGAGTGCAAGGTTTCAAAAATAGGTATCTCTGGTGTAATTAAAACGACTTAGGGACTAAACATGAAATCTGAGCAAACCATAGAGACCAAACGTGTAATTTTTTCTAAATTCTACATCATTATTTTTAATGACACATCATTTAATTATGTTATTTCCACATCATATGCCACATAGAAAACAAACAGTGGGTAGTATTATTATAGATGAGGTAGAGAAAATTGAGTTTAGAAAATGGAAGACAAGTGAAATGAATGATTATATAAATTGAAAAATTGCTCGCAGATTTAAGTTTTCTAAAATAACTACTCCTTCCGTTTTAAAATTATTGTCCCATAACAAAAAGCACATTCTTTTAGAAAAACATCACTATCACTACTTTATCTCTCTTACTTTTTTGCCAAATGACAAGTTTACCCTTAACCAATTAATTAATACTTCATTAAAGTTTGTAATATTAATTTCAACAAAGGGTAATATAGTAAACTTTACCAAACTCCACTACCTATTCACTTTCCATTTTTGGTATGGGACAATAATTTTGAGACGCCCGAAATAGAAAAATGGGACAATAAAATTAGGACGGTTTCTAAAGGGAGTTACGTTTTCTAAAATAACTATTTTTTTGTGACACATATATAAATAAAGAACACGTCATATTTTTAAACAGGAAAAAAATGACACCCCGGTTGCGAATGACTGATATGGACGGTTTTGTGAATAAAATGACCTTTCAACTACAATGACTAAACTGGATATTTTATGAAAATAGAATGACCTTCAGGTTCAATAACCCAAACTGAACACTATATGTGGGTCATATTTGTTTGGAACATCAATCACGTCGTGTTGAGAAATCTAAGAAATGTTCATACTTATTAGTGTGGAAGTCATTTGTAACAGATAATTTCTTCTCACTTTGTTAAGTGTGAGAAATTAGGTGTTACAATTAATTTCCACACTTACCAGTGAAGATATTTCTCCACAAGTGTGATTTTTTTTAATTAATTTTAAGTGTAAAAAAATATTTTCGTTTTACAATTTTTTTCACACTTATTAATGTAACTGATTTTTACATATTATTAAGTGTTAATAAGCAAATAAAATTTTACAAACATTTTAGAAATATAAAAACAAAAACTTTGTAGATTGTACTATTTTTTTGTAGTGAGACATGTATTTCTGCCTTCTTCAAAAACTTCTTGAAAGATTACAGAATTAGTTAAACCCTTATTATAGACAAGTATATTGGTAGGATGATTGTCGCATTATCTCCTTGCTCGATATAATTTAGACCTCATACCAATTCATAGCTTGCGAACTTAATTCAGAAGCTCAAGCCTAGATTTGACCTTAAGTAGAACCTTGCTTCTATTCGTATAAGCTCCAGGACTCTTAAGAAAGCTCAAAACTTGCGTATACGAACTTTGAACCTAAATCGATAAAGTGGGTATGCAACCGAACCTTATACATAGGAAATGCATTAAAACTTGCATATAATTTAGACCTCATGCCAATTCATAGCTTGCGAACTTAATTCAGAAGCTCAAGCCAAGATTTGACCTTAAGTAGAACCTTGCTTCTATTCGTATAAGCTCCAGGACTCTTAAGAAAGCTCAAAACTTGCATATACGAACTTTGAACCTAAATCGATAAAGTGAGTATGCAACCGAACCTTATACATAGGAAATGCTTTAAAATGTAGAAAATGCTACAAGTTCATCAATATTTTTTAGTATCAGCGTATTGATCCTTATTAAAAATGCTCAAAAGTCAATAAGAAACTATACTATATATCAATTTTGAAGTAATTGCATAGAAACACCTGATGGCAGATAGTCATTGCATAGAAACACCCAAGGTTGCAAAAATCGCGAATCGGTAGTTGGGCGGTCGACCACCTTGTAGCTTGTAATCGGTCTAGGCGGGATTAATCGGTGATTAATCCGATTGGCATTACTGATAAATTTTAGTTATTTCCGGCAAGTTTTGTTTATTTCCGGTGAGTATTAGGTATTTCCGGCAAGGTATTTTCTAAAAAATAACTTGTAATAGACTTAAACAGTTAGTATAAGTGATCAAAATAAGTTTACAATGAGTTTTGGGTACTTCCAGCAAGATTTATAGGTTTCCGGCAAGTTTGACCACCATTGACCGCCGTTGATCGTTGTTGACCATGGTTGACCTATTTGTATGACCCAGTTACATAAATCGCCAAGGTCGGTGGCCTTGTAGCACCTAATCGGCGATTAATCGGCCTTGTAGACCTTTTTTTGCAACACTGGAAACACCTGATGCATACCTACTATATAAACATCAAACAGGACTCATAACCATTTATTACACCAAGCACGGTGATCTACTATAACATCCTATAATTTTTCAAACCCTTTTCACTAGCCAAATATTTATTTTTGCATCACCTTAGTATTTGAACTTTATCCTGAACTTATTTGAACTTGAGAAACGCGAGATATCTTGAGAAACGTGAACGTTATCCCGCTATTATGTCAGCACAACTTAGAAAGCACGAAACGAATCGAATTTGCCAAATAAATTAACTTCGAGAAAATTATGCATATTTATACTCATATTTATTAGAAAAATTATTTCGGAAGCAATAGCGCAAGTTTCATAATTTTTCGAGTCCGTTTGGTACGTCAAATGGGTCCCACAGTGATTATTGTAACAGTTTCACCAAGTTGACACATATACCCCCCCCCTCTATTTTAATTTGTCCATCTTTAGTCCCTCATCTCATATAAAAGCATTTTTTTTATTATTTCTTTCCCATAACAACACATACACACTCACACATAATTCTCTCTCTCTCCCACTCGTCGGATCTCCACCGCCGACCACCACCGCCATCTGCCGGCCACCACCGTCGCCGGAACTTTTTTCGGCCAAACCCCAAACTTCACCTAAACGTAGATCAGGCCACTCTTATCCTTTCTGGAGCATTTGAGCTCACCAGGAGCACGTTTGATACCCAAACGCCATCATGCCACCACCACCCACCGCCGCTTCACCCACCCCCTTTCATCTCGGTAAAACCCTCACGCGCCCCCATCCCCTTTATTTTTAATTTAAATCGAAACCCTAACTCTAAAATTTATTAAAACTGATTTTTAATAATTAAAAACCTTTTGTTTTTATCAAAACAGTGTGGATCTAATTGGTTTGACCTCAGCTCGGTCCGAGTCACGTGACTCAGCCGAGTCAACTCACGAGTCGAGTTGACTCGGGGCGAGTTCTTGATTATTTTGCTCTATTTTGTTTTGTTTTAACTTATGTTCTTTGTTTGTAGCTCGGTTTGGATTTTGGATTGTTTTTGGTTCAGTTTGGTCTCGACCATGGGCTACGGCTCATGGTGAGCCGAGCCGTGACTCGTGGTGAGACACGGCATGGACTTAGGATTAGTCTGGGTTTGTTTGTGAGTGGTCTTGGAGTTGGATTTGGATTTTTTTATGTTTGGGTTCGGATATGTTGTCGCGTAGGCTGAAGGGTGCAAGACTCAAATCGAGTCAAGCCGTGACTCAAAGTGAGTCACGGCATAAGGAATATTATTTGACTTGTGTTTGTGTTGGTTTTGGAGTTGTTTTGGTTGTGGTTAGGCCGAGATCCACCACGGCTCGATGAGGAGTGAGCCGTGACTCAAGGGAGTCACGGCATAGGTTATTAGTTATTGTTAAGGGTTTGTGTTTGGTATGGAAATTTTTGTTTATATTCGGTTTGTGTTTTGGGTTTTGTGTTAGCCGAGGAGTACATGACTCATATCGAGTCAAGCCGTGACTCAAGGTGTTGGTTGTTATTGTGTTTGGTTACTGTCGACTTACGCCAAGGTTATTGGTGCCGGTTAACGCTTTGTGTGTCATGAGCTTAGCAGAATTATTTGACGCTTACCCGATATATGTATTTGTTACATATATCTTCCAGACTAAAAATCTTGTGCTCAACTATTATTTATTAAACCTATGGATTACACTCAACCTTTGTGTTGATTTTGAGCATGTTTTATCTTAGGTAATTGACGCATATTTGTGGGCACCGAGAGTGGCTGAAGACTTTTGATGGCTATCATGGGCTTTACTATCTATCTCTACTATCTTATCATTCGAACAACCTTTTTAAATTGTATCTTTTATTTCCGCTGCAAACAATGTTTTATTTCCGCTGCAACTTATATTTGAGTCTTTTAGACTCTAAATGTTTAATTTTGTATTCAAATGATATGTTTTTACTAAAACGTCTCGTTGTGAGATCGTTTTCTATGGATGTGACTGTCTTACCCTTCACGTAGCACCCCAAGCTCCGTTCCGTTGCCATTAGGGGTGTCAATCGGGTCGACCCGACCCGATAAGCCTCTATCGGGTCGGGTCTATCGGGTTTTCGAAAAATAAAAATTAACCCGCAACCCAACCCGATAAGGAATCGGGTTATCGGGTTCGGGTCTATCGGGTTATCGGGTTTATCGGGTTGGGCTTATCGGGTTAGGCTGCTGCTTTGGGTAGACTGCTGCTTTGCTTTATGATCAGTGAAGAGGCTCGACAAATACACGTCCCTTTTTATTATTTGTATTTCCTTACTTCTCGAGTCAAACAAAAAGATATACAAATACACGTTATCACCAAAGCACAAGCTATCTCTTTTCTCTTCTTTTTCTTGGAAAACCTGCTACTACCTCGAGAGCATCTCCCTCCAAAGAGATAAACATCACTTTCACCCTTTTCTATTCCTTGCGCACCGAGTCCCAAGATCCAGACAACCAAGCGGCGTACTACTATTCTTTCTCCCCTTCCCAAGCATGGTCACGAGATGGCTTGTGAAGAAGCAAATGGATGTGATTATAACTTCTTTTGGCTATCAACGAGATCGAGACCAAGAAAGTTTAGTCAAGTTTTGCTTGTTTTTCTTCTTTTTATTCCCAGCCGATCCAAGTGAGAACCACACCTCAAAAACTTCTTTCAAAAATCAAAAGGGTTAGCCTTGGTGGTCGCTTGCTTGGATTCGGATTGGAAGAGTTATTTTGGTCTTCTCTTCAAAGTATTGTAAGAATCTTTAAACCTTGTTGATGCTCGTTAGTATATGTTGATGTTTTTGTGTTTATGGAAGTGGAACTGTGTCTGTTACACTCTTGTTTGGGGTTAAAGTGTTTGGATCGATTTCATTTTATTTATTTGCGTCTGATTCATGCCATGCTTTAGTATATTAATGGGGCTTATCGGGTCTATCGGGTCAACCCTATAACCCGATAACAAATTAGCTAAAACCCGAAACCCGACCCTATAATGCTATCGGGTTATCGGGTTGACCCGATATACCCGATAAGGTATATTGGAGCCGATAGACCCGACCCTATAAGGCCTTATCGGGTTTCGGGTCGGGTTCGGGTCGGGTCAACCCATATGACACCCCTAGCTGCCATATTCCGAGTTGGAGGTGTTACATCTACCTTCTGTTGTCACCATGGAACCAACACCGGTGCACACCCTATACTTTATCGAAGTCCTCACCGAGACAAGGAGGATCATCAAAACCAGCTACACCCACTTCCTCACCTTATCCCTCCTCTTCCTCCCACTATCTATCTCTTGTTGTATATTTGGTGTAAGATTGGTTTCATGATAGCAATTAGAAGTCGCGAGTAAGAACGCTTTCAGATCGATTAAATTGGAGTGGATACCAATTAACGACCGGATAAAATCTAATTGATTCAAGTTTGTGTATGATTTTATGTTTGCATAAAGTTGTGATCAAAAGTTGATTTTGATCAATACACTTTACGTTCTGTATATTGTTGTGTTATCCTCTCTATCGAATTGAGAATCAACAAGCCAATTTATAGGGTCTAAAACAGTTATTAAAACAGTTTTACAAAGGACAATAACTGTAAAATAGTTATATAAAAACTGCATCAATAGTATCAGCAGGATCAATAGTATCAGCAGAATCACTACCGTATCAGCAGAATCACCAATGCTAACAGCAGCATCCATAACTCGCTGTACCACCTGCTGTAACTAGCATTACCAACTCCCCTTTGAACCCTCGTTAGTCCCGTTAATATGCAACCAAGTATTGACCCTCATTTGCAACTAAGTGTCAACCTTATTTGCATATCAAACACAATTTAGTTTACACTAAAATACCAACATCTCTCTTGTCACTGGTCACACCCTTCACCTCTCTGAACACATCTCCATCATCGATCACAGAACTCTAATCTATGAGCTCATCTACATCCTTATTGCCTACATGCTCACCCTCTGTGCCATATCCATGATCACCTACAGCACACACCAAGGTTTCTTGGGTAAACATGTAAGTTTCTTGACCTCCTTCAAGTCCTTAGCCTTATCGTTCTTCCCTATTGTTTTGACTGCAGCCCTAGCTAACGCTCTTTTGTTTCTTATCTTGTTGAGTTTCCTCGTGTTTGTTGGATCACTTCTTATGTTTAGACAAACCGTGGGATTTGAAACTGATTATGATTCGGTTTACTTTTTGTCTTTTTCAGTTATTGTAGGTGTAGTTTTGTTTGTGGTTATGATGTATTTTTATGTGAATTCGTCGTTGGTTTATGTGGCATCGGTGACAGAATCGAAATGGGGGTTTTAGGCTTTAACGAGGAGTTGGTATTTAGTTAAAGGGATGAGATCGGTTTCGTTGAAATTGTTGTTGTTTTATGGGGTTATAGAGGGGCTTTTGGTGGCTATATATTCGTATATTCTAATGAAGTATGGGTTGGGTAACTGGACATTTGTGTTTCATATTATTTATGGTTCGGGTTTGCTTATGTTGCTGATGCTTCAAAGTAGTGTTGTGATTACGGTGTTGTATAATTACTGTAAGGCTTTACATGGGGAATTGGTAATTGAGGTTGCTGAGGGGTTTGTGTGTGATTACGTTACTTTAGGTGATGATGGTGAGAAGGTTCCTCATATTGTTACGGTTGTCACAGCTTGACGGTCGTGGTTACCTGGTTGTTTCGTGTAAAAGTGTTTTGTTGTGTGTAATATGTCTCAGTATTTTGTATGTATATTATATAGAGTGTGTGATTGAGATAGAACCCTGTAAAGACATGTGGACTATGTTCAATACTCCCTCCGTCTCAATTTAATTGTCCATATTTCCTTTCATGGATGTCTCAAATTAATTGTTCACTTTCCTTATTTAGTAAAAACTAGAGAATCTAGTGGAGGAATATTCCATTTTAGTGGTTGAAAATTAAAGTGGACCCACTTTTATTAAACTTTGTGTTTTCTCTCTACTGACAAATAAATTGAGACGGAGGGAGTAATAATATATAATATATATATATATATATATATATATATATATTATATATATATATATATATATTGATAAAGATCAAATAAAAAGACAAATATCCGTACATTACGTAAAAAAAAAAAAATTCAAAAATTTTCTCTAAAAATTCCACAAGATCAGATATGTTGGTGCATGAAAAAGTTGTGAAGGAAGTTTTTCTAAAAGTGGATATTTTTTCCCAAAAAAAATTATGAAAAAACACGTTTGTGCATTAAATCGCTTTTTTGTGCATCAAAAATTCATTTTTGCACCCAAGTTCTTTTGAATTTTTTAATCAATATAACATTGCGCATCTAACTAAAACAAGTTGAAAATTTTGTGCATCAAAATTTTTTTGCGCATCAAAATTCGTTTTTTGTGCATTAAAAAAAACGTATAAAAACTCAAAATCAGAAAAACTTCTTTCACAAAAGTTTTATGCACCAACATACCCGATCTTGTGGAATTTTTTGGGATTTTTTCGCGAACTTTTTTCGAAAAAAAATTCTTTTTACGTAGTGTACGGATATTTGTCTTTTTATTTTAACTTTACCCTATATATATATATATATATATATATATATATATATATATATATATATATATATATATATCATAACTTGGCTTTCTGGCCCCGAACCAAATCTGGACAGATTGTTAGGTCTTAATTAAACTCCTTGTGCATCTGCAGGTTCAAATATTAATCATATAATTGATCGATTACAACGTTTCTAAGCATTTAATATAAGATACATAGCCAACGGCTCCTTGGTCTAGCAATATCGCGTGAATGGGTAACTAAGCGTCCCCTCATCCATTTGGTGAGGGCTCAACAACTGTCTAAAACGCTGTTTTTAACGTATCTATTTATCGTCATAATAATAATTTAGTACTAACTACAAAACTATATACAGTAGTCAATTTATATTAGAAGGGGTAACAAACACATGAAAACTAAAAGAACATCTTTTGATTATACCTTTCTAATTTCTAATGTATATGCTTGTACTGTAACTAGCTAAAAAGCATCCAAAGCCGCACCTATGACAAAAAGCTCACTATCTATATATGCTTGTTCTTCCTCTTCGTTTCTATTATTGAATAAATAGGCACAAGCCCGACTTGTAGGTTGGGTCCATTAGGGTTAGGGTTTATGTCTTGTACTCTATATATTGTGTTTAAATAATAAATCATACCGACGGGAAATTATGTAATCTAACATGGTATCGGAGCAGGTCTGATCCTCAGACCTAGGTGCCTATGTTGAGCCGCCTCCTTTATGCCACCCGTCACTTGTATCCCTTCTCGAAATAGGTGCCTATGTGGAGTCGAGCAGTCGAGCATGGACAAACTGGGAAAATGGTGTGGTTTGTGGCCAAATCTTGAAATATGAGAATGTTTTTGACTTATTTTGGGCATTTTCTTAAAAAAAAAAAAAAGTTATTGGTTTGTTCGAGATCCTACATCTTGCCGCCGGTTTTTAATTTTGTTAGAATATCGTGTACGTGAATTGGAATAGGCTTTGTGGGTTTATACCCCATCATTTATAGAAAATTGTACACTCAAAGTGACTAATTGACTAATGGTACTCCCGAGATGTTGACTAATTGACTAATGGTGATTGTATGAATTTTGGTGATTGAGTTAAGTATTGCTAAAAACTATGTTGACCACATGGTCAATGGGATATAAACCATGGTCAATGGGGTATAAACCATAGGACCCTTGGAATATTAGTGTTTATTCAAGAGTGGCTAATGGCTTATGTTTATTCAGTGGAGATCTTGCAATAATTGATTTACAAATTAATGGAGCAAAAAGTTGCGGCTGGATATTTAATTTTTTTATGCAATTAAAGGTTTGGTTGATATCTTTTTTTGTTTCTTCGCTCGGTCATAAAAAAAAAAATATAAATAAATAAAATAAAATTTATAGTTATTTAATTGTTTGGTTTTTTATGTCGAATCTAGGGTATTAATTCCCGATACGACTTTTGATGGTGTCGAATTTAGGGTTCTTATTCCCGAGACGATTTTTGTTGGTGTCGAATCTAAGGTTCTTATTCCCGAGACGACTTTTTAATAAATAGGCCCAAGCCCGACTTATGTGTTGGGTCCATTAGGGTTAGAGTTTATGTCTTGTACTTTACCAATCCTACACCATTAGGGGCTTCAATCTTCAAAGCTACGCGAACGGAAGGCGCTTTCACATTTTTATTCTTTGTTTTCATCATTACCCATCTCTCCATTTCCATGTTTGGCGACTCAAAAACACCTCTCCAAGACACCTCGGATCTACCAAGGAGCTGTGATCCTCCAAACAATGCAGGTGTGCTGCTCCTCCAGCGAAGCACCAAAACAATTGTTCCATGAATGATCATGTCCATGGATTGCTTAGTACCTATGCAATCTAAGGAGAATGGACTCGTTCCAAGAAAAGTTTCCATTTGGAGAACTGCTCGGCTATCTATTCGCACCCTTTTGTTGTTTCCGGAGAAAAGATAGCATCTAATAAACAAGCAACCATTGGAATTGCCAACTTGGATGTTTTTAGCATTTATAATCTTCAGTCCACACTGAAGATATGATAAAGCTTTTAGTGCATCCATTTCTGTACGGATTTTAGTTAGTGAGAGAGGTAAGTCGTTTTTGAGTATTTTGTTGTCATAAGAATTGAAGATTGGTGTGGTATATATATATATATATATATATATATATATATATATATATATATATATATATATATATATATATATGAAAGTCTAGAAAATCAGGCCACCGAGCGTTTGTGATTGAATGTTTAGTGCATACTTAACAAATATTTCTGAAGGATTGTGAGATCCTTTCTATGTTAATTATATCAGTCGTTGATGATAATATAATAAGTTGTTTTAAGAAAGATAAAAGATCATGAAGAGATCTTGTATTGTGTATGACAGTACTCTCTTGAGTATATTAGTTGCATGTCACTTTCATGGTATTATGTTGGTCCAAATATTTGAATAAAACAAGGTGGGCGACGGGCCGCCGCGTTGCGACGGGGCATTGATAACGCTCAAATTGTACATGTTTTTAGAAGCGTTATCGTGAATTTTATGCATATATATTGATCACTTTTATGAACTTATAGTACTTAATGAAGTATAATTTCTATTTTATGTTCATGAAAGCTAACGACAAAGAAAACCAAGAAAAAGACAAAGAAACTATCAATAAACGAAGATTTATGCATATACGAAGAATTCCCGACAAAAGCGAGTCTCTTGGAGTATATTCGAGAAGATAAAGTCATGAAGTTGTCACTCCAAAGACTCAAAAATAAAGCACAAGAGGGAAAACAAGAAAAGAAATGAAGAAAAGAAGCTAAAACGAAGAAATAATGGAAGACTCGTTGTTCCCGACACACCTCCACCATTTTGGCCATAATTTGAGCATACGAACTTGGATTTAGATGATTCAAGCGGCCATGGAACCGGGAGAGAAGGATCTACAACTTTCGTGTTTTCCATCCTATTGGTATTTGCCAGCAACCGATTCGGATTGAGCTAACTTTTTCATCCATCCGATCGGTATGGTCCCGTATCCGATCGGATGGACCAATCTGACCTTCCCAAGTTATTTTTAATGCATTATTAAGTGTCATTAAGCCCCAAGCCCGATCACTTACCTCCATTTACTCCATTTCCTGGTATTTTATGACACTTAGTGCCCAAGTTTCATACTTAGAGGCTAAGGGTTGATTTCTGCTCTATATATATATGAGTGCTTAGGCTTGGTTTTCATTGTGAAATTCTACCCTCCACCCTTAAGGACGAATTTTTATCAACTTATCTCGTTTTCATTGTGAAATTCTACCCTCCACCCTTAAGGACGAATTTTCACCAACTTATCTCTCCCAAAAGACCACCAACCTCTGCCATTTTCAGAAGAAGGCTCAAACACATGGAAGAAGGTGTTGGGTATTATTTTCCGGCTTGGTAGAAAGCGTATAGTTGATTGGAGGCTTGAAGGTTGCTATAAATCCTTTACCTTTGCCTATTGTAATTCATACTTTGGGTAAACCTTGTTACTTTTATATTTCATGATGTTTATGATTACCATGATTGTTGAATCTTTGTGTTTGATTGAAATAACCATGGAATAGTTTTGTATACTTGTTTGGATATTATGATAACTTGTGATAATGGGATGTTTGGATATTTGTAGTGTTTGTTTGGAATATGATGATAACATCATATTTGGTTAAATTGGAACTTGTCTTGTTTATTGTCTTGATTAATCATTGTTGAGTCTAAATGTAGAAAGGGTTCTCAATAGTGGTTGATTTCAATTCATTAGTCGACGAATGTTTTGGTCTTGTACTTTGTGACGATTGTATGAGAAACTTAATAAACATAACAAGTGAAAGTTTAATTTAGTTTAAGGGTCAAAAGGCATCTTTTGAATATGTTTTCTAATCATTTTTCAAGTAAATGAAACTTCACGAATTAATAACATCAAAGTCTAAAGTTCGAAAGGATTCTTTCTTGTTATAGGCATAAGGTTCATGACATGACCATTTGATTGAGGCTTATACATATTTGATATATAAAACACTAAATTATTATTGGTTCTAAAGGTCGTAAGGATTACTTTTGATAATATGTTTTCCAAACTAACCATCCTAATATCCATGTGATCATTTGTCCAAACATGTATGTTCTTTGTGTGATTGTTCTTATATTGCTTTTCTTGTTGGTTTGATCCGTGACAATCATAACCATCAACTTGTTACTTGTTTAAACAAACAAATGACACTTGAGTGCAACCAAGTCCCTTGGGACGACCTTGACTTACCAACCCCAATACTACATATGACTAGGGTATACTTGCCCGAATGTGTTCCTAGTTAATCGGTAATTATTGTTTATAAATTTAAAGCTTTGATGGAGCGCATCAAGTTTTCGGCGCCACTGCCAGGGATTTGGTTTTTGTTCTTAGGTGTTTGTTTGTTTGCTTGTTTGTTCGTTTCCTTGATATATTGATCGATTGCTTGTTTGCTAATTTGTTCGAATTCTATATTGCTCTTGCTCATAAATGGTTATTTCTTTGTTCTTGTTTGATTGCTTGTTTGCTTGTTTTCTCATGATGATTGCTTAATTGCCTCTCTTGCTCTTTGTCTAATAAAAATTTCTCATTTCTCATAATTGCTTAAATGATCTTGGCTTAAAAATCAAATTTTTTTGATGTTGGGATTTCGTTTCATGTGTTCTAAAAATACGCATTTAAAAATTTGCTAAATGTGCTCGAAAGTGTTTACGAAAAAACCACCCAAACCACTCCAACCGATCGGTCACCACCCGTAACCGATTCGGTTGGAGGCTTTTGAACCAATTTTTTTTTCTAGTTTGTGTTTTTCTTGTTTTGTGAGTTTTATGTTTTATATGTTATATGATCTCTTGCATGTCTCTGTGTTATTTGTTCGTGTTCTTCTTGTTCGGATTAGTTTCATATTAATTTTGAATAAGACTATCTTGTTTTAGATTGTTTTGTTTTGATTTGTGTTACGTGATTAATTATGTTTGCTTGCGTCTATGTGCTTGTCATTTTCTGTGATCGTGCTTTTATTTGCTTATTTTTGTTGTAAGTGTCGTATTATGTTCTTGATGTTCTTCTAGTACATATGTGTTTTATTTACTTGTGTCTATTTTCGTATTCGTTACCTTATGTCTTTTTGTTTTATTTTGTCAATAAAAGTTTATAACTGAAACTTATTAAAAAAGAAAAAAAAATTGGGCACCAGAGTGCCAACCGAATCGGATGGAATCCATGCCAATCGGTTGGAGCTCTCGGTAAAAATTGGCCCAAGGGAAACCAACCCAACCGATCGGTTAGATCCTCTGACCGATCAGATGGACCAATCGGTAAAAAAAAAATGTTATTTTCATTTTTCGTATTTTGTTCTTGTGTGTTTGTGTTTAGATCGAATAAGTTTAAATGTCTTTTGGTTTTTGCAAGAACATCATTTCTTTTATTCTACTTAAATTTGGTTTTTTTTTTTTTTTTTTCATTTAAATTTTGTTAATTTAGTACGTTGTGAATAAATAAGTACTTGTTTTAAAAATAAAAATGTTTTGAACTTTGTGGGTATGTTCACTGGAAACCCTCACGAGACTTCACTCGTCCGCTCGGGCCACCGAGGGGTTTGAAAGTCTTATTGCATATGCTAAATGCAACCGTGATGCCTACGAAAGTGAGTTTTAGAATTTTACGCGTTTTTTGTAGTTTAGTTTATTTTTGCAGATTTAATAAGCTCTTGGAGATTGGATTATTGGTGATATTATACTTGGTGTGGAGATGTTTTGTTGAATGAGAAATTGATTGATCTCATAAGCTTATGCTAGCATTTGCTTAGCACCTTATCATATGGAGTTCGATCGCGATTTCTTGGCCCAGGAAGTTTCGTTTCTCTCGGACTATTTATTTATTTATTTTCCCAATTTTACATGATTTGAAGTTAATTTTCTTTACATTTTGGACAATTCTTAACTTAAGTGTGGGGGGGAAGTAAATAGAAAAAACGAAACTACTTTTCAAATTTATAATTTTTGGGGCCAATTTAAAATTTTGTATACTTGTTTGCCCTTATGATCTAATTGTTTTCACGCTTTTAGGATAATATATTAGAATAACTGGATCAATCCACTGGTGAAATCTGTAATTTTGAAAAAATTGAGATGTGTCCCGATTAATATTGCAATCCATTCTGGGATCGATAACATTTGCTAGCACATATTATAGCCCTTTCCACTAATATGTGAGGATTTGAGCCTGTTTCGTATATAGCGTACATCTTTTATGCTTGGATCTTTTGCTATGAGTGTGCCGGTGATTTTATTTATTCTAGAACTTGTACTTGTAAATCATTACCAGACCGCAGTAAGATCACATTCGTGTGATATGAGTGTATTCGTGTGATAAAGAGGCATCCTTAGGAATAACACCAAATGGCCATCCGTTTACAAAATAATTTTTGCTAACCACATCGGTTAGTTAACCTCGTATTTGGAACCCATTTGTTAGCGTTTATCTTTAGCGCTAGATACCCTTAGTTCACCCTCCGAACCAATCCTTTTCATTTGTGTTACATCCAGAAAAATACAAAAATATTTTACACTTTAAACTTTAGCATAACGCTTAGTCGAAGTCTAAATGGTGGTTGCTAGTCTGGAATGTTTGATTGTTTTTTATGATTGATAGTTATCCACACTTTGCCAGTTGTGTGTGCCATTCCGACAAAGACGAAGGATGCATACTTCTTATTTGTATTTTTGTGGTGTATACTTATACGAAGTGTGGGGGGGAGATGTGTATGTATGAAGAAGAAAAAAAAAAGTATTAAAAAAAAGGAAAAAAGAAGAAGATAAGTCATCTCAACTATAAGGTGACAATTATAGCCAATGTGATATATATGAAGATGAAGAAAGAAAGTTATGTGATATGTTGTTAGCCAATGAGCTAAATATGAGGAATATTATTATGGCGAATCGATGTATCGATATGGGAAAGTTCAAAGAAGAGGAAGTTGTTAACTATAATCATTTACGGGTTTGCGGTTTGTTCGGTAACTAGCAACAATGGGACTTAGACTTGACATTATTTTTCTTTTAAAACCAATTTCATAAATACTCCCATGCCTTATCCCTACCCTTACCAAATTACTTTATTCATTGTTAGCTGTCGAGCATCCGGATATAGTGATGGCTTTGTGAAAATATGTAGTGCATTAATATTTTAGTGACCATCCGGTTTTTGAGTGATCGAATGACGCGCCAGCGATCTAGTGTGTATTTTGGCGACCATCCTTTAAGTGAATAGCGCGCCAGCAATCCAAGATATGCCCTAGTGACCATCCGTTGTTCGAGTAAATCAAGAATTCGCGCTAGCTACCTAATATGCTCTTGTATGAGATATTTAAACAAAAGCCTGGTACAACCTCGAAGCCTGTACATTACAACCCGAATAAAAGACCTCCTTTAGATGTTTACACTTGGTGCTTACGCCACGTCGGTGGAGTTTTGTTTCTTGTACAAGCCTATGGTAATAAACGGATCATGACTGAGCAATGAGTGTGATTTCTCTTATATATACTCCACTACCTAAATAAATGAGTGATTGAGTGAATTATACTTCGTTTCTTTTTCGTGAGGTGTTTAGAAATGTTACTTAAGCAAGAAAATCTATGGGTATTGTCATACATCTCGGTTTTTCACCATAACGCTTAAAAATGATGAATCGTATCTTGTACTTGTACTAGGTAGATTTGCATCATAATTTTTATAATCATTTTTCATGCACCATGTGGGATCTATTTTTCTTAATATTTGCTTGAGGGAAAGCAAACCCTTAAGTGTGGGGGAGTTTGCGCTCATTTTCTCTTTTATTAAAATATAATATATATATAATATATATATATATAATAATATATATATATATATATATATATATATATATATATATATATATTTTCGATATTTCAAAAAAAAATTCAAAATATTCTTTTCGTTTTGTCATTTAGGTATGAATTTCGATTTTTCTTTTTCTAGATTTGCTTGAGGGCAAGCAAATTTCAAGTGTCGGGGAATTTGATAACGCTCAAATTGTACATGTTTTTAGGAGCGTTATCGTGGATTTTATGCGTATATATTAATCACTTTTATGAACTTATGGTACTTAATGAAGTATAATTTCTATTTTAGGTTCATGGAAGCTCACGACAAAGAAAACCAAGAAAAAGACGAAGAAATTATCAATCAACGAAGATTTATGCATATACGAAGAATTCTTGACAAAAGCGAGTCTCTTGGAGTATATTCGAGAAGATAAAGTCATGAAGTTGTCACTCCAAAGACTCAAAAATAAAGCACAAGAGGAAAAACGAGAAAAGAAATGAAGAAAAGAAGCTAAAACGAAGAAATAATGGAAGACTCATTGTTCCCGACACACCTCCACCATTTTGGCCATAATTTGAGCATACGAACTCGGATTTAGATGATTCAAGCAGCCACGAAACCGGGAGAGAAGGATCTACAACTTTCGTGTTTATCATTTCTAGGTAAAATGCTCCATCCGATCGGTATTGGCCCGCAACCGATTCGGATGGAGCTAACTTTTTCATCCATCCGATCGGTATGGTCCCGTATCCGATCGGATGGACCAATCTGACCTTCCCAAGTTATTTTTAATGCATTATTAAGTGTCGTTAAGCCCCAAGCCCGATCACTTATCTCCATTTACTTCATTTCCTGGTATTTTATGACACTTAGTGCCCAAGTTTCATGCTTAGAGGCTAAGGGTTTATTTCTACTATATATATGAGTGCTTAGGCTTGGTTTTCATTGTGAAATTCTACCCTCCACCCTTAAGGACGAATTTTCACCAACTTATCTCTCCCAAAAGACCACCAACCTCTGCCATTTTCAGAAGAAGGCTCAAACACATGGAAGAAGGTGTTGGGTATTATTTTCCGGCTTGGTAGAAAGCGTATAGTTGATTGGAGGCTTGAAGGTTGCTATAAATCCTTTACCTTTGCCTATTGTAATTCATACTTTGGGTAAACCTTGTTACTTTTATATTTCATGATGTTTATGATTACCATAATTGTTGAATCTTTGTGTTTGATTGAAATAACCATGGAATAGTTTTGTATACTTGTTTGAATATTATGATAACTTGTGATAAAGGGATGTTTGGATATTTGTAGTGTTTGTTTGGAATATGATGATAACATCAAATTTGGTTAAATTGGAACTTGTCTTGTTTATTGTCTTGATTAATCATTGTTGAGTCTAAATGTCGAAAGGGTTCTCAATAGTGGTTGATTGCAATTCATTAGTCGACGAATATTTTGGTCTTGTACTTTGTGACGATTGTATGAGAAACTTAATAAACATAACAAGTGAAAGTTTAATTTAGATTAAGGGTCGAAAGGCATCTTTTGAATATGTGTTCTAATCATTTTTCAAGTAAATGAAACTTCACGAATTAATAACATCAAAGTCTAAAGTTCGAAAGGATTCTTTCTTGTTATAGGCATAAGGCTCATGACATGACCATTTGATTGAGGCTTATACATATTTGATTTATAAAACACTAAATTATTATTGGTTCTAAAGGTCGTAAGGATTACTTTTGATAATATGTTTTCCAAACTAACCATCCTAATATCCCTGTGATCATTTGTCCAAACATGTATGTTTTTTGTGTGTTTGTTCTTATGTTGTTTTTCTTGTTGGTTTGATCTGTGACAATCATAACCATCAACTTGTTACTTGCTTAAACAAACAAACGACACTTGAGTGCAACCAAGTCTCTTAGGACGAACTTGACTTACCAACCCCAATACTACATATGACTAGGGTATACTTGCCCGAATATGTTCCTAGTTAATCGGTAATTATTGTTTATAAATTTAAAGCTTCGATGGAGCGCATTAAGCATCGTTTGATGTCGTTGGTAGTTGCACGGTATTTTTTCTTCAAGCTGAAAGTTGGTCGTTTCGCAAGACCTATGCAACCCTGATACAATTGATCAAAACCGAAATCAGCACAAACTAAATAAAAAGCTTGCTCCTTTAATAACTACATCAATATCAAAAATTTACCTGAAAAACAACCATGGTTCCAACAGCGGCAGCTGCATGAGTAGCCCTAGGTGAAGGTACTCCTCAGGCTGGTCGAAATCTGAATTTCATTTTTTCACAATTAGCAATTGATCTTATAGGCAAAATAAGCTAATCTAACAAAATTTGAGGGTGTTTGGTTTAACTATTGAAATTGCTTATTGCATTTTGAAATAAGTTGTTTTGAATTTTCTAATTTCCAGTCTAGTGACTAACAATAATGGTTATGCATTTCGGCAACTGGTATCAAAGAGAAAGCAAAAAAAGAAAGTTCTGCAGATGTTGTCTAATATCGTTTGGTAGTGTAATACAAATGAGAATGAATACTAATTTCAAAAAGAGAGCTATAACCATACCTTCACCATCCGTTCTTGTGAAAGTGTTTTTCTGATACTATCGAACACTTTTCATCTTGTCAGCAAATACAGAGTCTTTCCAACATAGTAGATATCCGATGTTGGTACAGGATGTAGTATCCTATCACTAATATGCATAGTAAGCCACTGTTTCCACCAAGGGGATGAAGAAAGAATTCCTTGATGTGGAGGGGTAAGGATATCTATCATGGTTGCCTTCTCTTTAGGGGTCCTCTAGTCAGGTTCAAAGTAAGTAAGTGAATGTTAGTCCTTTGCGTGTGTCTACCGTATGCCCATATTCCTCCCGCAGCAACAGCAACTATAAGCTGTTCAAAGACATCATCTGATTTGAATAATCTCCAATATCTAAGAATAAATAAATCACAATTTTGAAAGGTGCTGTTAAACTGACCGGCGATACCCACAATCCTGCAGTCTGCCAATCAAAGTTGGGGCATAAAGGATGGTCTCCCCATAATCCTCTTCAAGTTTATGATAGATATGTTTGTCACTTTTTTGGCTACTTAAAGTCTTAAATTTAAGCATGTAAGCTGGCTCAACATGTATACATAATTACAACATCCCATTATCTTGAATGATTACGTAGCATTTCAAAGAGCACAACTGATAAGTGTGGAGCATAAAAGAATAGATGTCATTATACCAATTGCATCGAGACGGTCAGCATCTTGCACAACTCCTAACTCTGGTGTATGAGAGGCGTTGGCAACTCCATTTATTTCCTCCTTGAAACCTTTACATTTGAATAAAGCAAAAATTGACCTTGTAAATAACTATGATGCACCATTTTCAAAAAATAATATAGTTAATCAATGTATTATGCGTGTGCGTAATAGCTACATCTCAGAATAGGGAACCTACCCTTTCCCTTTATAATAGCTAAAATTTTGCTTCTATTTTCCAGATCCACACACCCTCTTTTGCAAGGAACTCCTCTATGACTTTCTCCTCGGATGGATCCCTGCGTCATGGTATAGGATATAGCAAAAATTATTTGCAATTGGACAGAAGGAAGTGAAGATTTACCCAAAACAGTTCAAACTAAATAAAACAAATATGATTTTTCTGCCACCAAGTACTGTATGGACACACTACAGAAAGCCAATAACCTATGAATCTATTACACTGAAACTTGACCAATATACAAAGTTTCAGAACATTCATTTGATTACTTAAATTGATGCTTATAAGAGGAAAAAATTATAAAGAATGAGAGGTAAAAACTAAAATCATACTTTATTTTTCAAGAGATTTTCAAACAAACCACAGATATTTTCAAAAACTGAATGACGAAAAAAACAAAGGCAAAATGTGCCTTAATATTATAGATGAAATACTCCTTTGCACCTTAAATTTGGCTACTTAAAGTCTTAAATTTGGCTACTTAAAGTCTAAATAGCTAAGAGTATTGTTGAATATAGTAAGCTAAAACAACCTGATGATGCTCAAAATCTAAAGGGTGGCCCATGCTCAAAACTGTGGAGATCGTTTGCTCGAGGTTTGTTAGACCTCATATCTAGGATAACAACAATGATAATGAATAAAACAAGTTGTACGCAGCAGAATACCATAAACAAATCATTATCATTGCACAAGGTTTGTCGTACGATTACAAACCCTAGGCGCCTACACTAAGACTTAACGCCTAGTTACACACACACACACTTTTTTCTGGAATTACATCTCTAATTCCTGTATAGAAAACCTACGCCCTATCTCTTTATAAACTAGAGATTAGGGTTACAAAGACAATTAAATAATACATATTAGTCCTTCGTCTTTGTCTTCATAAGTTTCTTTCATATTTCATATTTTTGTCAATATCAACTCAAAGTTTAATTCCTAACAATCTTCCCCTAGTTGATATGACAAAACCAAGTATGAAAGATGATCTTCAAGCTGCAAATAAACCTTCTTCCCCTTTTTGTCATCATCAAATAGGGGTCTTCAATGCAACTTGAATCAAACGCTTCCCCTTAAGTGATGCATGTAGATGGTTAAACAATTAAATAAGCTTCCCCTGAAACTAAGCATGTTTACCATCTCTTGAATCACGAACTCCGTAGGCCTTATGAACTGATTACTGATGAAGAAAACCGAGTATAACAAACTTGATGAAGAAGTTGAATTTCCCAAACTTGCGTCTTATATCTTGCACTATCCACGTGACTCCAAACTTATATGAAACAAGAAATATAAGTAGACCGAAATCTCTTGACAAATCCTCAATTATATGAGACACTGAGCACTACAATGTAACTCCTTTAAGTGATAGTTAACTAGGTCTTCGTCCATCCACCCCTTGACCTATGAAAACTAGATTTGACAAGTCATTGTCACCGCATTAACGCCCAAACAAGTTATCTTTAAACGTTGCAGGCCGTTTAAGATATGATAAGAACACACACCTGTGAAACTCAACTACAACATCAAATAAGCAATATTCACTTTTCTTCTCTAAATAATCCGAAAAACATCTAAGTGCAATAACATCATCCTCTCTTATGTAACTGTTGCCTTAGCCGGCGATCTACTTGTATTCCTCATCTGTATCGTTACCTCACTTCGGCGATCTACGAACACCAAGGATACCCTTGTCACATAATTGATTAAAAAGCCATTGCACCAAATATCTCCACAACGAGCCATAAAACAATAAGAATAAACTGAAATAAATTCAGTTCTGTCCGAGATCCAAAACTTTGTGTGTGTTTCGTCCCTTGGTGTGTGTGTTATGGAATCAATGAGTTCCAAATCAAATAACCAATGCTTCCCCTCACTTTGAGAAGCCCATGCTCTAGCAGTACCGACCAGCAGTATAAACTGTTCATCCTCCAAAGCTAGCAGTACAAACTGTTCAACGAACAGTACTAATTCCGAAGACCAAGCAGTACTAACTGGTGAAGCCAGCAGTACAAACTGCTACATATAAACCAATGAACAGTACTAATTGTTGTCGAGCAGTACTAACTGTTAGTCACAGCAGTACCAACTGCTACATATGAATCAAGAGCAGTACGAATTTGTTAGGCGAGCAGTAGAAACTGTTGGTAGTATAATATGTAAACAATCAGATACCAAAAGCGAATCCCAAAGAATAATCCAATATCTCAACTGAGATCAGTATACGCAACTGCTAAAAGTCTTCATCCAATCTCCAATCAATGTATACGAGGTAACCACTTGCCCATGTTCTTTAAATTCAACCAATCAGATCAATGATCAGTGGAATGTAATCATAAAATAATGAATCTTGGCCTTACGTCAGAAGCACAAATCGAATAAATGTAGCCCAAATATAATTTTCAATATACCGGTAATACTCAATTGAATTTTAAACATTCAACAGTTGCGGCTGACAACAAATTAAATACGCAACTCCACCGACTGACACTTCGAATAACCAGCCAAGAATTTGTCGCAACCTCAGAGTATATTAATTGTACCGACCAATGAAATTTTCAATCAACAAGAAGAATTAAATTACCACGGCAAATCATCCCCACTTAATTGAATCAATTGCTTGTGAGTACGAGGTGTATTAAATTCAAAAGACGACAAAGCAGTTTATTGATTCTTTCCTATTTGTATTATGTCTTCACATAACTGTACCAGATCGATAACAAATAAAGTAAATTTGTTAATACCTTTGAACAATCAGTTCGTACCTTCATCAAGACTGCTTCAAATCTGCTCTTCTTCGACACAGTAAACCTTGTAACATGCTAGATATCATGAGCAACCTGTCTCTGATATCACTTGTGGAGATCGTTTGCTCGAGGTTTGTTAGACCTCATATCTAGGATAACAACAATGATAATGAATAAAACAAGTTGTACGCAGCGGAATACCATAAACAAATCATTATCATTGCACAAGGTTTGTCGTACGATTACAAACCCTAGGCGCCTACACTAAGACTTAACGCCTAGTTACACACACACACTTTTTTCTGAAATTACATCTCTAATTCCTGTATAGAAAACCTACGCCCTATCTCTTTATAAACTAGAGATTAGGGTTACAAAGACAATTAAATAATACATATTAGTCCTTCATCTTTGTCTTCATAAGTTTCCTTCATCTTTCATATTTTTGTCAATATCAACTCAAAGTTTAATTCCTAACAAAAACCTAAAGCGTAGCCCATGCTATCATGTATAATCTGTAAGGTAGTTCAACATACCTAATTATCAGATTGTAGTACAAAGATAAAATCATCATTTTTATGCAACAGGTACATCAACACTCTTATCATCACCAGATTGGGGTTTGGGTTTGTGTCATTTTTTTTTGAAATGTTGCTTCTAATCATCCATGGCGGGTGCACGTGTAGATGAAGCTGAGGCCATTTAACATAATAGCCTCATAAAAAATTTAAATAAAAAAAAAAAAAAAAAAAAAAAAAAAAAAAAAAAAAAAAAAGACCCTCATCAGCATTTTCCAATACAAATGAGCCCGTACGCTGGTAAAACAACCTAATCCAAACACCCCCTTAATCATTTTCATAACTGGATCCTTTTTATAATAAACCGTAATTTGTATATCAATTATTTGCAAAACATATATATAGAAGCAACAAAAGTTAGGAGGTTAGCCTGTATGCTGTTCAATTAAACCAAAAGGTCATATTCCAGTTCTTTCTAACCAAAGCTCTTTAGGAGGTAGTACGCAACTGATTGTTTTCAACTTCTGCGAAAGAAATGAGCAGCTAGCATTAACCAAATATATGGGTATGCAGCTGGTTAAACAAATTCTTGTACCTTTCCAAGGTTAAACAAATTTATATGTATGTATGAGATATATGATCAAAGTTTACGTATTTGGTCATCCGGCATGGCTGCAACCACACTACGGAGCCCCACCAACATGACAATCTTAACTTTATCGAAGCCACCTACAAAAATGTTTTCAAGATTAAACATTTTTATTACTCTTCCCTCTTCCCCTAGATCTTTTGACTTTCTTCTTTGTAGGTTCCACCTGCACAACAAAATAACAAATACTGTATTTGTTATTGAATTGCACCGAGAACTGAACTCCGAAAACATAATGATAATGGTACTTTTTTGTCTAAATTAGTAAAACATAAGTTGGGAGATCTTGCTTACTCATATCAAAGTTGTGGATAATCTGTACTAACAACACCACGTAAAGAAATTGAAATCCCAAAAGCGTTCGCAGACCCAAACTATAATCCATAGCAAATATCAGTGTCAGATATGAGTTTTGGAATCAGATAATGTGTGAATAATAAACAATAAGGTTACCACATACCGTTGCAGAGTCCAACTCGGTACCTAAAGGTAGCCGTCCAATACAGGCAGCTTTCTTGCAGCTGAGAAAGAAGAAAAAGATAAGTGAAACTGAAATAAGCTCTTTTTACAACGTAGGGCACATCATAAGCTACCCATATTACAAACATCTTGACCGAATTCATATTGGCTTCTTAAAACAGATTATCCGACACAAAAAAACATGGTAAGCCGTGTAGATATCCAATAATCCACAACTCCCTGATTAAAAACCCAAATCTTTTCCACAAAACATAACTGGAAATTGTTGGTCTATGTTAATAAAAAACAATTACAAAAAGGCCAACAGCTTAACTGAAAGTGAAATAAAAGTCAAGAAAATTCTACCTAAGCTACCTAATGAATAAGCAAGTGTGCAAAAACCCACAAAGCAAATAGTTTCATCTTTTTTTCACAAATCATCAAAAACACACAAATCATATCAATAATCAAACACAAAAAAGTCTAAAAAGTACAACATTTAAAAGAAACACAGACCTATAATATCGCACTGAGATTTGCCAAAATCCGCTCCTTAACCCATATGAATATAGCGGCTAATTTGCAAAATCAAAATACGAAAACTCAATCCGAAAACATCTTAAATTTACATTCCTCCATTAAAAAAAAAATAGAAAATGAACTATAATCTACCTGATTCTAAGCAGAAAATCAGTTGAAAAAATAACTGGGTGGATATGAATATTCTTCATCAATAAGGGCTTGAACCTTGTCCTGAAAAGCCAACTTCCTATAATTCCAAGCAGTCATAAACTCAGGATTAGCTTCAATCAGCTTCACATTCACGTCCAATGCTTCCTATGCAGTTTAAAAGAGCTTATTTGTAAGCATAATCAATAAGAATAAGCAATCCGAAACACCCCTTAAATCAAGTTCAAGGCACCTGATAAATAAAATAACAATAAAATTGAAAAAAAATGTAACAAACACAATACCTGCGAACCATAACCTTGAAAACATACTGAGTTGTCTTCAACAGCATCTTGACCAAGCTACCTCCGTAACAACCAACAACAATAATAATAATAAAACCCATAAAAAATTATGCCTTAGTTCGAAAAAAATACCTTTAATTATGCAGTTGTAACCTCTGTAGAAATTCCTCCGATTGTGGATTTGTGTGACAGAATTATCAACAAACACTTCCTTCTCCCCACTTGATCTCCTCCAACATCCTACAAAAACCACCTACCACCTCTTTTGTGTCTTTGCGTTATACCACCACAAAAAGCCCAAATCCAACAGCGAAGGAAACCGACCTTCGAGAAGAGTGCAGACCGCCATATGTTCTTGTTTGTTTGAGAATTATCCAGAAAAAAATGACGATAAGATCTCATATCATCTAAAGGAGGCTGGGCCTGGTAACGAAGTGGGCTAATTGTTGGGCTCCCATTTGGTGACGTGATGCTCGTGTCAGAAACCGTCATCAAAACGATGCCAGATTAAACGGTAAATTATATATATAGTAATATGTTATAAAGATAAAAACAAGTTTTATCTGACACATATTTGACAACTAATAACATCATTTATACTTTTTAATAATTATAATTCTTATTAGAAACAAAAAATTACAAGGGATAGTTGTGGAACACTATCCCGGTTAAATAACAAATAAAACGCACCTAATATAAACAAAACAAGCATGCAAGCTTAGCTTTATGTGTTCTCAGGAGAAGAGAATCCTATCAACTATAAAACATTTGTATCATTTTTGTTTGTTTAAAATCTCTAACTATCTTTATGAAGACTTTGTGTTTGTATAGATGGGTAAAGTTGAAGTCACATATGTGCATTAGGTTATGTGTCAAGCATTTAGTGGAAGAGTACATCTTTTCACATGATCTTCTATATGTAGCTTCACCTCCAATATAATTTAATGAATAGTTAATTCAAATATATTCACCTTTTTAGCAACCACTTTTTTACTTGTTTGAATTGCTTTTTTGCTTTTAAAAAGTTCCCGCCAATATTCCAAGTCTGTCTTTCAGAGATACGGTATTCAAAGTCTGGGAGACTTTGTCGGATCTCAGTGACTCTAATGTTGTTGTTAGCTCATGTACTTTACTCATTGACACAGCATCAGTGAGGTGAAGTGTTTCTTCAGTCCGTCTTCGACATCAATGAAGCTTGTTGTTGATTGAACTTTATACAACACTAACTGATTTCTTTATCAGTGAGTTAAACACTCAGTGAGTCTTCTGTGAGTAACACGATCACTCTTTCTTTAGTGAGTAAATTAGGCTATTTTATGTTCAAATACTTGTTAGGAACAATTTGGTCAAATTTTGACCCCACGGATTACATGTTATTTGGTAGTTTTACCAAAAGCAAAAGACATGTCTCTCTTCATATGTTAGTTAGAGAATTTGTTAGGAACTAACCTTGATCTTGGGGTGATATTGTACTGCTAAGGATTGACATCACTAATAATGGCTTTACTCTACAATAGATTTCTCTACATGTCATAACGATCTTGGTTTAGGTAAACTTACTATACAATATGTAGTTATATCAATAATATGTTCTATTTTGCACTAAAAATAACATGGTACACATAGAGCATTCACCATAAAAACATTCTACACCTTTCATGTAATTAAATTCATGTATCCACACTACTACACAAAAAACTCATTAGGTACGGTTTTTAAGGCTTTTTGCTACGGTTTCTAAACCGTGCTAGATAATCGCGTTCCAAAAAATAAAATCTTTTTTGACACGGTTTTGAACCGTGGCAAAAAATGGACTATCTGCTACGGTTTTCTTTATAACCGTAGCAGATTTCTCCACTTTTGAACCGTGGCAAAAAATGGACTATCAAGATGGTTGAAAACTCGTTACAACTATACTATGCTTCTCGACTGGTTTTGAATGTTTAGAAATGAGGAAATATAAATAAGATTTATGTATGGTGTTTGTAACCAATTCAATATACACAAAATCATACCATACAGCAAAGTAAACACTGGTCAAGATCTTAGCTTGGAAAAGAAAAAGAATAAAACTGATAACATAACAACCCTCCCGGCCAATATGCTGGCTACTTTAACCCAAATATATGCTGATCAAACAAAATCTTAACGTATCACTATCTAAGGACAAGTAAACGATGTTATGATTTACATGCATTATATTACAACATCTCTAAAACCATTATTAACTGAAAAGCTTAGAGTTAAATATATATAAAGATTGATTCCTGTATCTAATACTACTTGAATATGTAATCTAGTAATTAGTGGAACTAAACAAGTTTATTGAATTAAAAAAAAAAAAAAAAAAAAAAAAAAAGTATTGATGAATCATTGGCTAATTAGTGGAGTTAACACTTTTTGACTTTGCCAAAGCCAATGCCACCAATTTTGGTGCTCGAGTTAACTGCTGTCCAAGCTTAGTGCTGTAGTTTAATATACTTCAGGGTAACTACGTCCATACAAACTAATATGTAAACACGTCCGTATTAAATAGTAACCTGATCCAAAAAGTATGTTATATTGTTGGCATTTCATGACATTCTATATATTGGTTTAAGTTTCATCCAGTTACAACAAAAATAAATCGATTTTGAGCCTTCAAATTGATCTTGGTGCAAGAGTTAACATTTGTATAAATGCTATAGATGAGACAAATATAGTAGTGAAAGAAAACAAGATGCTAAAAGGTTTTTACAAATTACAAACTAAGTGCTAAGATTTGATAAGGAAAAAAGAATACAACAATAAGTAGTAACTATTTGATAATCTATGAATCTTAGTAAGATTAAGGAGCGAAATGTGCAGTACAAGTGGCCAGCGGCTTATATGTGATTAGCTCCCTAGCCAACCACAAGCTGATCCTAGTCCAACGATAGCTTAGATATAGTGGGTCAGGTGGCCCAACGACTCTAGAAGAGGTTATGTGTGGACGACGTTTGGTTAAAGTAGGGAAGGTGGCCCAATTAACAGCTTATATGTTAGGCTCAGTAGCGATCCCTACGGTTGAGCCCAATGTGTATAGCGCAGATGGTCCAACCCAAGGTTGATCCCAGTCCGATGATTGCTCTATGTTATTCAGATAGAGTGGGCCAGATGGGACAAAGACTCTAGAATTGGTTGCGTGTGGACGTCGTTCAGTTAGAGCGGGGCAAGTGGCCCAATACCTATAGAACTGATTGCGTCGCGTATCGTTGTATGGGAGGCCTAATGAAGTTTTGGGCCATTTATTGCCAGTTGGTTGTCGATTGGCACCCCTATGTAGACTTATATGTTGGACCTCAGTATGTGTTGGAATTTATATATCATAACAATTATATAAATAAATAAACACACATCAAATGAAGTAGCGGAAGCAAGGATCATATATTTAACACGTATAAAGATTACCGAATAATAAAAGTTAACGTACCTTGATCCTAGCAAAACAAGGATCTAACTTCTCTTTTCTTCTTCTTGATCAAACAAAGGATTAACGTGAAACCTCTTACCTTTTTGTTTCATAATCCAAGATGGAATAACTAAAGTAAGTTATTACCGAGGTCTTGTACACACGTACTATAACCAACTAATGTATGGTGCTAGCAATAGAACACAATTATTAAACCAAAACTATTTTGTTTAATAAAACTTGAATCTATTATTCAAGAAGGAAGTAAGAATTAAATCATTCTTCTACATACTGTACAATACATATGTCAAAGATATGTGGTATTATTAACATGCATAGTGTATAGTGCATATCTTTCACTACATGATGCATATGTCAAAGATACTATACAATGCATATCTTTCACTATATGATGCATATCTGAAACATACTGTAAGATGCATGCTAGGAATAATAAAGTCGATTGACTTTTGAGTATATTTTTTCCGTCCCTTTTGAGAGCTAATGAGGGGTTTATAAAGCCTCCAAACTTGCTCTCCAAGTTTGAGTCTAACACCTCCTCAAGTTTCAAAACTCGACACTCAACCCCCTCCTTTTTTTACTAACGATCATTAGTCAATTCCGTTAATTACTTTAACGTCCGTTAGTCGTTATTTGTGTTCAAATAATTAAATACATAACGTTTATATATATTAATTATTTACATTAATCATTCATACGTAAAGTGTGCAATCCCAAGGTCCCGTGTTCGATTCTAGTCATACACTAGTTTAATATTTTTCCATAACTCTAACAGCTCCCACTTGAAAATCTATTAAAAGTGTAATTGACATTGGTTAGGGTCTAGTAACACGCCAATGCCCCTAGTACAACTCGGGTGGTGGTCTCCTAGAAAAACCATTCGATGATTCATCATCATACTCATCCTTTTGTTTCTAATACTACATTAATAAAGATATGGATCTCAGTCATTCTTTATTAATAATTATGTTTCTCGTTGTTTCTGATTGAGCAAGATTACCAAATCTTCTGAACATATTCAGGGGAGATCTTAGGTGCGGCCGCACAAACATCTTGTCAACCCTACGAGGGGCCCAGCAGTATTAAACTTCAAACAATTTGAACGAACAAATTCTATCTTGACTACGAGCATAACCCACGCACTTTGCAACATTCCCGAAAACAATCCTTATAGCTACCAGTTACGTATAGCGGTAAATTGAATCACAGAAATGCACTACATGCATGACAGTTATCTGGTATCTCAAGTCTGAGGATAACTATATACACATGATTTACTTGATAACAAGATCCATAAAGTAAACTCATGAAGTTGGGATAAGTCCTATATTCAATTCATTGAATATCATGTGAAATTGGCATGTCAACGCATCAATATACTTTCAAGTATATTCTACCAATACTCAGATTTGTCTTAATTTAATGATATTCCCATATCATTAATCGACAACGGACAATTTAGAATAACATAAGTTATTCACGGATTTAAACATGCAAATATAGGATACAATATATTATTAATGAAAACAAACGTATCAAGTACTTTAATCCATTGTAAATAATAATTGCTTAACATCCCTTATCCAAATACTAAATAGATCAATGCATGATAATTCTTATTAATGACTTATGCCTCAAGTCATGTCAAACATACTTGTTGACAAAGCATAAATCAACTAATCATGATCTATTGGAATTTTGAGAATACTTATTTCAAGAATTCAATTAATGAAGTTCTTGTATGTGTGCATTCAACTATCTTGATATTACCACATAATATTTCATAAAATGCGTGACATCCTCAACCACGAATTTATGACAGTTAAACTATCAAACCTTTTATAGTTTTAAAGTATTCTAATTATTTAATGTATAATGCAACTATGCTTACAGTTAAGCATAACTAGTACACATGGCCATTAACAAGAATGAAATCCTACTATGACTGGTATTGAGTGTCATCTCAATTTAATTAGCATCATTGTATGCAAACAACAATATGCTCTTTAAAATCCCGTAAACTTTAATATCCATTGTGTAATGTTTGATACCTTCCAATCTTTCAAGATTTTTCGGCTATATCAATTACGCAACAATTTGCCATATGGTTCATACCTAGAATTTAGGAGCAATTCCAGGATGAGGATGTTAATTCTAAATCCAACCATATCCATTACACTTAGTTATCTTTTCAATGATATGTTTCTATCTAGACATTCTAATAGTATATCATGTTTTATTAGAATCAATTATTTTACCGCTTATGTTTATAACAATAAACATATATTCCAAGGTTGTATGTTTATTTTCTAAATCTTCACGTGAAGTTTTATTCCAAACTAAGACTTAACATTTAATGCTTATGGAATGTTACTTCCTATATGTTATACAACATATATGAAATAAGAAAATATAACACTCCCACTAGCTTTCAGGAATATTAAGAAAATATCTTATTTTAATTATAAATCAAAACTTGGATTTAATAACTAAACATAAGTATATCTCCTAGATGCATGCATTAATCCATTCATAAATGATTGCACTTTGTATGCTTCCAAATATTATTTGAATTCAAATACTCCTTTCAATTACTTATCGTCCTCACACAAGTAATTATTCAAAAAAGAGTTTTGATATTCCATTGTTAATTTCATATAAATGAAACTAAGAATGAAAATCATAATCTTTATACATTTAATGCGCCTAGAAAGAATTTCAATCACAGTTAATTGCTTAAGTGTGATTGATAATCTTTTCACACATTAAATATGTATACAAAATTTGTCCATTATGATTTCTAGTCAAAAATTTAAATCTCTAGGATTTTCATTTCCTTTGTAGAAACTCATCTTCATTCTATAGTGTAACTATAGAGTTCAAGATTAATTAAGTTTCCAAAACTAATTATCTTTATGGACTGCATCTAAATATTCATAGTATGAGTAACTTGTCAAATTCAATATTTGCAATTCATCAACAGGTTTACCATAATCCTGTAACTCATAATCCTCAACATATTATACAAATGTTTGAGATATCCTTGCGGATCTGTGAATGAGAATTCCATCATCTTGAGATTTAACATTAACATTTTTAATTCTCATCATGACTTTACTAGTGTATTTTAGAAGATTATGTATCTTATAATTTTATCTTTTCAAGATAAAACCTCCCACTTGCCTTTTGCAATTTATAGATACTTAGCAAGTAGAGCAACACAAAATTGTTCTCTTTTGGGACATTACAAATATATATTGACAATTCCTAACATTATTTTGTTAATAACCTACTCAAAAGCAGTTTAACAAATTCCGAACTTCAATTTTAAGACTTAATGTGATTCATCACATTCCATAATAAATGGTGTCTTATTAATCTTTTAGGTTGGAGTCTAATTAAGTATATACTACTCAATTTTCTAACCTTGATAACTTTGGAAGAATAGAAGATATAGTTATCTTTAATCAAACAAGAGTTTGATTTTCCTAGAACGTACCATAAACATTATGTATTTCACTAGGATTAATATTGTAAGACAATCTTACAATATGTAAGATAGATATATTTCGTTTGGCTTATCTATTTACCAACTAAGTTAGCTTAATGGTATAATAGATTTCCAAACCAATTTCATGCTATATAACACAAATACTTTTTGACCAAGTCACTTCATGTCCATGTCTTAACAAGAAGACATAAACTTTTATAATCCCAATTTACGTTATAAATCATTGATCAACTCAATGACTTCTTGTATATGTTTTAATTAAAAACATAACAAGTTAACGTCTTACTTTATTTTGAGTCTTGTAACAATTAAAATACTTCATATTTATATCTTTACAATAAAATATAAATATGCATAACTAAAGTAATCATGAACACCACAATTTGGTTTCAATAGTATTTCAAGTTAATTTATTACTTCATATATTTATGACATTCCAAGAATACATAAACATTCAAATTTTAAGTAGTATTAGATTACTTCATATATTTATGTCATTTCAATAATACATAAATATTTAGTTTGAAGTAGTCTTATTATCATATTGACACTTGTTCTAATAATTATCTAATTTAGAAACTTGCAAATTAACATAGTTTCATTACATCAGTTGATCTGCTAGTAATGAAAGTATATAATTTACCTTGTCATTAATATCTATGTCAAGGTCTCACTTACGCTAGATATTAACTCCAAGTGTTCTATTAATTAGATGTGAATAAATCACATTAGAACATTAGTCTCTCATCTTGCAGTCAAGAGAATCCATTAAATCATATTCTTATGTGTTGTTCCTTGCACACAATAAAGATTTCTCCCACTTGTGCATGTAACAACATCATGCATCAGATAAACAACACGTCACGCATTTGTTTAATGTGATCAATATGATTGTGTCATAGATATTAGTAGATATATGACCACCTTGTCTAGTAAGGAAACGTACATGACTATCCTTAAACCACAAGTGTCTATAATTGAAAAGTAATTATCTCAAGACATTCTAGAGATAATCTGGGTTACTACCAAGATTACAAAGCTTGTAGCTCCCACTGAATAACAGATCATTACAATAACTCACTATTCAGCTATTACAACACAATGCTCCCACTGGATTTGACAACATTATAAGTGTTTCATAACCAGTAAAAGCAAATAGTGTGCTATTTACTTTCCTACACCTTTGAGAAATCCCATACGTAACAATTACTTAGGTACTAAAAGAATGAATTCTACTTTGGAGATGATGGACTATCCATCAATACAATTAACTTGAAAAAATCGGGCATGCAATTTCTTCCTTAATATGTCTACCATCCCCACAATGGTATGTAGCATCTTTAAGTGGTCAAAGCACAACAACTAGATTAATCATGCTAGTTTACCTTTTACCAATTTTGTGATAACTAGTCTAGCTTCTAATTTAGTAACTTAGTAAATGTGCAATTTCTTAACTATTAAAATTTGCTATGAGTTATTTATTAGAATTTAGACAATTCTAATTTTCCTATCTTACTTTTCTCATGCATGAAAAAGAATAGGATTAAGTCTCACTCTTCTCAAAGAAAGTAGACTAGGTTTATCCTTTTAGTAAAGTTGACTCTAGCCAAAACCCCTACGGGTGTAGATCAATTTTACCACTAAAAGAATGCCCCACGTTTACGGTTTTAACATTGCATTAATACATTAAAAGAATTTACAAAATTCAATTTTAGTATTTTCGATAATATAATTTTTCAAGAAAAGAAAATTACCCAGGAAATATACATATAACCATTTAATTTTCTTGAAAACTAGAATCCAAATTTTCATAGTTTCACTACATCAGTTGATCTGCTAGCAGTGAAAGTACAAAATATGATAATTTGTCGCACAATAATCGGCAAAACAATTTCCGACTCCTAGATCATTATGAGAATTACATTTGCCAAAAATAATTTTGCAATGTAAGCATGTTTCTTCCCATCTCATGCTTTAAGTTTCAAGGTCTCACTTATAACTTAATTAAGTCGTCTAATTTATAAACTTGCAAATTAACAAAGTTTCATTACATCAGTTGATCTGCTAGTAATGAAAGTATGTAATTTACCTTGTCATTAATATCTATGTCAAGGTCTCACTTACGCTAGATATTAACTCCAAGTGTCTCTTATAATTAGATAGCATGGACTTAAATTTTAGGGTATTTATTTTGATGTGACAATCAAAATATGTACGAAGAAGCATGCACACATCTTCATATCATAAGTTTTCAAAACAATTTTTAGTTACCAATTCACTAAGAGTTAAATTAACAAAGTTTTAATTGAGGTATTAGGTTCACCAATCAAAGAATTACCTACAATTATCGCCCACTATATTCTACTACTGCATGAGTCAAAAGACTCAAGTTATTCGGATAATTACCACAAAAGTGGCGCGTGGAATTGAGGTCAATTCACCCTTAAGATGATTTTGCACAAAATAATAGTGGTACTTGGTAAGTCCAATTTGACGCACAAGCAAGCGGAGAGACAGAATGGAGTCTCTTTAAGGCCACAATTTAATGCGAAACCAACCTTATACCCACCTTATAGTTTGTCAAACTAGGTCCGCCGTTCAACTATTGGTGCAAAAAACATCACTCAATTAAAAGTTTATGATTCTAAGTTTTAAAAATTTATGTTGTAAATTATGAAATTGCTAGTCTCGCCTGGGAGCAAATTACCGTGCGAAACGAACCACTGTCGGCACATAAGACTTGGCAATAAATAATTTACCACATCAAGGTTTCATAGTTATTAGGTCCATTTATTTTTTATACCAAAAAATTACCCTCTTTTTGCTTACAATTCAACAACAATTTAAACAAAAAAGACAAGTAATTTTAACAAAAAATAAATAAACACATAATAACGCATATAATCTTAACCATTAAATCATATAGCCATATGCAAACCTTTTGATAAGTCCTATTAATAATCTCTATGTGAATTATTATGTATACAATTACTAAGACTCCCATTGGTTTTCGAGCGCATTGTACCCAATGGACCACATACACCAACAAGTTGGTTACGTAAGCCTTAGCAATTTATATACCACGTTGCACATAATTGATTCATTAATTTAATTAATTAGGTATTCCCTAATTTTAGATTTATCTAAAACATGTAGCACATAAAACAAACCCTAATCCATGATAACCTTGCATGAAGTATCATGGATTAATCCAGGAACGTAACCCTTATTCATATAAACACGTAATCTCTTTTTAATGTCTTCATAATTTTTAAGATTAGGACATGAATTAGTACAAGTAGGAATGGTATCTACCTCTGAATCAGAAGAGGCCATTAGAGCAATCTCATCGACAACAAGAGCAGCATTTGGTGGTGCATCCTCTTCATTAGCCATAGAGCTCCAATCATATCCAATACCATCAATAGCTAGCATAGCCTTTGGCTCTTCCACCAGTACTTCCTTCTTCCTCTCTTGCTTATACCATGTGTTCCTATTATCCTGCTTCCTTGGGCTTCTACATTCTTTAACAAAGTGTCCCAACCTATGACAGTTAAAACACTCCACTTTCTTCTTATCAAACCCAGCAGTATCATTACCATTTATGGTTATCTGCTTCCCAGTTCTCTGCCAATACTTCTTAGCCCTCATACTAAGTAAGGCAACTTGCCACTTAATATCCATTTCTTCCATATCATCACCATCTACCTGCTCAAGGTCTTCATGATTTAGAGGAGAACCATTAGATTGACTGGTTATAAAGGCATAAAATGTTGGAATCTCCAAGTCCAGCAACATCCTTTTGTAAACTAGCAGAAGGACCACCATAAGTAGCATTAGAAACACTTTCAACTTCATCTACCTCTTCTGTATGACTAACACTAGGAACTGATAAGAGTGCAGCATTCCCAGAACTAGTACCATAGTTTCCACCCCTCTTTAGACTTTGTTCAACAATTTTAAAGTTGTTGAACAAATCATTAAGTTTCATTGTTTCAATTTCTGGTTTGTTCATCAGACAATAACATGAGTATGGAATTCATCAGGTAGACTTTTCAAGAACTTCATGTTGAGATCTTCCTTCTCTGTCTCAACACCCAACACAGTTAACTGACTGACAAGCTTGTGTAGTCTTGAAAATAGCTTATCAAGAGACTCATTACTAAAAGCAGTAAAGTTTTCAAATTGTTGCTTTAGCAATGTCTTCTGTGTCTTTTTGGTAGTTTCATTACCACCAAACCATGCACAAATCTCTTCAAAAAGAGTTTTTGCATCAAGATATTTGCTAAAAGATAGCATATGCTCACCAGGAATGGTCATAAGCAACAAGTTTCTTGCTTTCTGATCATTTCTCTTTTGTATTTTTCATCATTGGAAATGGTCCAGATTTCTTTTTCTAACTGTTTTCCCTTCAACAAGAACATCTAAATAGCCTAGAGTGAAGGAATCACCATACTGAATTATATCCCAAAGAGCATAATCTTGAACCATAAAATATTGCTCAACTCTCATCCTCCATAACTCAAACTCATTTGGTTTGATCATGGGCAACTTTGCAGCAACATTGGTTTGAACATCTTGTACATCCATTTCTGTTTCTTCTAAAAACAACTATATCAGCCTTGCTCTGATACCACTTGTTAGGACCCTGGACACACGGTAAAGGTGGTTAAACCTTTGTGACTTTGTGTGTATGATATGTTGTGTTAATATGATTAAGTGCGCGGAATTCACTCAACCAAACTTAGAAGGTTGTGTATGTTATGGAAATTGAATTGTTATGTTTGTTAGTTAGCAATGAACACATAAAGATTATCACCAAACGATTCAATATTATTAATGATAATAATACGAGTGATCTTGAAATATCACTAGGGTTACAACCTTGAATCTTAAGTTTTTCTAACTTGTAATATTGATGTGTATTGTTCTAGTTCTAACAGTTATGAGTTCTAAGTTAAGCACATCTAACATCTATCAAAACACAAGTCTAAGATCTCTTTTATAGTCCAAGAGATCTATTACATATTGCTTAAAGCCTTAGCCGACTTACTTTGTTAACTTATCTCTTTAGAGTGTCAGTACATAAGATACAACATGTATCTGTGTACACAACTTGTTAACTAAGCACATGGGGTAAGATATTATCTACCGTATATTGTTGACCAAAATACAAATAATATCTTTTCAATACTTATCCATCTAGCAGTCTTAACTCAACAGTATCAACTAGCAGTCTCTTCTTTGTACCAGCAGTTGGAACGGTTAGTTATAACTTGAGCAGTCCTAAGATATACATCAGCAGTTGGAACTGTTAGAGAATTCTTCTCAGCAGTTGGAACTGTTAATACTTGTAATTCTTGAAACTTAATCTTCAGAACATTTAATTCCCAACAGATACTATACAATGCATATCTTTCACTATATGATGCATATCTCAAAGATACTGTAAGATGCATGCTAGGAATAATAAAGTCGATTGACTTTTGAGTATATTTTTTCCGTCCCTTTTGAGAGCTAATGAGGGGTTTATAAAGCCTCCAAACTTGCTCTCCAAGTTTGAGTCTAACACCTCCTCAAGTTCCAAAACTCGACACTCAACCCCCTCCTTTATTTACTAACGGTCATTAGTCAATTCCGTCAATTACTTTAACGTTCGTTAGTCGTTATTTGTGTTCAAATAATTAAATACATAACGTTTATATATATTAATTATTTACATTAATCATTCATACGTAAAGTGTGCAATCTCAAGGTCCCGTGTTCGATTCTAGTCATACACTAGTTTAATATTTTTTTCATAACTCTAACAGTATGCATATAGCACATGTTGGATTGGCGATCCCTAACAACTTGTATCTGTTGAGCCCGTATGCGTATAGCACAGGTGGCGCAACCCCAGCTTGATCCTGGTCCAACGATAGCTCAGTTGTTATATAGCTAGGTTGTGTACGCACGCTGTTTGGTTAGGGCGGGGCGGGTGGCCCAGCGGCTCTAGAACACTTTGTGTATCGCTATAGGGGAGGTCCAATGTAGTATTGAGTTTGAGAGGAGGATTGTTGGTGCAAACCCCAAACCACATCGTAAAGAGAAGTATATATAAATGCCCACATATAAGCTAGGTGAGCTACACCATCTATTGTCAATTGGTTTTAGATTGGCACCCCAATGTGGGCTTATATTTATATGTTGGGCATGTGGCTCAGTAGCGCCCCTAACAAATGCGTCATGTTTTTTTGTGCCCGTACGATATGCAAATTGCCCAAGAGTATACCTGGTTCGCCACGAGTACATATAATCAGAGGCGGAGCCACCTTGTAAGGAGTGGGGGGAAAGGCCCCCAACAAAGCTTCACCGGAATAGCTAAATTACTAGAGAAAATGGTTAAATTAGTTCTAAAAGTAAGTGGTGCCCTCATCATAGAAATTAAAGTGCCCTCTACAAGAGAGAAAATAACTTAAATTGAATCTTCAAATTCTTTTACTGGAATCGTAAAATGGCATAAGGTGACTGATAAAGTAAGTTGAAGTAAAAGAAAAGAGATGAAGACCAGATATTGGGAAGTGGGAAGTGGGTTACATTAAATATATTATTTAGTTAATTCATATTTTGTTATTTTACTTTTGATATATACTACAAGAATAAATGCTTTACTTTTAGTTTAGGCACTCGTAGTTTCAATTTCAAATGCGTTTAGTCTTTATTTTGTGTGTCACTATTTTGTCCAATAGCCCTACATGTTATAAATAGGTGCTTTTATTTTAGTTCAAAAACTAAGTTATAAATTTTAAGTATATAAGTTCCGTCCTTAATAAAAGATTCATGTTAACAATTTAAAAAAATAAATAAATAAATAAAAATAAAAATCATCTTATACAAGTTTATAAATGTCTAATTTCTATAAGAAATTTATGAAGATTTTGATACAAGTTTAGCAGCTTTTAGCTTTACGTTTATATTTAGTTACGTTTTTGTATCTAATAAGTGATAATTAACTGCAGGTAACTTAATAAAATTGCAGTATCAATATGGTCTCATTTTGGATATATCACATCTTTAGTTAATGTTAGTTGCATGAAAGAAGCACTGTATTATTTTGTGTATAATTAAATCGACCCGACCCGACCCGGTCCATTTTGACTTTTACTATAATCTTCGTACCCTTTATCGAGTCATTCTTGTCACTCGTTGCCCCCTTCGTGTTGATTACCTGGCTCCGCCACTGCATATAATATGTGTTATTATCTGTCACCAACTTATATTTGAGCACTTCTTTTGATGTTGAAATTAATCAATGGACTTGATCCAGACTTGCTTTTAGCTAAGTCTTGTTTGCCGGTTTGCCCCACTGGTTTATAAGTCGCCAGAACATGTAATGTGGGGTTAAGGATATCATGAATTGACCCAACTTTAAAGACCAATAGCTGTTCTTTTGTTCTTATTCCTAGATTATAAAAGTTTCAATACTCACCATGACCATCCGATCTAGCGTATTTTGTATAAGCTAACTTGATTTTTTTCATTGTTAGTAATACTTTTAATACGTGGGTGGTTTTTTCAATAGGTGTTTGTGTATTACGTAGTAGTTGGTTAGTTTTTTTTAAATTTGTTGAGAACGAGTCTGATTGGTACTTAAATGTATTCAGAATGGTTCAAACAGGTGAATGCATGATTTAAACTAGGGGCGGCAATTTTTGACCCGACACGAAACCCGATCAAAAACCGATACGAAAATATATAGGTTCGGGTTGAGTCTAAATAAATTTCGGGTCGGGTTTGGGTCGACCCATCTAACCCGTTTATTAAACAGGTCAGGTTCGGGTTGGGAATAAATTAAGCGGGTCGACCCGCTAACCCGTTTAAGATTTTTTTTCTTAAATTAAAAATTATCTATGTTTTATTATACAGGTTAAATGGGTCGACCCACAAACCCATTTAACCCGTTTAATGTGCCACCTATAGTATATAAACGGGTTACATGGGTCAACCCAAAACCCGTTTAACCTATTAAACACGTGTAACATATTTAACCCGCCAACTCAAGTATATATACGGGTTAAATGGGTCAGGTTCGGGTTATGTGTAAACAGGTTAGGGTTGACATAGCTGACCGGATTATTTAAATGGGTCAGGTTCGGGTTGAGGTTTTCAGACCCGCCAACTTGTCAATCCGAACCCGACCCGAATTGTCACCCCTAGTTTAAACGTCATTCATAGGGTACTAAAGGGCTTACAAACTTTTAATTGGTTGTTCAAAGTATACTCAACGGTTTTACATGCTCAGACCATTTTTGAGCTTAACTAACTATTAGTTGCTTGTTGCGGCCCAAACTTTGGAAGTTTAAGCCTAGATTTTTTTTTGTTGCAAAAGGTGAAAGATATATTATTAAAACAAAATGATACCATCACTGTTTTACAAAGAGTAGACATGCCTACTCTTTAAACAGATTTAGCAAACAACGATTCCAAACACAGCTAAGCCATACCAAAGTTGCATATAACAGACCTACCATACAATCAAACAGACCTATAAACTGCATGCTATTTACTACACATAGCATTCATTCAGCAGCTTCACATTCACCTTTTATAATGCACTATACTATCTAGCTACATTTCCATATCATCCCCCACCAAGACCATTCATCCAACTTTTAAGCCTAGATTTGAACTAAACTATGAACCCTGCTGCCTCTACTTGTACTATACAAGTTTACTCACTATAGAAAATTGCTCGAAACTTACATACAGAGACTTAAACCTTGCCGAAAAACATTAGTACGTAGTAGAATCCTATACGCAGGCTCAACAAATCAAAATTTTTAGGGTGTGTTTGTTTCATTAAATGTTTTAGGTCTGAATCTGACTACCACATCTTACCAGTAAGAGGTGGCTAGAAATCTGAACGAAATAATGTTGTTTGTTTTTTTATAATTGTCCGAATGATTTTAAGTGCTCGTTTCTGCAATTTATTTAAGTAACTTATGTAAATATGAAACAAGAATTTTTATCATAAATATAACATAGTTAATAAACCATCAAATATATTATATTAACACGAGTCTTCAATCTCTTATCGAGTAAGAGGCAGTAAGACATGTCTCCCACCTCTTACTGAGTAAGATGTTATATGTCTAACTGGGTCTGATTCAAAAGAAAAAAGCAAACAAGCAAAACGTCTGACCACCTCTTACTAGTAAGAGTAAGAGGGCTAGTAAGATTTTTTTTTTAAAAACAAACACACCCTTAATCTCATTTTTTAATAAGTTTTTTTCCTTTAAAAAGATTGGTATAAGAAGATTTATTTTCATTTAATTTTAGATGTCGACAATATAGACACACTACACTAGATACAAATAATAACAGGTAGCCTGTGAGACCAATTCCTGGCCCATATTCCACCGGCCAGATAGTTACTGCATGCTAACGTACAACTCAAGCAAACAGCACACCAAGTAATAACTTCAAACACAATTTATTCATCATTTGTTCGAGCCACCACCGTGATCTAAACTCAATTCTCACCATGGAACTAACAGCGGTGCACATCCTGAACCTAACAGGAGTCCTCACCAAGTCAAAGAGGATCATCAAAGCCAACTACATACACTTCGTCACCTTATCCCTCCTCTTCCTTCCACTATCTATCCCTCTCATCACCTGTCCCATCCCTCACCTCTCCAACCATCTCTCCACTGCCGATCAAAAGACTATAATCTATCAACTCATCTACATCCTGATCGCCTACACCTTCACCCTATGTGCCATAGCAACGATCACGTACACCACACACCATGGTTTCTTGGGTAAACCGGCCAGTTTCTTTGCCAGCCTCAAGTCACTAACATTCTCCTTCTTCCCGATCCTTTCAACCGCAGTTGTAGCTAGCACCATTATATTTTTGAACTTGTTAAGTTTCCTCATGCTCGTTGGATCAGTTCTTATGCTGGTACAAAACCTTGGGCTTGTAATCGATTACAACATGGTTTACATCATGTGGTTTATAGGTGCCACTGTAATCATGATCTTAATCTATTTCCATGTGAATTGGTCACTTGCTTTAGTGGTGGTGGTTGTGGAATCGAAATGGGGTTTTGGAGCTTTGATGCGGAGCTCTTATCTAATGAAAGGGATGAGATCAGCTTCTTTGTTATTGTTATTATATTTCGGAACTTTTAGCGCGCTATTTGTGTGGGTTCTTAGGGGCAGTCTGCATGAGCTTAGTATCTGGGCGTTTGTATTCTTTACCATACTTGGTTCGAGCTTCATGATTTGGTATTTGCTTTACAGCACTGCTGCAAATACTGTGCTGTATAATTACTGCAAGGCTTTGCATGGTGAATTGGATATTGAGATTGCTGATCACGGGTTCGATCACGAGTATGCTAATTTGTCACCCGGTGATGAGAAGGTCCCTTGTGTTGTTACTTTTGTCACTGCTTGATGACTAATTAGGTTCGCAGGCTTGTTCCCATATATGTTTGCTGTGCTTAAATGGTATTGTTTTATGTAATTCCGTGGTGGCTGGCGGTGGTGATGGTGACAGGGCAATGGGATTGAAGTTCAAACTTAGCCAATCTCACTATATGCCAAATTTGCATGTGTTTGTTGAGAACATGTATCACGTCAAATACTTTATTAATGTGTATAATGTTTTTTTTTTTATAAAGGCATTTAGAGTTAATTGCAAAAATCGTCCTTGAAGTTTGACGAAATTGCAGATTTAGTCCAAATACTGAAAAATTGCAAATATAGTCCTAAAATGAAACTATTTTGCAAAATTTGGTCCCAGCTTTCTAACTCCGTTAACCGACGTTATCTTTTCAGTTAAATGTTTGCATCGTTAGTCCCTCCGTTAGTTTTGTTTGCATCGTTAGTCCCACCGTTAGCATTTTCGTCTGACTTTTAACTTTTTCGTCCGATTCTTTACGTTTTCATCTGAATTTTTACATTTTCGTCCGATTCTTTACTTTTTCGTCCGAATTTTTACGTTTTCATCCGAATTTTTTCGTTTTCGTCCGATTCTTTACGTTTTCGTCCAAATTTTTTCGTTTTCGTCCGATTCTTTACCTTTTCGTCCGAATTTTTACGTTTTCATCCGAATTTTTTCGTTTTCGTCCGATTCTTTACGTTTTCGTCCAAATTTTTACGTTTTCGTCCGATTCTTTACCTTTTCGTTCGAATTTTTACGTTTTCATCCGAATTTTTTCGTTTTCGTCTATTTCTTTACGTTTTCGTCCAAATTTTTACGTTTTCGTCTGATTCTTTACGTTTTCGCCCGAATTTTTACGTTTTCATCCGAATTTTTTCGTTTTCGTCCGATTCTTTACGTTTTCGTCCAAAATTTTACGTTTTCATCTGAATTTTTACGTTTTCATCCGAATTTTTTCGTTTTCGTCCGATTCTTTACGTTTTCGTCCAAATTTTTACGTTTTCATCCGAATTTTTACGTTTTCGTCCAAATTTTTATGTTTTCGTTCGAATTTTTACGTTTTCGTTCGATTCTTTACGTTTTCGTCCAAATTTTTACGTTTTCATCCGAATTTTTATGTTTTCGTTCGAATTCTTTACGTTTTCATCCAAATTTTTAAAACTCTTTCCTCCTAGTGTAAACATAACTACTTTTAAGGTTTAAATTTTGTTGTGCTAAAAATTTATATAGTTAAACGAAAAAATATAAATTATGTAATTCGGGTTATTAAGGTCAACACGAAAACTGAACCGAATTTTATAAATGTTTTCGAATTTTTTAAAATTTTTCGATTTTTTATAAATTTTTTAAATTTTTATAGGGTTTTTCGAATTTTTATAAATTTTTTAAAATTTTTTCGTATTTTTCCGATTTTTAAAAAAATTTCGGATTCTTAAAGTTTTTTCGAATTTTTATAAATTTTTTGAATTTTTATAAATTTTTTGAACTTTTATAAATTTTTCGAATTTTATAAATTTAAAAACTAACCCGCAACCCGACCCTATAAGAAATAGGGTCTATCGGGTTATCAAAAAATAAAAATTCGAACGAAAACGTAAAAATTCGAACGAAAACATAAAGAATCGAACGAAAACGTAAAAATTCGAACGAAAACATAAAAATTTGGACGAAAACGTAAAGAATCGAACGAAAACATAAAAATTCGAACGAAAACATAAAAATTCGGATGAAAACGTAAAAATACGGATGAAAACGTAAAAATTTGGACGAAAACGTAAAAATTCGAACGAAAACATAAAAATTCGAACGAAAACGTAAAAATTCGGATGAAAACGTAAAAATTTGGACGAAAACGTGTAGGAAATAACCTTTTGATTGTGTGGATCTATTCGGGTGGTCTTGGATCTTGAAAGATCAAGAATCCCATGGTGAGTTAGTGAGATGTTAGAGAGAGAGAGGGAACCTTGAGAGAAATCTGGAATGTTAGATTAACTATGTGAAATGTTACAAGAGTTCCAACCCTTCCCAAGTGTGGGAAGAGGTATTTATACTTCTACATATTTGTGCCCCTAGTGGGCTGTGGAGTGAGCTGACAGTGGGGAAAGCCCCGACCCACTCCACAAATATAGATACGACTAATCTAATAAAACTAATAATACTAATAATACTAAGCTTATATAAATAAGCCTACGAGCTATATAAATGCTAATTAGATACTCGGGGTGACCGAACCTTCATATGAATATTTATATTCCTAACAATCTCCCCCTAAGGGAGGTCACCCCGGAAATAATAACTTGAATTCTAGCATTTTGTCTTCTGAAGATGTCTTCATAGCTCGTAGTCTTTGATTCTTCATTGTCTTGAAACATCATGCATTCAGCAGTGATCTTGTGATGACCTTTCCTTGTCTTGGATGATCTTTGAGTATTCTTCGACTTTATCATCCAACATTTGTTTCCAAGTCATCTTTCAGGAGTATGTTTCCATGTGATGTGTAAATCTTTGAGCCGACATGCTCACACTATTTGGTGTCATGATCTTTAGCATCAGAGTTTGCAGAAGCCGTGTTAAAGGTCTTTTAGGTTGATCATGACTTTGTTGAGTTACAATTGTAGTGTAAGCATGTGGTATAGGATTGGCATCTTTTCTGCAACCAGCTACAACAGCAACCAGCTACAGCATTCCACAGCTACAATCGCCAGAAGTTCCTGCATACGACAGTTAGCAATAAAACGTCCGGTACTTACAGGTTCGGACTTCGAGATTGTTAACAGCATAGTGTGAAAACTCTCTCTAATCCTTACCAAGACCGTTCCTAATCGAAAACCCACAGAGGGCTTTTTAAGATCGAACCGTAGCACATCAACGATTAGGTGAGTCGCTGGAGATCACTCCACGACTGTAGACCGTTAGAAACTGTCGTGACCACTAAGCGTAATCCATAAAGAATTACCGAAGTGACCTGCTTTCAGGGCTGCTTGATGTTGACCCTGGCAGGAATTTCCATTCAATCATTGAGAATTACATTAGTAAATTCCCTCATGAATGTTCTGGCAGATTGCTAAGATCTGCGTAGGACTCATAAGTTTACAACTGGTGTCCTTAGTGTTGAACAACCAGTGTAGAAATAATTCGTGTCCCTATGAGATCTTATTATGCATCTCGTGGCTCTAGACTCGATAGTGCGTTTTGATTTAGTGAGCGGAGGCTGGAGAGGACTACCACCTTTTCAATATCATCTAACTCGGAGTGAGAGAGACGATAGGAATGTATTGAACTCCGTGACAATTGAAACAAGAATCCTTTGAGGGACCTTGAGTGGCTAGGGAGGGTTGTGCAGCGTATCACTGGGTCCATGATACTTTGTCTTCAATGCCAGCAATCAACTAAGTGATTCTGACAGCATATGTATTGACCCGGTTTCTGCCTAAGTTGTAAGGAGGGCTATTTCCTTTCACCCTTTATCTTTACAATTCTTTTTCATTCTTCAACCCCTTCAGTGCTTACCGAGACTTCATTACTAGTACCTTGTTGGGTTTGTTCCAGTACTAGCTCCATCTCGGTCGGCACTCTTCCCTTAATCACACTTTTCTCCTTTTTAATCATACCTAAGGACTTCTACACTAACTAGTGGATTGTCCCTAGGTAGATCCCTCCGGCTCTGGCGGGATCGTGGGAACTTGAGCCTAACCTAACCATCCTTATAACTCCATGCATTAATTAAAATGGTCGGTCTTTGGTGTACTTCCACGATTGCCATAAACCAAATCTTTGAAAAATCTCTCAAAGTGTTCATGATTCTGAAACACATTTTTGCAAACACTTGAGAGTTTTATATTTTTCAAATGCTCCCCCTCAACATGTGCTCAAATGATTGTTTTATAAATTTGCACATGTCAGGTGAAGCTCGCACTTTTGAATTGATTGATTTTCCAAGAACATGATCATCGCGAGACACGCTTACATCACTAGTAAACTAGCTTGAAATTATTACCCGTCCAGATCACATTCAAGGAAGATCGCTCGAAATCGGTACATTCTACTCAGACACGTCCTTTGCGAGACACGCTTACATCACCAGATAAACTGGCTTGAAATTATTACCCGTCCAGGACATGTCCTTTCGACTACTGACTTTAGCTATCGTCAATTCATTGGTGAAGTCTGAGCCTTGCTCATGCTATGCCAAATCCTTTTTGTTTCCACAAACCATTTGCTCCCCCTCAATATGTGCATTGATATACAAAAGAGTTTAGCACATATGGGAGAGCGTTCATTGTACTTTCCAAAACATCACATTTTCATCAGGTTTCATATTTAAATCACATTCTCTCCCCCGATCAAAAATTTCAAACCTTTTGAGATTTGTGATCCCAATTGATTTAAATAAGTTAGAAAATGTTGGAGAAAATGTGTCCGATTTAATGTAGTCTGATGATGAAACATACTATGCTCCCCCTTAAACTAAGAGGGAGATTCACTGCTTATTTTGCACAAATTGATTATTATGACACAAGTGATATTGACCTTTTTGCGCAGATGATGTAATCACTCGCTTTACTGAGTGAGTCAGTGGTCAACATCAATCATCCATCCACCAACAAATCTTTCGCAAATGTCGTTGATCCCCACTTGGCGAGACCAAAATAGATGAATGGTGGTGGCGGTGATGACAGTGTTGTTGTTGTTGTTGCTGCCGATGTTGTTGTCGTGGTGAATTTCGAACCAATCAATAGAGTTTGATCGTCTGATCAGATGGTTAGAATGGGAACTGGTACATTCATTTTGGCTATGGAATCTGCATAAGAATATCAACACAGACATACATGCATACAGATACACTAATCCTTAATAGCTACCCTTCAGCAGCTTGCCACATTATAATACCAAGTTCATCTTATAATCAAACCATAATCAGGAACTACGTCAAACCACTATCTAGCATGAAGAGCAAGTAGCAATCATGAACATGGCAATTCACACGGATTTCAATATTCAATTCAGGATCTTAGGAACATGATTCTAACATAATAGCAATCTACCTAAGCGAATCCTGATAACATATGCACAATATCAACAACAATTAAGCAGCAGAGACAAACTACATTTGAAACTCATTCACTTAGTTCATACAAATGTCATAGGAGCATTCAAAAAACATCAAACACAATTGGATTTCTAACTTCTTTTAGGTTTTGAGTCTTAAAGCATTTTGGGGATTGTACGAGGATACCAAAGAAACACAAATGAACCTTCTAGATACATAAGGCTAGGAAACTATAAGCAAATTGCACATAATGTCCTAAACTTTCTAGCAACTAACACACTTGGTCATTTGATGAATTTAAGCAAGATCCTCTTCAACTAATTCCCCATTAACTACAAAACCATTTCTAACAAGTATGTTTTAACCAATAAATCCGTTTGATGATATAAAATTTGAATTCATTCTCCCCCTCAATCAATGACCCGTATTCTAGTTGACCCTCAACTAAAATCACGCTTAACCCCACAACTCATCAAACAAGAACTGTCGTGAGGTTTTGTAGTCGTTGATTGAGTGACAAATTTTATGCATAATCCAAGTATAAACAAATTTCATACAACACATATTCACCAAGTGTCTCACAAATAATTTTCAGAAGAATCATAGAATGAAAACTATTTGTATGCAAAGAAGATTTCTCTTCCTTTTCAAGAAATGATGCACTGAAACGTACATCAGATCGAAGAAACATGGATATAAAGTAATCCATGCCCAGGTGAACATCACCCAGTTGGAGGAACAGCCGTCTTTTTGGCGACGTGCTTTCCCCATTTTGAGGCGCGGGTTGCTATCTAAAGTAATAGCAAGCCATTTAGACATGTTTTAACAATCCATTTTAACTTCTGCTCGAGCTTCATTTAAAGACCCGTGCCATTATTGAATGACATTTCTAAGTCCGTAAATGTTATCGATAAACAGAAGACATGCCTAGGTGAAACTATTTTTGGTATTTTCTATTTTTCAATTTTTATGGTTTTTCTGGTTTTACGTTTCTCTATTTACAAATTGCAGGATTTCTATATATCTATTTACAATATGGTATAATGTATGAATAAGTATATATGTACAAGGATACGAACCAGAAATCATTACTCCTCAGCATTCTGAATCTTCTCCGCATTCATCACTTGACTTGCTGAAGAGCAATGTGAGCACTTTCAATCAGGGAATGATTCTGGCTCAACACTCTCCCCTAATTAGTGCTCTCCCCCAATCTGACAACCTCTGACGAACACCCATAATTGGAAGAAGACTTTGGATGAACGCCCGAAATATGAAGAAGTCTTTTGATAACCAAATGCATGCCGTCTTTAATCTTCTAACACTCCCGTCCTAGAGTGATTCCGTCAAAAACCTTAGGCAACTTTTCGGTAGTTTAAGTTGAGCCTCAACTGAAATCTAGCTTAACCTCACAACTCATCAAACAAGAACTGTTATGAGATTAGGTTAACATCAAGTTGGACTTAACCTTCAACTACGGAACAACTTGAATCTAACTTAACTCCACAACTCATCAAACAAGAACTGTCATGGGATTAAGTTAAATATCAAGTTGTAAGAAAAGAGCTCAACATCTTTGAATGTAGAGAAGACTGTAGACTCGACCTTCTTCAAGATTGCCCAATTTGGAGGAACAGAATACCAATCATCTTTATCTCACCAAATGCCTTCCAGTAACCTTACATGTAACCCATCAGCCCGCAGCATACACATGAGAAGATAACTCCCAACAGAGAATGTAGCGTAGACTGACGACTCGACCTTCTTCAGTCTTTAGTATAACACCAAAGTAACAAGTTGAACCACTGATCATCTATAGTATGTATCCATCCTTGGATATTAAGCCCTGATCACGTGAACCTGTTGTGCGTCCTTGATGTACACATTCTCTCTCCCCTGATGGTTACGATTAATCAGCACATAATGTAGCAGTGAAACGATAATACCAAGGTAACAAGTTGAACCACTGATCATCTACAGTATTTATCCATCCTGGATATTAAGCCCTGATCACGTGAACCTGTTGTGCGTCCTTGGTGTACACATTTCTCTCCCCCATGATGGTTACGATTAATCGGAATCATCATCATAATGTGTACATGTAGCCTGATGACGTATGCATGAAGCATTGACTAGAAACCCTTTGTTGCTGATTGAACCAGCCCGTGAGAATATGTAGATTAGCATTCCATGACCATGTTCTTCAACACCTTGATAGACGGAAGAAGTAGTGTTGGAGAACCATGGTTTGCACGACTCCTGAACTGACGTATTCAGGAGTCGTATGACCATTTCTCAATCATCAACCAACATGTAGATTAATATTCACCCTTTCCCCCCTTCAAAAATTGCATATGCCTGGCAACTGCAACTTTTTGATGATTGAACTTGTGAATATGAATACCATCAACGATAAGTGGCTCCGCTTGACGGTTCTTGAATACTGACATGTTGTTTATTCACTCTTTCCCCCCCCTCAAAAATTGCATATTCCTGTCAACTGCAATTTTTGGTTGAATACGTGAATCAAAGAATACTCCAATATGCGCCGATCCACTTGAAGACTGAATAAGCACGGAAAGAGCATGAATCTTGTTGATGAGAATGGCCATAAATAAGAAGACTCCTCTTCTTTTAAAGATAAAGTGCACTCAAGCGTACACTTTTCTTTTCTTTGATGAACGAGGCCTGAACTGATTTGAACAGACGTCATTATGTTGAAGAGCGAGGCCTGCACTGACTTGTACAGACGTCATTATGTTGAAGAGCGAGGCCTGCACTGACTTGTACAGACGTCATTATGTTGAAGAGCGAGGCCTGCACTGACTTGTACAGACGTCATTATCTCTCTCTTTACTTCTTCTCTCATCTAACTCGTTACCAACCCCATTATCATTCTGTCGGCTTGATGTCGTGACCACTGATGGAGAAAACCCAATATGATGAACTTGATACTGAAGTAATATAACCCGAACTTGTGACTTAAACTTGTACTAATGCGTGACAAAGAGCGGTGTAGAGACTTCGTGCAACATCGAATCCCTAAGTACTCTATACTCTTCAACCAACCAACCATCAAGTATAAGACGTACATCACCTCTTGGATATCCACAACTGCGTGTGACACTGAGCACTACAACGTAACTCCTTAAAGTGATAGTTATTTTGTAATAGGGAGAAAGAAAAAAATAACTAGATATCCAAGTCCTTGTCATTGTATTGAAAGCTCGAACAAGGATCTCGAAGAATCTTCATCCAACCTCCCCGATATCTTCAGATGCTAAGTACACGCACCCATGAAATTTCACTTCAGCCTCAAATAAATAATAATGAATCAACGCCGTAGTCACGTCTTGTGGTTAATGCCCAAATCTATCCCTTTATGGTGTATCGACTGAACTTTGATAATGGTTTTAACCCGATCATGGTTAAGAGCGCATAGACCATCATCACGGGATTTTACAAATCTATGATTTAAACCGAGAAATAAGTTCTTTCTCGGGAATTTACAAAACCAAGAAGAAACCGTGAGACAGTAACAGATTGAATGTGGCGTGACTGATTTGGTTTTAGGCAAACATTAGTTTGGGTAAAGAATATCTTGTGAAGATTACAGATCACATCACAACTTATAAAACCTTTGGCCAATTAACCAACCTTGAACACAGATTAGTGACCACTTGATGAAGGAAACCCGATATACCAGTACTGAAAACTGAAGAATAAATCCCCAAATTTGTTACTTAAGCTTGCACTAATGTTGGAAGAACGGTGTAGAGAATTAATGCTCCAAGCAGATCTCTAAGTACTCAATACCCAACCAAAGTATGAGACATTAACACCTCTTGCGATTATCGACATCGTCATTGACGTGTGACACTGAGTACTCCAATAACTCTTAAGTGATAGTTACCCCGACTGCTGGTAACTAGATAACCCAAGTCTTCAACTTAAATTTTAAGCACGAGCAAGTTATCATTGAAAGTCATGCATCCAACCAACCCCGACTTCAAGATAAAATAAGTAGACGCCTTTGTGAAATTCAGCTTCAATCTCAAATAAGGAATACCAAATGACCTTCGTGATCATCTTGTGCTGTTGACTAGTCAAAGGAAGAGAAACAAGCGCCAATTCTTAACAGTGCCCATGACTCATAGTCAGTCCTATCAAACAAAGCTGTCTGACCCAGCTACTTAGATGTTGTCCAATTCAGTGCATGGAATAGTTGTCGTACTGTGTACAGGATTTTACAGTTCTTGAGATTTATCTGAGAAGTAAATTCAAGAACAAACTGCACAACAGTAAGTATCAAACTGCTGAAATCTTAGGCAAATAGCTAAGACCTTAACCACTGAAACATGAACCGCTAAAATTCACATCGCTGGAGACGGAACCACTAGGAAACTCGCGCTAATTCTCCCCCTCAAAAAGGGTATGAAATTCAAGAACAAACTGCACAACAGTAAGTATCAAACTGCTGAAATCTTAGGCAAATAGCTAAGACCTTAACCACTGAAACATGAACCGCTAAAATTCACAACGCTGGAGACGGAACCACTAGGAAACTCGCGCTAATTCTCCCCCTCAAAAAGGGTATGAAATGACCTTTTTGCCAAAGTTAAGAGTCCGTGATGTTTGTGAATTTGACAGGCACAAGACATGGAAAGAGACAAACGAAACAACTGCAACGAAGAAGATGATTCAGACTCTCTTGTAGTAACCCCTTGCTTTCGTCATCATCAATGGTTTAGTAGATTTACAATTCATTGAAGCTCGTAATATGCCAAAACCGCTTGATGAAATGCATATGACTTTATAGTGAGCAAAAGGTTAAAACATGTCTCCAAACAAAGCACCTCTTGTCTTTAAGCATGACTACCTCTTGAGAAGATCTTGAACAACAATTCCATTAGGAGCTTGAGAAACAACAATCACTTGATGAAGCATGATGAAGAACAAGTCCGCGACTTAAACTTGCAGTAAATTATGATTTAGAACCTATATTGAGCACAACAACGTAACTCCTTTAAATATAGGTAGTGATATATACCCAACCTTCCATCCTTAATTGTATATATCCACTTCATGAACATCCAAGTCTAATCACCTTAAATTGCAAATTGTGATTTAGAACCTATATTGAGCACAACAACGTAACTCCTTTAAACATAGGTAGTGATATATACCCAACCTTCCATCCTTTATTGTATATATCCACTTCTTGAACATCCAGGTCTAACCACCTTAAATACGCTCGAGCAAGGGTTAACAAACATCGTGCATCCATCCACCCCGAGATGTTTGTGACACTAAGTACACCAACCCGTGAATTAACAAACCAACCAAGTTACCATAATTTCCCAATTCCTGCTGATCTTGAAGCACAAACTTATCCCGAAAAATTAGTCACACCCCGTATGTTTCATTATTTCTAAACTGAAATCCAGCCTACTTGTCCAAAATTACTTTCACGGGATTTTACAGCTCTTGAGATTTAAACCGAGAAATCGAATCTTTCGCGGGATTTTCTAAAAACTACAAGAGAAACCGTGAAATCAACCAGAATACCCAAGAGTGAGGTGCAATACCAATCTTCGAAATTCAAGTCACAGAAGTCAAGTCACAACTTGATCAAATCGCAACAAGTCGAGCCACAGATTGACAAATTGCAACAAGTCAGATTGCAATCAACCAAGTCACAATAAGTCAAATCGCAAGTGTCAACTCGCAACGTCATATCGTAACTGGTTAAATCGCAATCCGTCAAGTCGCAACAAGTCAAAACGCAACTCGACAAATCACACTTAATCAAATTGCAATTAGTCAAATAACTCAAATCGTAAAGATCAAATTGCAGGCTCACTCACATCTCAGGTACCAATAGGACAACGCTGCCAAATCCACAAGTCTGTTCTCATGATGACATTTCATGTCAAACACCCGTGAAATTAATAACATAGTTATGTTGAACCCCAAATGTAACCATCAACTACTAACTGTACCAAAAATTTGAATTATCAAATATAAGCACAAAACCACATAAGTTATACAAATTTTCGGCCTAGTTAATTTCAGCCAAATGAAATACTCGGTCGGCCCATCTGTTCCAAAGTCCAAAGTTAGCAACACACCAGCCCAAGTCATATGATACCCGGTTCAACACATCATTTATAACCATCTTACCCTAATTAATCTCACATTATCTAACCCTAATTTCACCCATCCAATATCCGCAGCCACAAACCCCTTTCACATATCACCTTTCTTCAAAATCAGTCAACCAAACCCTAATCCCATTTTAATCTGCCCCTCTCATCTCACATAGATCACGCAGCCAATACAACCACTCGACCCTTAATCATCAACCCAATAAACACATCAACCGACGAAATGCAATCAGACCATGGGTCTTCCATAAATCATCAGTTAACACGTAGAAAAGGGATACGATCTTCAAGATTTTGAAACAAGATCACGGGTAAGTTTTATGTTATCAGTTTATTTTCAGACCGAAAATAATGACGGATGAAGCACAATTATTATTGTTCTTTCTTACTTTTTCGGAGAAAAAAAAACTGAAATTCTTTCCTTTTCATTGATAGTCAGTGATGGAGTGAAGATGAGATCAAGAGATTGTTATTGTAGGGACACTGAGATGATGTAGGTTAGATGTTGGTTTGGTTGTTGATATTGAAGAAAAAATAATTTTGATGATGTAATTAGAGACTGGATTTGATTGTAACTAGTTGATATTCGAATACCAAATTAACTTCGTGGTTGTATGACTGATTTTGTTGTAATTTTGTTGTTTGTTGTGTGAAGTTGTTGAGGTTTCTGTTATTGCAGCAAGGTTGTTTGTTTGGTCTGGTAATGGTTATGAGTCAATTTGTCCTCCTTCATCTTCTTTCTTTATCTATGAATCGGTTTATTGGTCTGGTAGACAAACCGCATCCACGAACAGATAGACAAACCGAGTCCGCGATTTTGCAGACAAACCGAGTATACAATATATACACAAACCGAGTTCATGGTAATACAGACAAACCGAGTCTACTTTATGTACACAAACCGAGTTCGTGGTTAAGTGGACAAACCGAGTTCATGACAGTATGGACAAACCGAGTCCAGGACAAACCGAGTCCAGGACAAACCGCATTTGACCGGTCAAAGCTGTCACTTTCGTACTTTCCTTAAAAACCTGATCTGTGTTTTTCTCTTACATGACAAACCGCATTCAAGAAACTAACATTTGACACAAGCAGTAACCAAGAACATCAACTTTAGGCACACCATTAATCAGCAAAACAACCAACTGGACACAAACCCAAGACTAGCGTATGAACTGCCTCTTCAGTTCAAGAAACACAAAGAACTCTTCATAAACGAAACACTTAAATTGACCCAGTTGAAGGCCCACATGAAGACATTAACAAATGAGGATCTCAAACCATAGATTCGAGCATACCAGTCAAAATACCCAACACTTAACATGTAAATATTTGTATAATGAGCATACGACTTACATCAACAAAGCACAAGAACCTTAGAACTGATCGAATCCAAGGGACAAAGTGTTCAACCCAAAACCCCACATAAATGATATTCGAACAAATATATGAGTGGAACAGTTTAACCAATAAACCCAAACCAAGACATGTGCTCAAGAAACACAAGAAAACAAATATGTATTCAAGCCAATTGTAGTACCTAAGATTCGAACAAAAATTTCTTCAAAACATTTTAAGCAAGCAAAAACATGTTCGAATCACAGCAAACAAAAAACTGTTCGAATCAAGGAAAACAAAAATCGACACACAATCAAACCGGACCTAACCATGGCTCTTGATACCAATTGTAGGAAATAACCTTTTGATTGTGTGGATCTATTCGGGTGGTCTTGGATCTTGAAAGATCAAGAATCCCATGGTGAGTTAGTGAGATGTTAGAGAGAGAGAGGGAACCTTGAGAGAAAACTGGAATGTTAGATTAACTATGTGAAATGTTACAAGAGTTCCAACCCTTCCCAAGTGTGGGAAGGGGTATTTATACTTCTACATATTTGTGCCCCTAGTGGGCTGTGGAGTGAGCTGACAGTGGGGAAAGCCCCGACCCACTCCACAAATATAGATACGACTAATCTAATAAAACTAATAATACTAATAATACTAAGCTTATATAAATAAGCCTACGAGCTATATAAATGCTAATTAGATACTCGGGGTGACCGAACCTTCATATGAATATTTATATTCCTAACAAAACGTAAAGAATCGGACTAAAACGTAAAAATTCGGCCGAAAACATAAAAATTTGGACGAAAACGTAAAAATTCGGATGAAAACGTAAAAATTTGGATGAAAACGTTAAGAATCGGACGAAAACGAAAAAATTCGGATGAAAACGTAAAAATTCAGATGAAAAAGTAAAAATTTGGACGAAAACGTAAAGAATCGGACGAAAACGAAAAAATTCGGATGAAAACGTAAAAATTCGAACGAAAACGTAAAGAATCAGACGAAAACGTAAAAATTTGGACGAAAACGTAAAGAATCAGACGAAAACGAAAAAATTCGGATGAAAACCTAAAAATTCGGACGAAAAGGTAAAGAATCGGACGAAAACGTAAAAATTTGGACGAAAACGTAAAGAATCGGACGAAAACGAAAAAATTCGGATGAAAACGTAAAAATTCGGACGAAAACGTAAAGAATCGGACGAAAACGAAAAAATTTGGACGAAAACGTAAAGAATCGGACGAAAACGAAAAAATTCGGATGAAAACTTAAAAATTTGGACGAAAACGTAAAGAATCGGACTAAAACGTAAAAATTCGGCCGAAAACATAAAAATTTGGACGAAAACGTAAAAATTCGGATGAAAACGTAAAAATTTGGACGAAAACGTTAAGAATCGGACGAAAACGAAAAAATTCGGATGAAAACGTAAAAATTCAGATGAAAAAGTAAAAATTTGGACGAAAACGTAAAGAATCGGACGAAAACGAAAAAATTCGGATGAAAACGTAAAAATTCGGACGAAAACATAAAGAATCAGACGAAAACGTAAAAATTTGGACGAAAACGTAAAGAATCAGACGAAAACGAAAAAATTCGGATGAAAACCTAAAAATTCGGACGAAAAGGTAAAGAATCGGACGAAAACGTAAAAATTTGGACGAAAACGTAAAGAATCGGACGAAAACGAAAAAATTCGGATGAAAACGTAAAAATTCGGACGAAAACGTAAAGAATCGGACGAAAACGAAAAAATTTGGACGAAAACGTAAAGAATCGGACGAAAACGAAAAAATTCGGATGAAAACGTAAAAATTCGGACGAAAACGTAAAGAATCGGACGAAAATGTAAAAATTCAGACGAAAACGTAAAGAATCGGACGAAAAAGTTAAAAGTCAGACGAAAATGCTAACGGTGGGACTAACGATGCAAACAAAACTAACGGAGGGACTAACGATGCAAACATTTAACTGAAAAGATAACGTCGGTTAACGGAGTTAGAAAGCTGGGACCAAATTTTGCAAAATAGTTTCATTTTAGGACTATATTTGCAATTTTTCAGTATTTGGACTAAATCTGCAATTTCGTCAAACTTTAAGGACGATTTTTGCAATTAACTCAGGCATTTATTTATGCCTTCTTCAGAAACTTCTTGAAAGATTACGGGATTAGTTAAACCTAGGGTGTTTGGTTTCCCATAATTAAATGTAATTTGATGTAATTGAAATATGAATTACATCCCAATCCTGTTTTGTTGGCAGAGAAGTCAAAATTATAATTCAGATTACATTACGTAGAATGTTTGATTTGCTACGGAAAGTGATTTCAAATCCTCCAATTATATCCGATGTTGTAATTCAAATTACATAGCAATATGAATAAAAAGTTTTCAATTACATTGTAATTCACATTTTAGAGTTAAACAATTAATCGATTATTATTATTATTATTATTATTATTATTATATAACTATAACTTATTATTATTTATTATTATTTTATTATATTATGACAATTATTATTTTTATCATGATTATTATTATTATTATTATTATTATTATTATTAATAAAAAATAATAATAAAATTTTTATTGAACATAATAAATATTACATAAAGTTGGATGGGAGCTTAGACACAAGTTGTGCTCCCACTCCTATATTATTATTATTATTAAGTTATTAATATTATTATTATTATCAAATTATACTTTTACTAATTTATTAATGTTTTTCTGAATTATATTACGTTGCGAGTTAACGAAACGCAAAGACAGATTTCATCAATTAGAATTACAATACATTTCAATTTTTTGAATTACGTACAATTCATTCAAATTACAATTCCTTCTAAAGATTAAAATTCCTTCAAAAACATTCTGCAAACCAAATGCCCCTGGACTCGTACTGATTCAAAGCTTGCGAACTTCAGAAACGCAAGCCTAGATTTGAACTTAAGCAGAACCTTTCTTCTACTCGTACATGCTCCAGAACTCTTAAATAAAGCTCAAAACTTTCATATACGAACATTGAACGTAACCGAAAAATTGAGTACGCAACAGAACCTTATACATTGGAAATGCTTTAATAAATAGAAAATGCTACAAGTTCATCATTTTGATCAGGTGTCAACCATATTGAATATTCAATATCAGAGAACTGATCCTTATTAAAAATGCTCAAAAGTCAACAAGAAACTACACAACATACAAATTAGAAGTAATCCCAACCCACAGGGATCAAAAGTCAACAAGAAACTACATAGTCGATAAATGGTGTTGTTTTCATTTTTACTTATATATATATATATATATATATATATATATATATATATATATATATATATATATTCATGTAAATATAGGATTTTTTAGTATTTGTAAACCCACCAAGTATCTAAAGTTTGCATATATCAAACTTATGGTATAGTTTATATATACACTTTTCTATTTTTTTTTTAAATCTTCATTTTACACAATTACTGTTATGCAAAAAACTCCATAACACGCTTTTTACTTATTATTATGGGATTTTGTACATGAAGGCCACCCAAGTTTTAACATTTTTTCACTAAGGCCGCCCATCTATGAAAAATAACTTATAGGCCGTTCAAGTATATTTCTCTTTTCATCTATACCAAATCCGCCAATATGAAGTGCTTAGTGACTAAAATACCCTTAATATATTAAAAAGACAAAAGCACCCTTGTATTGATATGGAAACAAAACCAATGATCAAGCTAAAAAGTGTACGCCTATTATCAAATAGGGTTCTAAATGTGCTTCATCTTCAATTCACTATGAAAAACATTGATTTATCATCATTTGTCTGCAAATATTTCTAGAATGGGCATGTATATAATATTTTCCATCTCTTTATGTTTTAAAAACAAGATTCAACAACTTGATTACAGCTTCACGATATAAGGTTAAATAATGCAACATGTCGGCGTATATGGCCGACTGACCCTAGCCGAACGACCACGGTCGTTCGGATAACGAATGACTCTAGAAATAGAACAAGACTGAGAATATGTATTTTCGGCGTACATGGCCGAAGGGCACAAACCGGACGAACCTAACGGGTCGCCCGGTCTAGCGTATAGCTAAGTCAGGACAAACCCCGGTCACATACGTCCGAACGATGTGATCCGGACGAAGACCAGTGCCGAACGGATCATACGGCCGCTCGGCCCAACGGCTAACTCCAGGTCAGAAAGTCAACCTTAATATTAGCGGTATGTGATAGAAGTGCAGGAACTATGGCAGGTCAGAGGAAAGACCCAAACAGGGCAAAGTGCCAGTTGCCGCCCAAAAGTGTCACCATCAGATTTGGACTCATCCGATGGGGACAAAAACAGGTCTCCTATATAAAGGAGCAATCTCCACAGTAATGGTAAGGCACACTTTTACACACAGTAATTATCTTACTAATATATTTATTACCCACCTTTCGGTACTTACTCTCACGCCGGAGTCGGGTCCTGGGGTCACACCCGGGGCGAGACTAACGCGTCTATTTTCTTAGCAGCAGTCCGAAGGACTTGACGATCTCAAGGCCGAAGGACATTTCGGAGCATTATCCTACCCACAGAAAAATACTTAAACATTGGCGCCATCCGTGGGACCGACATTCAATCTACCAAGGCTATAGAATGTCGGATTCCAAGCGTCCGGAGGATTCGGAGGGAAGAAGTGTGGAAACTCCTTCCGTCAGTCACGCGGGAGGAAGGAACATCGAAATCCCTACCGTCACTTTCGGACAAATAATCAACATGACCAGTACAAGAACACAACAGAAGAGGCGGAAGTCGAGGGAGCATGGAGAGGGGTGGATGAATGTCCCTATCACCTTCCCTCCCATACCCCCCGATGATGCATCTGACGAACCACTTATTGTAAAGGCTATGATGGAAGGGTACCTGGTGAGAAGAGTGTTTGTGGACGAAGGAGCGTCTGTAGAAGTTATGTTCGAACACTGCTTCGATAATCTAAGTCCCGAGATAAAGGCCAAGCTAAAACAAACTCAAACGGGCCTGCTGGGGTTCGCTGGCCAAGTCACTAAACCGTTGGGAAAAATAGAATTAGATGTGTCATTCGGAGAGGGAGGACTATACAGGAGAATGACCATGAACTTCACTGTCATACGAGCCCCATCGCCATATAACGTTATCCTCGGAAGGACAGGACTAAAAATGCTAAGAGCAATCCCATCGACCATACATGCTATGATGAAATTCCCAACTCCCAGAGGGATAGCTACTTTGAGAGCCCGACAGATAGTTATCTCGGAGTGCCGAAGGTTAGAAGAATCTCAAAGAACTCACGAGCATAATGAAAGACCGACGGAAAAAGAGACGGAAGGGGATGTTCCGGAAGAAGTCATGGTAAATCCAGCTTATCCAGAACAGCTTGTGACCATCGGAGGAAACCTATCACCAGAGTGCAAAAGGAAGCTTAAAGCACTTCTCAAAAAGAATATGGATGTTTTCGCCTGGACTCCGGCGGATATGACTGGAATACCGAGACGTATCGTCGACCATACGTTGAATGTCAATCCATCGGTGGAACCAGTATGCCAAAAACGAAGGGTGCTAGCACCCGATCGAAGTTTGGCCGTGACGAAGGAGGTGGAAGAATGGGTTAAGGAAGGTATTGTCCGTCCGGTAAAGTATCCAACGTGGATCTCTAACCCTGTCCTTGTCAAGAAATGTGACGGAAGCTGGCGCATGTGCATTGACTTCAAGAACATCAATTCGGCCTGTCCGAAGGATTACTACCCTCTGCCAGAAATCAGCCTAAAGATAGAGTCAGTCATGGGATTCAAATACAAATGCTTCCTGGATGCATACAAGGGGTATCATCAGGTCCAGATGTCAAAGGAGGATGAGGAGAAGACAGCTTTTTACACGGATCAAGGGACATACTGCTACACCAAAATGCCCTTCGGATTGAAGAATGCCGGAGCGACATATCAACGTATGGTGGACACCGCTTTCCGATCGCAGATAGGACGAAACTTGGAGGCTTACGTAGATGACATGGTCATCAAAAGCAAAGAAGAAAACGAGATGTTAGCTGATATTGCCGAAACATTTGACAACTTGAGAAAGATTAACATGAAGTTGAATCCCAAGAAATGCTCATTTGGGATGGAAGAAGGGAAATTTCTGGGGTATATGGTAACGTCCGAGGGGATCAGAGCCAACCCAAAAAAGACAAAAGTCCTAATGGACATGCAATCACCCCGGACCTTAAAGGAGATGCAGAGCTTCAGTGGCAAGCTGGCAGCCTTGAATCGATTCTTGGCTCGGTCAGCCGAAAGGTCGTTGCCATTCTTCGAAACTTTGAAGAATATAACCAAGGAAAATAAAGAACAGTACCGATGGACGGAAGACGCGGAAAACGCGTTCCTGGAAATGAAGAAGTTAATAGCCGATCTCCCATCTTTGATCACACCCATGCCCAAGGAAACGCTTTACGTGTACCTCGCGGCTGCTCAAGAGGCCGTGAGTGCAGTCCTTTTGACGGAAAGAAAAGGAAAGCAACATCCGGTGCACTATGTGAGCAGGACACTCAATGAAGCTGAGAAAAACTATGCCCCGATGGAAAAGTTAGCATTGTCACTGTTGCACATGTCAAGAAGGTTACGAAGGTACTTTGAAGCACACCCGATAAAAGTCATCACCGATCAGCCAATCAAACAGATACTTAACAAGGCTGAGGCTTCCGGGAAGCTGATCAAATATTCTGTAGAGCTGGGTGCATATAACATCACCTACGAACCACGAAGTGCAATCAAAGGCCAAGTTCTAGCGGATTTCCTATCGGAAACTCCTATTGGAGAGAATTCAGAACAATACTTCAGCCAACCGGTCATAAAAGTTGAGAAGGACGAAGTTGGTAAGTGGCTACTGTTTACCGACGGAGCATCGAACAGCAAAGGTTCCGGAGCAGGACTAGTATTAGTGAGTCCGGATGGTGTGGAATATACTTATGCCCTTCGGTTGGATTTTGACAGCACTAACAACGAAGCAGAATACGAGGCCCTTCTAGCAGGACTCCGTATGGCCGAAAAGATGCATGTGCAGTGCATCGAAGTGCGAGTAGATTCTAAGCTAGTGTCAAATCAAATAAATGGGGACTACGTGGCAAGCAACGAAAGCATGATCCGATATCTAGCCAAAGCAAGGGAATGCATTGCTAAATTCCAATATTTTTCCATCCGGAATATTGCGAGAGGTCAGAACCAGAAGGCAGATGTGCTTAGTAAGTTAGCTACGGTAGCTTTCGACCACCTAACCAAGGAGGTATTGGTGGAAGTGCTAAGGGAAAGATCCACCGAAGGGAAGGAGGTTAATGATATAGTTGCGGAAGAGGAGCCGAATTGGATTACACCCATCATTCGATGCCTGGAAGAGGGAGTATGGCCGGAAGATCAAAATGAAGCCCGGGCGTTGAGAATGAAGATCAGCCAATATGTCATGGAAGATGGAGTACTCTACAAGAAGGGGTACTTGGTTCCTATGTTACGGTGCGTCGGCCCATTGCAAGCAAATTATGTGATCCGGGAGATACATATGGGGGCATGCGGCATGCATTCAAAGCCAAGATCAGTGGTAGCGAAGGCCATGCGGCAAGGATACTACTGGCCAACTATGCATCGGGATGCTCGTAATGAAATTCAGAAGTGCGACTCATGCCAAATACATGCTGCTGTTCCGAAACTCCCAAAAACAACACTCACACCAATCATGGCCCCTTGGCCGTTCTATCAGTGGGGTATGGACATCCTAGGTCCACTACCGGAGTCAGCCGGAAAGATAAAGTTCATCATAGTAGCTATTGACTATTTTACTAAGTAGATAGAAGCCAAACCGCTGGCGAGGGTGACGGGAAAGGACGTAATAAAATTCGTGTGGGACAATGTAGTTTGTCGTTTCGGCCTACCGAGTGTGATCGTGACAGACAATGGGAAACAGTTGGTTGATAACCCTTTCAAGCGATGGTGCGAGAAGTTAAACATCCGGCAAATAAACACAGCCGTGGCACATCCGCAGGCGAATGGCCTCGTAGAAAGAGCGAACAAAAGCTTACTGGAAGGTGTTAAGACAAGGCTAGGTCGGACCAAAGCAGGATGGGTAGACGAATTACCAAATGTCTTGTGGGCTTGCCGAACATCACTAAAGCAAAGTAATGGAGAAACGCCTTTCAGCTTGACATACGGTAGCGAAGCAGTAATACCGGCCGAGATCGGCATGCCGACTCACCGAACGATGGTCATAAGAGAAGGGATAGACGAGGATGACACACGTCGGATTGAAGAACTGAACGAGAGGGAGATGCGTCTAAATTTGGATCTACTGCAAGAAAGGAGAGAAGAAGCAGCAATACGGGAAGCACGATACAAAAAGAAGATGGAACAATACTACAATAAGAGAGTTCGTCCGGTATCTTTCAGGCCGGGAGACTTTGTATATCGGAAGAATGAGGCAAGTCGAGTCGAAGATCAAGGCAAGCTGGGCCCGAAATGGGAAGGCCCATACCGGGTAACTGAAGCATACCAATGCGGCTCATACAAGCTAGAAACCATGGATGAGAAAGAAGTACCCAGGATGTGGCACGCAATTAATCTAAGGAAATATTTTCTGTAAGCACAAGTATGTAAGGTGGTAAGCCATTATGAACAAGCTAGTTATGAAATGTTATATACTTTCCTCCAGATTGAAGAGGAAAAATTTTTCCCACATATTGTTACAATCAAAGACAAGGCATTCGCTTGGCTCCGGCGGGGATTAGCTACCTCCGCTAGGCCCACGCAGCCAAAATTTAGCCGAGGCGTATCCGCCCTTAACGGCAATGATTATTTCTTAAAATTTAGCCGAAGCGTATTCGCCCCTAACGGCAATAATTATCAAAAACCAAAATTTAGTCGAGGCGTATCCGCCCTTAACGGCAGTGGTTATATCTTAAAATTTAGCCGAGGCGTATCCGCCCTTAACGGCAATGGTTATATCTTAAAATTTAGCCGAGGCGTATCCGCCCCTAACGGCAACGATTATTTCTCAAAATTTAGCCGAGGCGTATCCGCCCCCAACGGCAGTGACTATTTCTTAAAATTTAGCCGAGGCGTATCCGCCCTTAGCGGCAATGATTATATAAAATCAAAATTTAGCCAAGGCATATTCGCCCCTAACGGCAATGATTGATCCCCAATGAAAAATTGTGTGCCGAGGCGTATCCGCCCAACGGCCACAGTTAACACTAAAAAACTAAGAGAATGTGCCGAGGCATATTCACCCCTAACGGCAGCAGTCGATCCTAAAATCATGAACTTAGAGACTATTCCTAGTGGCGAAAGGAAATTCAAGGTACATTCAGCAAACAATACGGCAAATAGCAAGGCAATCACATAACACAATCCGTAAGACGCATGCATAGGACAAAATAAACATAACAAATGTCATATGATCTATCGTTACCAAAAGGACCAGGGTTATAACCATCTGGTCATGCGAAGTCACAGCAATTCGGTGCAAAATATTTCCACATCGGTTAAAATATTTTAAGGCAGCCACACACGGCGCACAACAAACAATAAACATTGTTTTCAACAAATAAAGAGAGTAAAAGCAAGCTTCACAAGGCATCCGGAACAGTCTTTGTCCATAGTCAAAATGGAGACAGTCCGGACCCCACAGCAAATCGACCTAAGAAGCAACATTTTCTTCAACAATATTTTCAGCAACAATATTTTCTTCAACGACCTTTTCTTCAGCAACGTTCTCCTCTACCGCATCCCCTTCGATCACACCACTCCCACCACCAGTGATGCGTGGTTTTGCGACCTTACAACAGGTTTTACCTCTCGAGAGATCTCAAGAGGCTTACAACCCCACCAGGCAGTGTACCTGACCGATGTAGTATAGTGTAGTGGTAAGTACGGGGGATTGATCGTTCTCCACAGGGAATAGTGTTCGTTAGGTATGAAAAATTACTCTAATAGGTCTAAGGGTGAGAGAAGATTCTTTTTATGTTTTTATATTTTTATGAAAGCAAGTAAAATCTCGGGGTTGAAAGAGTGGGCGGAATTAGTTGCTAGTCAACTAACCCAAATTACTACGAATGCAAATTAAATAAAATAACAAAAATGAAAATGTTGGTGAAAACTTATGTGGAGGGAAATGTGTTTACTTAGATTTCCTTACTCCCTAACTATCTTTTACCGGTTGATTAGTGTGTATTAGTCGCGTGGATGACGGGTGTATTCCTTAATACCATTCGTGGGGTGGCGTACGTACTTCCCCAACTCTACAAGCTCCTACTTCACTCCTATGTCGAGCCGGCTAGGAAGCTCCTAACATGGGATCACTAGAATTCGCTTGTGCATTAAATACAACCATAAAAAACCTTTAGTACGCATTGGTTCATGTTTCTTAAGACGTTCAAGCAAGTTACCGAATAGGAAGTTAGCCAGTTTTCTTAAGCCTAACATAGATGAACAATCATCCAATACAACTAACAACACACTAATAACCAATAATCAATAGCTAGGTTTCATTAGATCTAAGCAAACACAAGATAAATCTAGCCTAACATGTTAAACAAAAGACAAGAATAAGATAGAATCAAACAACACATAGACATATTGAATGATTAATTGATAACTTATCTTCAATGTAACATGGAAGATCTCAAGGCAAAAAGCCTTGAAAGAGCTGCCAAATTCGTCCTAGGGTTTTCACACACAAAGTTCCCCAATAAGTTCCACACTAATGACAAAAAAATTAGAAAACTATATATAGACTTTTGGATCTGACGGCGTCACGTTATGGAGTGTGACGCCGTCACCTCGCCGCTTTTAGGGTTCTCGGATGACCTTCTTGACGCCGTCCCTCTTTAGCTCTCCAAAATCCGTTCTGGCTTATCAAGGCTTGACGCCGTCAGACTATGAACGTGACGCCGTCCCTCTTTGAATTATAACGTGACGACCTTGATCAAATTAAAGGGTGACGCAGTCAGAATTTCCATGCAATTTCTCTGGCTTATCATGAGTAAATTTCACATCCACCACTTTTGCCAAGCCATGACGCCGTCCAGGGTTAAATATGACGCCGTCAAAGGTAACTTTCAGCCGATTTTTGAGACTTTGCCGTTTTCTTCACTTTTATGCTCCAAAAACGTCCAAAATGCCTCCTTTTCCAGATTTCTCCTCAAAAGTACCTAAAATGACAAAAGGAACGATTTAGGGCAATATTTGATCAAATAAATACGATTTAGGGCTTAAATGACCCCTTAAAAGCGGTACACTTTTCGCTTCATCAACCAGCGTCAGCACCAATCGCTTCGGATATGACATTCGGTGCAACGGAGTCATCAGCTGTGGACGGGTCGATAGGAGCAGGATCCGGATGAAGTTCCATGATCTCGGCCAAAGACCTGTAGAAAGCATTGCTAACCTTGCGGACATATGGATACTCAGTCACAAAGAGTTGATCAAACAAAGCCTTATATTTTTGTCCAGCATCCAAATCCACATTCTCAAACTCTTCCAGAATCTCGATCGCCTGTGCCGGGGTACGGTCAACGGCAACCCCATCTATAAACCCAGACATGGACAAAAGATTGAACGGGAGGGCCAAAGATTGTTTATACTCGTGACTGTCGAGAAGTCAACGCACCATCTCCGGTAGAAATTCCTTAATTACTTTGTTGTGCTTCATCCCGGCAGTCCCCATCCGAACGGCAAGATCCTCCCTTTCTTTCTTGAGCTCTTTATTGTCTTTTACCTCATCGGCCAACAAGTTTTTGGTTCTTGCCAACTCCTCCTCCAAGGACTTGGTTTTGGCCAACTCGGCCTCTAAAGACGCAACCTTCTTGGCCTGCTCCTCTTTCTCTTTAACCAACTCAGAAACCCGATCAGTCAAACTCTGAACAATAGCACCACAACCGGCGTGCTCAGTCTTGAGTTTTTCTAGTCCTTCCGGATCCCGTCCGGAACACTGTTCATGAGTTGTGATAAGCTGGTGATGATCCTCAAGTAGAGTTTCAAACCGAATCAAAATGTCAGATTGAGCTACAGCATTCTTTCCCAATAACATCCAGGCGCGACGGACAGCGTCATCATCACTAAGGCTTTCCAAGAATCCCTCTTCACGAGGGGTCGAGAGGTGAACCATTAGGTCTCGGCATACAGAAGAGCTACTCAAGCGGGCATCTGTCCTTACCGACCATCTAGGCACAAAAATCTCGCCCGTAGCACACTCTTCTTCACCCATCACACCCATCTCGTCCATACCTTCCATATGCCTTTTATCTTTCCCACGTCCATAAGAAGCCAAAGGACTCTCTGCCAAAAAGAGAGCAGTCAGGACGCATAAGCAAGATAAATAAAAAAAAAAAAAAAAAACAAACAAACAAACAAACAAACTTACCATCATCATCGGCTACAAATCGACTACTCGCACCTTCCTCGCTGTCGGGATGCTTCGTTGATCCATCCGGATGGACCGAACGAAGAGGCTTAGGAGCCGGTACATGTTCCGAGGAATCCAGATCAACAGTAGGGATGTCAACATTCGTCTTTGCTTTTTTAGAGGTCTGGGAGGAAACACCCTCTCCGGCAGAACGTTTACCCAAACCAGTTCCTTTACTTCCCCCGGCGCCTGATCCTTTTGGCTTAAGTACCGAACGAGCCGCGGACGCTTCTTGTTTCCTCCTCCTAGCTTCCAACACCTTCTCGCTTGCAACTTCTACTGCTTTCATCTCGGCTGTCTTATCCGGAATAACCGGATTGGGAGGGGCGGGCTCCACCACGTGCGAAGGGCGAGTTTCGCCGGCACGATAAGGATCTCCCTTACCCATTGATGCTCCCTTTCGGCGTTCAGGTTTGATAAGATAGTCGGACATTGTCAAGGCTGCAAAACGAAAATTAAGAACGCATATCATTCGGCCGCAAATAAGCGTACACACAAAGATATATACAAAATATATAAACAAGGGCTATACCCCTCCCTTCGGCGTCAGTAAGAGCCGCTCGAAAACCCGGATGCTCCCACTGGTCGGATAAACCAAGAGCGTATAAAAAACCCCGTGGAACCCGGATAAGGTCAATAACATTCCGAGCCAGCCTTTCGGCATCTGCCTTATTATAACCACCATTCGGAAAAGGATCAGAAATATCAGACTGACGATGACGCCACGGCATAGCAAAAGGAATAGCCCGTCTATCTATTAGGAAGAACTGATCCTTCCATCCCTTTAAACCTGTTAAGATCTCGTTGAAACAAACTTTCTTGTCTCGACCCCCTCGCTTCTCGAAGGAAAACCAATCCCCCTGCTTATTTAACTTATAAAACACACGAAAGAGAGGAGTGGTGGGTGTGACATGTAAGCTCCGGCTGTAAATCTTGAAAAGAGAAACACGATGTAGACCCAAAGGGACCAGCTGAGAAATATGTACTTTGAAATGCTTGATTACGTCTAACAAGAAGGAGGAAAAGGGTACGCTAATCCCTCCCTCAACAAAGTACGCTAAATACAAACCTATGGCATCCGGAGGCAGTTCATCCATCGTCATATCTGCCGGAGGAAGTCTCGGATTAAGATTCAACGGAATACCGAATTCATCGACTACCAAAGTAATAGCCGCCTCATCCATATGGGAAGTATACTTCCGGATATCATACTTAGGAACAAACCCTTCGGATTCCGAAGGACCTTCGTCGTGAGAAGAAACCGATCGGCGAGCCATAACCGAAAGGAAAAGGTATAGCCGGCTAATGCAAATAACAAATTAACGCTAATACGAAACGTACCTTTATAGACGAAAGAACGACGAAAGGGAATAACTCGCAAACAACCGTTCGGATTGAATAGACGAAAGGGAAACGTGTCAGAGGATTCAGAATTTCACAGTGGTAAAAACAAAGGAGATGAAACTATTTATAGGCGAAAGAGTGGGGTTGCGAGACGTTGCATCTTGTCAGATGCAGACGTGTCAGCTTCTGAGGCACGCGATGAGACATATCCCCACGTGTCACGATCGCAAAGGCACGGTAAAAACGACGGCGCCTAAATAAACGAAAGCAATAATGGCTTTTGGCGTTTTATGAATGAATAGCATTTAACCAGAACCATCGGACCTACCATGTCGGCAGACCGAGAGACAAATTTTTTCACAAGTATCACACTATCGCTTTACGATACTATGATACTGGGGGGGACATGTCGGCGTATATGGCCGACTGACCCTAGCCGAACGACCACGGTCGTTCGGATAACGAATGACTCCAGAAATAGAACAAGACTGAGAATATGTATTTCCGGCGTACATGGCCGAAGGGCACAAACCGGACGAACCTAACGGGTCGCCCGGTCTAGCGTATAGCTAAGTCAGGACAAACCCCGGTCACATACGTCCGAACGATGTGATCCGGACGAAGACCAGTGCCGAACGGATCATACGGCCGCTCGGCCCAACGGCTAACTCCAGGTCATAAAGTCAACCTTAATATTAGTGGTATGTGACAGAAGTGCAGGAACTATGGCAGGTCAGAGGAAAGACCCAAACAGGGCAAAGTGCCAGTTGCCGCCCAAAAGTGTCACCATCAGATTTGGACTCATCCGATGGGGACAAAAACAGGTCTCCTATATAAAGGAGCAATCTCCACAGTAATGGTAAGGCACACTTTTACACACAGTAATTATCTTACTAATATATTTATTACCCACCTTTCGGTACTTACTCTCACGCCGGAGTCGGGTCCTGGGGTCACACCCGGGGCGAGACTAACGCGTCTACTTTCTTAGCAGCGGTCCGAAGGACTTGACGATCTCAAGGCCGAAGGACATTTCGGAGCATTATCCTACCCACAGAAAAATACTTAAACACAACATTTTTTCTTATGATTGTGATATTTAATAATGTTGAAACAAAAAGCTAAGGTAAATGTCTATATGGCTATTATATGTACTTTTTTGTTTGTGTGTCGCGTTGAATTATTGAATGGATTTTATATCAACCCTTGTGTGTTGCTTTTCATTAATGAAAATTGTTGTTGGTAACTGATGATTATAAATAAAAATCTCAGATTTGCTTATGCTGTGAGAATTACTAGGATGAAGAAGAAGGATCAATTTTGATCATGAGATAACAGATCGAAGGCGAATTAATATGATTGGAATTGTTTTTTATTTTTTCTTTCTTTCTTTAAAGGGCATATTGGACATTAAATATTAATAACAGTATTTGTTATAATTTTCAGTCTTTTTAGATGGGGTAGTCTCGTAAATTTACAATATTCCGGTGTAACTTTGGACGAATCTGGTACAGATGAAAAGGGAAATATACTTGAACGGCCTATAAATTAGTTTTCATAGATGAGCGGCCTTAATGAAAAAATGTTAATATTTGGGTGGCCTCCATATACAAAATCCCTATTATTAACTCCTATTGAAATTGGGACTTGGGGAGTGTTTCTTTTCCATTGTTACCTCTTAATTAATATATGGGGAAAGCATAGCTACATTACAATGTAGCCAATTGGCTACATTTCCTTTGAAAAAAATAGGTATGGACAGGGGGAAAACATGTGTCAGGGACTTACCGCAGGGACTGAACTGTACATTTTTAAAACTTTTTTCAAAAGAAATGTAGCCAATTGGCTACATTTTTATAGTAATGGGTACCCTGGAGCCATGGCTTCGTGCCATGACTCAAAATTCCCTGCCACATCAGCAAAAATCTCTATGGCACCAGAAATCCCACGGCATCACATTCTGGGCGGTACCCACGGCACCAGAAAATGTGGTGCCGTCGTCCACTTTTTTTTTTTTTTTTTCTTTTTTTTTTTTTTTTTTTTTTTTTTTTTCACATAAAATAAAACATACACAATATTAACTACATACATGTTCGAACATTTATTTAATAAACTTGTTAATTAACAAACATTTAATTAAACAATATAAAAAACTAAATACAACCAAATTTATAATCATTCTAGGATGCCCCAAATTCAATATATCAGCAAGCAAAGAATCAATGTTACGGTAAAATCAACACTCAACAGTGACACATATATTACAATCCACTAGATATGATTAAGGCCCGTTCCACTTAAACAACCAGCCCATTTCTTAATTTTCGGAATTAAAGCCCAAATCCAAATAAGTATAACCCTAATCATCATGATTTAAATACCACACCTTAACTTTTCTCACACTTTAACCCTAATCTCATTCTCATACGCAGTCAATACACCTTATCACTCCAGCAATATTTTCTGTCTAACTTCACAAACCCATTTTGAAGAACCCAACAATGATAGCAGTAATTATACTTCAACAATGATAACTTCACAAGAAAAGCAGCCTTATCACTCCAACAATGATAGCAGGTCCTTCATTTCACCAACCTTATAACTCCTTCAACGAAACACAGTTAACACTTCATTCGAATAAGTAGCAAAGCAGGTCCTTCATTCGAATAAGTAGCAATGCAAAAAAAAAAAAAAAAAAAAAAGAGGAAAAATCGATGGCGTGGGCTGGTGGCTATTGCGCGACCGGCGGTACCGTGCGCCGTCAGCCATGGTTGGCTGGTGGCCATGGCTTGAGCCATCAGCCAAGGGTACCCTTTGCTCTTAATGTAGGTATGATTTCCCCTTAATATATATGTAGGCCCAAAACACTTGGTCCCTCATAATTGAGAGACACACAATTGTCTTTCTCTCCCCATTTATACAATCTAAAATAACTACTTAAAAAGTAAACACCCCCTTAGTTTACAAATGAGTACCAATGAGCTTTTCATCTTATAACTTATTACAACCGACTGAAATTTAAATGATAGTTCGTAGCATTTCTAGATTAATATTCTTGACATATAACTTAAAGATAAAATAACTCAATTGTGTAGTTTTACTTCCATTGCAGTTAAACGTAAAAAACATAATCTTTGCAATACCTTACAAATATTTTTCTCCTAAAAAAGAACCAAAGATAAAAATGCAACAATAATTAAACCACGAACAAACCAAATTTTTGCAATGCAAATATTTAAACCATCCGCTAAATTAAACAAGAAATAAAACATAATATATATCACGTCGAATTAATATTGGTTGAGAGTTTGTACAACGGGACCTATTGTGACAAGCTTGACGGCACACTCCACATCTTTTCGGTTCGTCCAGATGACGAGTGAAGATTTCAAAAGAATGAAAATTGTACATATAAATTATAGGGTAAATTGCAAATTGTGTCCCTAATGTTTCCCGAAAATGCAAGGAATACCCCGAGACGAAATTTTTTGCAAAACAGCCACTAATGTTTACGTTTTTTGCAAAGTAGCCACCGAGAGGCACTGTTTGCTAACGGGCGTTAGTGCTCTCGTTAGTCAAGGTCAAAAGGCATGTGAAATGACTAATATACCCTCGTCTTCTTCCCGCCTTTTTTTTTTTTTGAATTGGAAGCTTTGTTATTGTCCCACCACATCACAAACACAGCCACCACCACCACCCTTCACCACCAGACAACCAACACCACCACCCTCCAAACGTGCTCACGAGGGGTACCAATAGGAATAAGACCATCAAAGACTTCACAAGGGACCATTTGAGCTTTATATAGTTTTCCAGTGTATTTTAGCTATATATTGCTACTTGTTAGAATGAATCAGTTCATGACAGCAACAACCAATATGCAGAACTTAATTAAAAAACTGAAAACTACAATTCTCTTATACACTATGTTTGAACAATGTCAATTAGCCTTTTAAACTATTTGATTGGTCTCGAGGGTACTCAGACTAATCAAGGATTCATAGATTGTAGACATATCACATGATCAAATATATATTATAATCATAAATATTTGTATACACTATAAAATATCATAAGCATTAGGTGATAAAAATGAGATTGAATATAAATCAAGATAAATTAAATGAAGAATGTAAATGGTGTTTAAAGAATAACGGTTTTCTCCAATACTACCTTTTAAGCAACTTTCAGTGAAAAAGCTTCAAGCACAACCCGTTTGAACATTTCTTGCTCGTGATCACTTCAGAGAATGTATCAACAAGTTGCTCTGCAAGCAAAGTTGGATCGTCCATCAATGTGTCCACAAACACCTTTACTATTTCAATCTCTTGTGGACTCGCTCTCAAGCTATACCAAGTGAGGAATTTCTGTCTAAAACTTGTATCTATATGTTGGTTACACTCTAACGATCTGATAACTTTCACATAATATTCGAAATCCCTATCTTGCTCTTCTTCACCACTCCTCTTTTTTGAAGAGCTACCATCTTGTTACTTAACAGAACCATCATCAAGATTGTTTTTTGAAGGTTCTGGTCCCGATTTTCTTGCTATTTTACTATCTTTTGAGCTTTATGCTTTGCAAGGAGATATGGGTAATTCGACTTCTGTAATGTGAGCAAACTGATCAGTTTTAATCCCATTTCGATAGTGCCATCCTTATCATATGGAGCAATATTTTTTGTTTCATTACAATTGTTTGATTGTTTCTCCTTCGCATCTTTGTAACCAGCAATGTTGTTATTTTCATCTTCAACTGAAGAGGGATTCGAAAGATTGCTAGAATTCGTTGCCAGACTTTGACTTCTTTTAAGTTTCTCATTATCTACAAAAACATCAAGATTTGTAAAAATAACTACCCTTTGACTTATGTTCGTTTAACCTCAAAAGTCAACATGTAGCGAAAAAACGTCAAAAAGAACAAGGGACAAAAACCTTTGACAACATGATCATGAGTATGAGACAGAACTGAATCAAGACACTCGACTGCAACTTTACATAGTCTCTGAACCTCTTGACCAGAAGCGAGCCGGTTGATAATACCCATGGCTTGTCTGACTGGCAAACCGCTAGGAAATTTGGGGAATATTGGAAAAAAAAAAGATTTGATGGTGGTGGTTGTGTGGCGGTAGAGGGTGGTGTTGGTCGCTAGAGGGTGGTGGTGTTGGTTGTGTGGTGGTAGAGAGTGGTGGTGGTGGCTGTGTTTGTGATGTGGTGGGAGAATAACAAAGCTTCCAATTCAAAAAAAAATGAAAGTGGGGAAGAATACGAGGGTATATTAGTCATTTCACATGTCTTTTGACCTTGACTAACAAGAGCACTAATGGCCGTTAGTAAACAGTGTCTCTCGATGACTGTTTTGCAACAAATTTCGTCTCAGGGTATTCCTTGCGTTTTCGAAAAACATTAAGGACAAAATTTGCAATTTACCCTAAATTAGAGCACACAGTGCAATCTCGCCACTTCCGCGCCACTCCAGCGTAGCTTCTCGCCACAGCTCGCCACCACACCCCCCACCCCGTTTTTTCTTGCCACTCCAAGCAAGAAAATCGTCCTTTTGTCAGTGTGTTTGGCAGGTAGCCGTTGTAGAACGTAAATATTTCAAATATATCCGTTTTTTTTCTTTTTTTTTTTTTAAACACATATATTTTACTCACTATAAATATTACACATTTTAATCAAATTATACACAACTTTTATTTCAAAACACTTACATATAAGCAAGAAATATGAGCAATTCATCTTATTCTGGTGAAAGTGATCTTGAAGAGATAACGGAGCTGAAGATAATTCTCCAAGAGTTTGAGTTCGAGCAATCGTTCCAACAACAAGAAGCCGGACCTTCATGCCACCGTAGATACATCTCCCGTGAACGTGAGATTGCTGAAGAACGTCTAATGGCTGACTATTTTAGTGACAACCCAAAATATACGAACAAAAATTTTAGGCGTCGCTTTCGTATGAGCCGTAAACTATTTTTAGAAATAGTACAAGGTATTGAAACATATATTCAAACTTATCATCCTCTTCCCAAGCATTTTGATTTATTTAGAGTCCGACCCAATGCTGCGGGTGTAATGAGTTTTAGTGTGATTATGAAATGTACATGTGCCCTACGCCAATTGGCTTACGGGATAGCAGGTGATGCATTAGATGAGTATTTACAAATAGGGGAACAATGTGCACGCGATTGTCTAGATTTTTTTACTATGTGCATAATCTAGTTGTATGCGAAGGAGTTTTTAAGAAAACCAGACGAGAATGACATTCGCAACTTATACCACGCACATAACGCGGTTCATAAGATACCGGGAATGTTGGGAAGCATCGATTGTATGCACTTGGAATGGAAAAATTGTCCAAAAGAATGGCAAGGCCAATTTCACAGAGGTGATAAAAAGTATCAAACTATAATGCTTGAAGCCGTTGCGTCATACGACTTATGGATTTGGCATGCATTTTTTGGGGTAGCGGGTGCGAATAACGATCTTACCGTTTTGAATAATTCTTCGCTATTCGACGACCTGCTTGATGACATCGCCCCTGAGGTTCTGTTTGAAGTATACGGGCGTACATTTAACCATGGGTATTATCTAGCTGACGGAATTTACCTAGAGTGGGCATCTTTTGTCAAATCATTTACGGTTGCAAATAACCCAAAAAATGCCGTATTTAAAGCGAAACAGGAAAGTGCTCGAAAAGATATCGAAAGAGCTTTTAGTGTCCTCCAAGGACGTTGGCATATTATTGCCCAACCGGCGCGTGCATTTACTGTGGGCAAGTTACGGAGAGTCATGTACTCGTGCATCATAATGCATAACATGATTTTGAAAGATCAAAACTTTGCGATATCCGAAGCTAGCGAATTGTATATTTCTCCGCAACCAAATTTACAACAGACATGGATTGAGCGTTGCGCAGTGCAAAGAAGAAAAACCAAAGAACTACATGATAAACGCAAACACGCACAGCTTCAACGATGTCTCTTCGAGCATGTTTGGCAACGACATCAATGAGAACAAATTCAACAACAGAATCCGAATAATTAGTTTCGTTATAATTTGATGTATTTCTTAAGTTGCGTTTTTTTACCGTATCGCTATTTTACGTTTCGTATGTTTTTTATTGTGTTGTATTGTATTTTTATTTTTAATGAAATGAATTTAGTTTATTTGAAAATTTGATTAAAAAAATAAAGTTGTAAGTGGTGGGTACCAAATGAGTAAGTTGAGGTTAATTGTTAGTGAGGGGAGGTTAGTTGTGAAATTTTGATAAAGTGATGTGGCACCCCGTGAGTCCCAAATGAAGAGCTTCACCTCCTCACTGCACCTTGTGCTCTTATACCATAAGTTAAAGGTGATATATGCAAAGTTTAGATGCTTGGTAGTCCACAAATACTAAAAGAACTCAAAAATTAATAATAATAAAATAAAATAAAATAAAAATCTCGAAGTGACCAATTCCTAGTCCATATTCCACATGGCAGCTGGTCATTGCACAGAAAATTAGAAACACCTGATGGACACCTACTATATAAACATCAAACTGAACTCATTCACCATTTATTACAGCAACCACGGTGACCTACAGTCAGTTGTCACCATGGAACCAACACCTGTGCACACCCTGAACTTTATCGGCGTCCTCGCCGAGTCAAGCAGGATCATCAAAACCAGCCACACACCGTTCCTCACCTTATCCATCATCTTCCTTCCTCTATCTATCTCTCTCATCACCGGTCGCACCCTTCACCTCGACCACATGTCCACCGTCGTGTTGGTTTTAGGGTCTTGATATTATCAAATGATTACTTCGATAATTCTTGAATCGTGTATAATCCACTTTCCGAATACAATATTTCGACCCTATTTGGTGCCTTGGGTTACACGAAATTCATTTGTGGGATAAGACAATAACACACTCTAATTCTAAGCACAAGAATGAGAGAAAAAATATGGAGAATATTATATGTGTCATATGAAATGAAAGACCAAAATTATATTTATATATAATAAACAAAGTGATTTTTAATAAAAAGTCGCACACTTTCATAAATGGTCATACCTGGTTTGAACTAATTAACTTTCAAATAGATTTCAGTGACACTTAATAGCCACATATTTGTTGTTGCTATTGACAACAGTCAATGGTTGCTAAGTCCTAGTGATGAATTTTCTATCACAAGCTTTCGTCATTCATCTAAATCAAGTTAATTAGTTTATACCTCTGCACTCCGCACGTCTATTATAACTTAACTTAAAATCCATTTGGTCATGGGTAATAAAATGATTGGTGACACTAAAAATCTAAAATCACCAACACGTCAATCACAAAACTGTAATCTATCAGCTCATTTACACCCTGATCGCCTACACGCTTGCTCTATGTGCCATAGCCATGATCACGTACACTACACACCAAGGTTTCTTAGGTAAACCAGTCAGCTTCTTGACCACCCTCAAGTCCTTAACATTATCGTTCTTCCCTATTGTTTCGACTGCAGTCGTAGCTAACGCTCCTCTGTTTCTTATCTTATTTAGTTTCCTCGTGTTTGTTGGATTACTTCTTATGTCTGGACAAACTGTGGGGTTTGTGATTATGATTTGGTTTACTTTTGTCGTGTTCAGTTATTGTACATGTGGTGTTGTTTGTGGTTATGATGTACTTTTATGTGAACTGGTCATTGGTTTATGATACGACCCGTTGAGGTTGTATCGAGATAGGGCACCACTTCAAGCGGGCACAAGCTCCTTAAAAATATTAGAGAAGAAAACTAGAGATATTTTTATTAGACAAATCATACCTTTCATTAATGAATGACGCAGTATATAAATACTGAATAAACCCTAACTTGTATCACAAGTCAATTACAAGATAGATATCCAAAACAATGACATTTTCCTAATACGACTCAAAGATATCCTAAACATAACTTTCACAATACTTATCCTAACACCTAAACAATAGATAGTTATCCCATAACATAGTCCTTATGCCATGTTGGGATGGCCATGACCCTTTGTAACTCGAGCGCGTCCTACACCTTCCATGGCAGTCGTAACATTCCCCTCTCCTTCAAAGTCACCTTGTCCTAAAGGTGCTGCTTCAAAATCTTGCCTCATGTAACCCAGGATCCCAAACTTTGACTTGTAGTTTAGTCCCTTGTGGATCACATGTTTTGAGTTGTGAATTTGCCTCTTGCAGATCATACTCAAAGCGCAAAGTATGCCTACACAAATGTTGGCACATCGGTCTTACAATGAGTTCAAATATTCTTTCATAGCATAAAACTTCATTACTTTGATTGAAAATCAACCAAACTGGACTCGCAGCGGGATACTTTGATTCACAAATGCATATTTTAGTCACAAATGTATACTCTAACACTACATCAGGTGGCTTACGTTTCTACCCAACATCATCTATCTTATTTACCCGGCCATGAGGCTCCAACATGTTTCCTCCATCTTCTCTTGTTGCTACGAGAGGAATTTGTTGACGTTGGCTATTACTTTCTTCCATACTCTTTTCTGCTGCAATTGGTTTGATTGGTACCTGGTGATCAATTACCTTATGATCCACTGGTTCCCCTGAGTTGACGTCGCTTGGTTTGGCGATGGCTGTGATGGGCCATTGGTCCTCCAAACAAGCCGCTTGTGTATAGGCTAAGGATAAGGCTTCTCCCAAAGATGTAGGATTCGACCTCAACAGTTCCCAAAGTTGAAGATCCGTGAAGTGTGTTTCCGTTGCACGGGCTAATGAAAAAGCTTCACCTAAAGTTGTGGGATTTGACCTTAAGAATGCACATTGTAGAGCTGGTTTAAGGCCAGAGATATAAAACGATTTAAGTAAGTTTTTAGAAATCCCCGTTACTCGATTTATAAGTACCTCAAACTCACTCAGATATTCGGCCACGGTACCCATTTGCAAGAGCTTAGATAGTGCGTCCCGATCGCTGTTGCCCGATACCATGAACAGTATCTCGAAGAACAAAAAAAAAATCTGATAAACAGTACCGATGAACAGTACTTCGTGAACAGTAGTCGTGAATAGTGATCGATGAACAGTTTTTTATTTTTTTTTTTTTAATTGGAACCCTAATTTGGTAGCCCTCTCAACGAGGACTCTCAATGAAAGCACCAATTGATACGACCCGTTGAGGTTGTATCGAGATAGGGCATCACTTCAAGCGGGCGTAAGCTTCTTAAGAATATTAGAGAAGAAAACCAGAGATATTTTTATTAAACAAATCATACCTTTCATTAATGAATGACGTGGTATATAAATACCGAATAAACCCTAACTTGTATCACAAGTCAATTACAAACAATAACACTTTCCTAATACGACTCAAAGATATCACAAACATAACTTTCACAATATTTATCCTAACACCTAAACCATAGTCACGGGAAACGCTGAACATGCCGCGATCTACGTTCCGGATCGCTCGTACCGGATCGCGGTACGATCGCGTCCCGGATCGCGATCGGGATCGTCAAATTCCACGTTCCGTTTTGGTGCTAAAAAATCTTACCCGAGACCATACAATGATCTTGAAGCCAAAAATCTTCTTGATCTTTGTGATTTCCTTCGATCTATATGAAGAAAAGGTGGGATTGAGTAGTCTTCATCAAAGGATTGGCTTAAGGGGAATCGTTGTAAATGATGGATTTGTTGATGGGAGATGAGATGCTACTGAGATAAGAGGATAAGCTTTTGGGGAGAGATTTGATAGGTGAAGGGGCGGACAATCTTAAGAAAGTCTGTCTTAGGGTTTGTGTTATCTAGGGTTATTGTTTTATACAAGGTTATAAGTATCACTTAAACTGAATCGGGCTATCAATTTTTGTGGGCTTGTGAACCAAGAGTTCATTTCGTGGACTGGATCAATGAGTGGCCTGCATATACACAAATGTAAATTATCAATGTGGTATCCAAATTTATTTTTAGATACAACATTATCGATAATATTTGGTATATTGAGTGGTATTTTGGTATTGCAAATTCACGGGGATACAAAGTTATAACTAAATGCATACCCAAAATATTGTCTACTCAAATATATAACTAAATGCATACCCAAAATAAATTTTGCAACATTTATATAAGATATATATTTAAAATATTAAATTTACTAATAAAATTAAAAAAAGTTTGTATATATATATAATATATATATATATATATATATATATATATATATATATATATATATATATATATATATATATATATATATATATATATATATATATTAAAAGTTATATACGTATAAGTATAATATGGTACATTGTACCAAATTGGGTACATCGTATCAAACTATATGGTACATCGAACCAAAGCGAACCGGAGCGTACCGAAATGAGCATACCCCCCTTCGTACCGAATTTTAGGGGCTTAGCGAACCGCGTTCCCGTTTCTCGTTTCCGTACCAGAGCGTCCCGCGTTCCGTGTGACTATGACCTAAACAATATATAGTTATCCCATAACATAGTCCTTATGCCATGTTGGGATAGCCGTGACCCTTTGTAGCTCGAGTGCGTCCTACACCTTCCATGGCAGTCGTAACAGTTTATGTGGTAGTTTGACAGAGTCGGAATGGGGTTTGAGGCTTTCATGAGGAGTTGGTATTTAGTTAAAGGGATGAGATCGGTTTCATTGAAATTGTTGCTGTTTTATGGGGATATAGAGGTGCTTTTGGCGGATATATATTCGTATAATCTGATGAAGTATGGGTTGGGTGTGTCTCATGTTATTTATGGTTCAAGCTTTCTTATGTTGCTGTCGCTTCTAAGTATTGTTTCAATTACGGTGTTGTATAATTACTGTAAGGTTTTGCATGGTAAATTAGTGAATGAGGTTGCTGAGGGGTCTGCGTATGATTACTTTAGTTTGGATGATGATGGTGAGAATTGAAGGTTCCTCATATTGTTACGGTTGTCACAGCTTGACGATCGAGTTTTAGTGGTTTTTTTCGTGTAAATGTATTTTATTTTGGAGAAAAGTCCAAAATACATCCCTGTGGTATGCCAAAAGACCGATTTACATCCTTTATCTTTTTTTTGGAACAAAATCATCCCTCCGTTAGTAACTTTGGAACAAATACATCCCTTTGGACTAACGATGCAAATTTTTCTCAGTTAAGTGCCTCACGTGCTAGTCACGTGAGGGGTATTTTGGTCATTTTATTGGTCCCACAGGGATGTATTTTGGACTTTTCTCATCTTTTAGTTTAAAAGCTACTCATCTCAGTATATTTGGTTGGTGGATCCTTTTGAGTCAACATTTTGTCTATCTTCAAATCTAATTGAGTATATGAAATTGTCTACTGAACAATGAGCAAACTTACACCCACGTAAAAGATTAGCATTTACAATTTAGCAATGCTTCATGGGCTGTGCGTACCATGTACAACAACATCAACAATAACAATCAATCAACAACAAGTGTTGCCGAGACCATAAGGGTCTCGGCCTAAACTTCCCCGTCACCTAAGCTCGAACCAAACGGACCTCATGGGTCTTAACCTCTCGACATCACCAGCAATTTACCAAAACTCAACAACAATCAAATCTAAGTCCTATCCTCTCGGTTCCAATCCCAACCGGTACCAACAATACATTCGAGTCCAAACATGGATTAAACAAACAAAACAACAAGAAAACACCAAGAATAACATTTAGAACAACAAGAACAATATCATACCGTGAGCTAAAACTCACGGCTAAATGGCTCGACACACACGACACAACAAAAATGGATACCAAACTTAGTTTAGAACACGTTTAGACCAATAAAATGGATACCAAACAAAATGGATACCAAACAAAATAACCAATAAAATGACCAAAATACCCCTCACGTGACTAGCACGTGAGGCACTTAACTGAGAAAAATTTGCATCGTTAGTCCAAAGGGATGTATTTGTTCCAAAGTTACTAACGGAGGGATGATTTTGTTCAAAAAAAAGATAAAGGATGTAAATCGGTCTTTTGACATACCACAGGGATGTATTTTGAACTTTTCTCTTTATTTTGTGTAAGGTGATTCGGTTTTTGTATGTATAATATATATAGTTTGTGATTGAGATAGAATTCTGTAAAGACATGTTGCATGTGTTTGATGATAATTTTAAGCATTGAAGCTAGTGAGTTGTATTTGAGTTTGTGTATGTCATTGTCAGGGACTCGTATGAGGATTTCTTTTGGTGTAGAAGTTGTTGACTCAATCAATAGACTTAAGAGGACTAGGTATCATGGCGAGCTACAAACTCTTCATTCGGGTCTCACGGGTGCCACGTCATCACAACAAATCACAACTAGCAACCCCCTGTTATCATAACATACCACAACTTACTTATTTGGGCCCCACATACACACTTATTCACACACACAACCATTATAAATAAAAACAAAAAAAAAATAAAAAAAGAAAATCCGTACAAAAAAGGAGGAGTTTCTTCTCGTCGTCTGCACGACTAAGAGATCCATGGCTAGCCACAACAAGGGGGGGCGGTATCATGAAGAGCCACAACAAGATTCCACATCAGCCATGGCGAGCCACAACACAAACCACACCGGATGCTCTAATCCAGACTTGCTTTTAGCTGAGTTGAGCTTGTGCTCGCTAGTTTGAAGACTCTGTTCCCCTTCTTTATAACTTGCACTGATCATCTAGGTGGGACTGGGCCATTGGGCCGGGTATCATGCAATTGACCACCTTGAAAAGGTTCATGTTTTGGATTGGTTAACCTGATTCTTTTCGTTCTTACTTTTTGTCAAAATTGTTACCCAAGCTTTTCTTGGATCATAGCTTGATAAACGCTATATGTTTAATCCTATATTTGAACTAAAAAATTGTTCTTGCCTCTGCCCCTATGGGCTCAATCACTGTAAAAATTGCTCAAAACTTATTTTTAGAAACTTTGAAACTTGCCGAAAAAGTGAGTGTGCAATAGTATCTGTAGGTTGAAAATACTCGAAATACAACTTATGATCGAATACTGTCAAGCATATTTTGAATAAGTTATTTTTGCCTTTAAAGACATAGGTATCTCAGAGTTGATTTTCATTGAAAATGTTCAAAAGTCAAAACAACATAAACACTACTCTAGAGTCTAGATACTGATTTGAAGTAACCTGGACCCACTGGCAGACCGATTCCAAGTCCACATTCCACATGGCAGATAGTCATTGTATAAAAACACCTACTTTATAAACATTAAACAGAAGTCATTACACCATTGAGTCCAGCCACCACCGTCATCTGCAGTCACCATGGAAACAACACCGGTACACACACTGAACTTAGCCAGAGTCCAAACCGAGTCAAAGAGGATCATCGAAAGCAGCTACACACACTTCATCACCTTATCTCTCTTCTTCCTTCCTCTATCTGTTTCTCTCATCACAGGACCCTCCTTCCGCATCTCTCCTTACAACTTCACCGTGGATCACCTTCACAAGCTTGATCAGAAACGTATAATCTATCATCTCCTCTACGTTCTAATAGGTTACGTCTTTGCCCTCTGTGCCATAGCCAGCATCACATGTAGCACACATCATGGTTTCTTGGGTAAGCCGATCACTTTCTTAACCGCCCTCAAGTCCCTAACATTCTCTTTCTTCCCGATCCTTGGAACAGCAATCGTTGCTCTTTTGATCTCGTTAAGTTTCCTCTTGTTTGCTGCATCAATCCTTATGTTGGTACAGAACCTTGGATTTGCAGTTGATTACAACCCGCTTTTCTTCATGTTATTAATTGTGGTCATAATATATTTTCACGTGAATTGGTCATTGGCCTTTGTGGTGGTGGTGGTTGATTCAAAATGCGGGATTGCAGCTTTGATGAGGAGCTCGTATTTAATTAATTAAGGGGTGAGATCAGTTTCATTGATATTGGTGTTGTATTATGGCTTTTGTTGTGGCCTTTTCGTGTGGGTGTTAACAGACAGTCTTCATGTGTTCAGTAGCTGGGTGTATGTATTGTTTACTACAATGCTTGGTTCGAGCTATCTTACGTGGTTTTTGCTTCAGTTCACTGCTGCGAATACTGTGTTGTATAATTACTGCAAGGAATTGCATGGCGAATTGGCTATTGGGAGCACTGAGGGGTTTGCTCACAAGTACGTTAATTTGCCTGCTGATGATGAGAAGATCCCTAGTGTCATGACTGTTGTCACACCTTAATGATCAAGATTCGCAATCTCATTCTCAAAAAAGTTTACTGTGCTTAAATGATTTTGTATTGTGTGATGTAATTCAGTTTCATGGCATTTGAATGTATAATATTAATATCCATTACTTTTTATTGATTCTGTAAAGCATACTAATGCCCTACAAATTTATAATAATAGTGAGCATTAATGTTTCAGTAAAGGCGTGACCATTTTTTTGGGCAAAACAGAAATGAAAGTAAACCGTAACTTGATGTGCAGTCTTTGCTGTTAAAGAATCCCTCTTCATGGGACTATAACACATCATATAATCCGATTGAAGCTTTCACCTATCCGTTTAAAATGTTGCCATTTGAGCAAATATATTCACAAAAACATGGCGATTACTTGAGCCCGTAATCCTGTTTACATGAACAAATCTTTTTCTCAGACGAGTCATTTCTCCCTTCCGTCCACATGTCCAGAACTCCCGTAATGACAAAACCCCGAGTTCAACAATCCAACTTTCCCCTTAATTCCCAGGCTAACAAATAAAAAAATTACAAAAATAATCTTTACCATTCGTTCAAGAATCATAAAGTCAGGTCACATCTTTCTTTCGTTTGGATAAGTAGACGTTGAAGATGATGGCATCTTGAATCTTGCATTTCTTTCATCTTGTTCACCACCAAAGAGTCGTGCACTCCAGTCTCCTGACCTATGAACCAACCGAGACGGGACTCGGTCACTATCTTCGCCACCCGATGCATCATAACCGTCACTAGTTGATCTGGACAATGGCATGACTGCCGGCTTCTCGTGGGCCCCAGAGATTGGGAAGCCCGTGAGCCTCCTAGTAGTGTCATCTGTTCCAGAAGAAATCCTAACCGGGTGAATATCAGGTGAGTCTAAGCTACTGTCTGGTGACGACCCCACGATACCAGTCGAACCCATAGGTCGAAAAACGCTTCGGGCCTCGAGATGCAAAGGCATTAAACTTGAAAAATCCCCACCCGTCACTGTATCATATCCAATATTATGGTTTAGTGGTGGATGATCCACTGGCTGTAAATGTTCTGGAAGACGGATCCGACTGCTTCCACGTCTTCGGTTACTGTCAAGCCTTGAAAACAGTCGGCGTTCGCTGCTTCCAAGACTGCGGTCTCTTTCGAGCCCATATGGACCCGTCTGATGGGTTTCTTTTCTTGAAACGGGTTGTATGATTTTGGACTTCTTCCGGGCTTCGGCTGCAGCTTTTGACACCTCCTCTGCATTTAAACGGGCCAAGGTCCACGGGCTGATTTTAACAGCTGCTGGGTTCTTTTTCTTGATGGGCTCGTCTACTGTCTTTTTCCCTAGTGAACTAACTGAACCGGTGTCCGTTGGAACTACATCATACTACAAAAAGATCCATGGGTTGAAATGAGTTATGTTTTATGTCAAACGGGTCAGATTAAAAAGAATGGTTTTTCATAGTAGTATTGTCAAAAGACGGTAATACCTGATCTTCAACGAACAAACGTGGGGGTGTACACCAAGCTCCTTGACGAAAAGTATTAAATGAGCTGGCACTACTTAAACCGGTGATAGAACTTGCTTGTGACATTTGAGGACTTTGTTGACCACCGATTCCTTGTTGTTCTTGCTCTCTCAATGCTATGATATAATCATAAGTGCTAATTCCCTGTTACCAAAAGAAGATTAAAACTTTGATGATCTTGATTATATTAGTCCTTTCACAAAAATTAATGGTAAGTACGATCCTTTACCTTCTTTATGAGAAGAATGTGAAAGAAGAAAAGTTGAACAAGTGGTAGGGTTGCGATCATAGCCAAAATCGTGCATACTGCCTGTCACATTCAAATTTCAATCTTGTTATACATCACATGACAACTTTGATAAACTTTAAATTTGGAACTTTGTAAGTTCCATTTACCAAATTTGTATGTTGGAGTGCGTATGCAAGATTTCCAAATTTGTCATTGGTAAGGGTGTTTCAGACATGCAATGGTCAATACTTTTCTGAAACTATGGTCAATACAGTTCGACTTTATAAGAATTAAATGGACTCGTTTTAAACTTCAAACTTAATGTGACTTTATTATGTTTTTGAAAATACTTATAACTAAGTTTTAGATAATAGCGAACACCCGAACCAAAAAGATAACGATACAACCATACATATGTGCATAAATTTGATTCCATAAATGATATGATTTGGTCGACTTAAAGATGAGAAGAATGAAGCACCTACCACAACTATAACATAAGGCACCAAAGAGAAACTGCTTCCGAGCTTAGTAGCAATATCGACGTTGAATCTCTTGTGATCAAGGAAACAACATATCAACACTAAAATTCCAGTTGACCATTGAAGTATAAGCTGCATTGTATGTTGATTTTTGGAGAGTCAATGCTTGACTAAATGGTAACAATGACTGAAAAAGTCAAAACTGAGAAAATGAAGACTTGTTTTTTACCAGGAGAAGAGCAGAGATCATAAGAGTAAAGAACTTTCTGTAATTCTTCTTGCCTACACAGTTATTCAGCCACTGCAAAAATAGTAATAATTATTATGCATCAAATGTAGCCTAGAGGTAGAGAAGTGATCCACGAAATATAAGCATTACATACCCTGCAATGATGATCGAATCGATCGACACATTTGTCACAAACTCTACAATGCTTGCTGTATTTGAAAACCTGCAGAAAACCGATCATTCATAAGTTTTAGATGGTGTTAAAACTGATGTTTTTGTCAACATTATTGCTTATCATGTCTTGTAAGTTTCACATAATTCTGTTTGGTTTCGTTACAAATTTGATGAACCCATTATCAATTTTGTAGCTGAAAAGTGTTTCACTGAACATACTAATTCTACAACTCGAAAAACCAGTAATCAAATAATCCAAGTATAGCAGAAAATTACCTCAACTTCACACAAACTACAATAAAACATCCCATCTTCACTCATTTGAAGTTCAGAAGATTCCTCATTCGAACTCGAACAAGGACACATCACAGCACAAGGAGCAAAAACAGTCATAAACCAAGGCGGTCTCGCAACACCCTTTACACTTTCAGACACAATATCTTCTGTTCTCGAATCCTGATTCTTTGAACTCTTAATTCCAGGTTTCCCACCGACACTAGCAGCATTCGCATCTTGCACCGATGACATAGACTCCCCACCAAGTTTAGATTCCTTAACTCTACTACCCATTTTGTTATTCGGGATTTTAACGTACTTTTTCGACTTGAATACCCCTGGATCTGCTGGATCAGCTCCAGCACACCATATATACAAACCAAATGCAGATATAATCTAGCAAAAAATCATTCATAAACACAACACATTAAAACCAACAATAAATCATTTAATTCCACTAGCAAAAGTACACTATAATTAAAAACCCATTCAAATTCAGATCTTTGATATTTAGTACCAAAAATAGAAAGCACCATTAATGGTAACATATAGAACAGTTAAGAGGGGTGTTTGGATTAGCTTATTATCTGGGCTTATCAGCTTATTGAGATTTTGAAAAGCCGATAAGCCCACTTTTCCGAGCTTATGAGCTTATAGTATCAAATTATGGCTTATTTAGTCATAAGCTCACTCATAAGCTCATTCAAAATCTCAATAAGCCAATAAGCAGAGAAAATAAGCTAATCCAGACACCCCCTAAAGTAATACATTTAAACACAAAATAAGATTCAGATCTCTAAAATTTAACACCAAATTTTATAAAACTTAATAAAAAAAGTACTTACAAGTGGAGTGTAGATCCCCATTACAATATACTGATACATCTTTTTACCAACAAAAGGTGCAAAAAACACATAAAACCCAAAACCCAATGCTAAAAACACTGAAACAGCTACCACCTGCAAACATCAAACCATAAACTAAAACACCCATTAACTAAAATTAAAAAGCCATAAAAAAAAAAAGTTAAATCTTTAACACACCTGAAGTGGATGGTAAGGCAGTTGCCACCCATGTTTCCTCATTTTTTATTAAAAAAAAAAAAAAAAAAATGTACTTTTTCTATAAAATATTTATGGGTATGTTATGTTATCCCCTCATGTAAGGGGATTTTGAAGATGGTTATAAGTGCATTAGCATTATTTAGTTTGAGGGTGTTTGGAAATGGGTGTTACAAAGATTTGGTTTTGGTTTTTAGGATGTTGGTGTCCTTGAAAGAGATGAAATTTGATTGTGTTTTCTTGATTCTTGAAGAGGAGAGAGAAGGGTGCAAAGTGACAGTAAATAAGGGACCGTGTTTTTCTCTTTTTCAAGATTGTGGAATTACTCTTTGGACCTTTGTGTTTTCTGTCCTTTTCGGTTTTGTTGGTATTGTTGAAGGTGTCGTAACAGTTAACTACTCGTGAGCTGCTCGGGATTAATTTGATAAAAGTTCGAGACGAGTTGGGATTTTTTGTTGGCAGTATTTAAAGTTTAAACTACATGTAACAAAGGAAGACTATTGTTTTATTAAATAATTAAATATAATTTTAAACTTAATATTAAACGATACAACTATACATGTTTGTTATACAATTAACTTAGATGAGAGTTATCTTAGGCTTATACGAAACTTATCTTAATATCAAGGGACTTATTTCTACCATTCATTTAAAATTAAATCAATGATCGAGATTAAAAGCATTTTAATATTACACCTATTTTTTATAATTTAAATATCTCTTAAACTGTTAATCGTTAAACGAAGATAATTACACCATCGCGACGATCATTTAATTATCTATTTATAGACGGACACTTTGATATATTTTCGACAAAAAAAATCATTTTTTTTCACTTTTTTTTCTGTTTTTTTCGTTTTTTTTTCTTTTTCATTATTGAAATTTGCATGAAAAATCAAATGTGATATTTAGTGTTAAATCACATATGATATTAGTGTTAAATCACATATGTTATATAATATCACATGTGATATTAGTGTTAAATCACATATGATTTTTTCATGCAAATTTCAGTAACGAAAAAAACGTAAAAAAATAGGTGAAAAACACGAAAAAAATAATTTTGTCGAAAATATATCGAAGTGCCTATCTATAGAAAGATAATTAAATGCTCGTCGTAACGGTATATTTTTTTCCACTTAACGATTAACGGTTTGAAAGATATTAATATTTGAAAAAAAAATGATGAAAGTGGGTTTTTTTTAATTGTTGTGATTAATCTCATCCATTAGATCAAATAAAGATGCAGGGTGAAGATTAATCCCTTAGTATGTAAAAAAAATTTGGTGCTCAAATGATCTTAAATCATTAACTTATGTACCACATATATTAAACACATTTAGGGGGCGCTTGGTTCATATTGAGTAATGGGAAAATGAATGGTAATGGGAATATTAAGGAATATAACGGACATTATCATTATAATATATGATGCTTAGTTCTGAAAACTACAATCCAAAAGCCACACTTTATATAACACCCCTATATATATATATTATATCATATATATATATATATATATATATATATATATATATATATATATATATATATATATATATAAATATATATATAGGGGCACTTTCATTTCAGAACCATCTTATCTGCGAGAACTGATAGAACCATCAAAAACATACATGCAAGCCTTCAATAATTGTATTTTTGCACATATGTTCAAAAACAATATATGTTTTAAAAAATAACATGTTGTTCTAAAGAATTTGATAAGAAATTTGAAATACAAAAATTTTCTTTGAAGGTGTGCATGTATGTTCTTATAAGGCGTGCAATGACAAATGCGGCCGTAGTGTAAGGTTTTTGTGAAAAAAGAGGATGAGTTCATGATGATATTGAAGAACATAGGTGGATACTTACGATTATTGATGATTTGCATGTATTTTATTTTATTTTAAAAGGCGTGCATGTTATGTTTAGTGGTTCTGTCAGTTCTCGCAGATAAGAATGGTTCTGAAAAGAAAGTCCACTATATATTATATATATATATATATATATATATTATATATATATATATATTAATATATATATATATTTTTTTTTTTTTTTTGTTGATAGAATTATATATATATATTTTTAAATACATTGAGAAACATATGAATTTGAATTTAATCAATATTAGTAATACATATTAATAAATTATTCGTCAATTTGAATACTAAACTGAAATAGAAAATCGAAATCACCACAAGTATAGTACGTATGAGAATATAATTGATACTAGTATATTTTTAACATAATCTTGTTTACGTGAGATATTAGGTAAAAAAACAAATAAATAAATAAAATTGATTTATAGAATATAGATTCAAGAGGATTTGCAGGAGGTTTAAAATTTTAAAAATTAAAAGTAGAAAAGAGAAGTTACCATGAGAAAGAGTGGGGGGGGGGGGGGAATAGGAAATGATAGAAAAAAAAATATTTCAACCATAATAGTATCATTAACCTCAAAATAGTGGGGAATGGTTGATTATATAGTATTGGGTAATGAGCCATTGCATTATAACAAAACAAGCATCACTTATCATTATCTTTGACATTCCTTACCCTCTAATACCTTTAACCAAGCATACCCTCAATTAATGAAATTACTAAAACATCCTCAATACAAAAATACAATCAGTAAATCACATGGTACAATCAAACAAGCTATTAGATTAAATTTAAAAATGCTATTCTCAAACACACTAAAACATTCATAAAATAAAAATTAATACAATCTATAAAAAATAAATAAATAGCATGTCTATGTTTTATACTATCTACTTTTAACATAATATAGTTTGCTATCGTTTGAAGTTAATAGAACCTAAAATTCCCGTCTTCTATAAAGTTATTGTCACAAGAAACATATTATCAAAATACATTATTTGTCGAAAAATTTAATGACAGTATATTCGTCGCCGTAATGCACAGATAACCAGCTAAATAATAAGCTCGTGCTTAAGCTTTATATCTCAAGATCAATTAAGTTTATGAGCCTAAACAAGCACAATAAAATGAATAAATGTAATATGTTCATGTGTGTAAATAAACATTGCATAATAAATAAACTCAAACCTAGTTTACTTAACAAATTAAGCCTCACTCAAACACTATTTCATTTACGCATATCGTAAACAAAAGCCAACACAAGCTTGTAAAATATTTCACGAACCGAGATCAAACTAAAAACATAAGGCTTAAAATTGAGCTCAAGCATTCGAGTCTTTAATTTTTAAATGAGACACAAATCTTGCTAGGTTCGACTCATTTTCACTCTTAGAGTATAAGGTGTCATGACATAACTCAAACTCCTCATTTGGGCCCCACAGGTGTCACGTCACAATGACATACCACAATTTACAATCCCCCCTTCCCATAATATACCACAACTTACTTATTTGGGCTCCACCACTATCTATTTTTATTTATTTTATTCAAATATCCAAATAAACTAAAATCATTTCATTAAAATAAAAATACAATACAACATATTAAAACACATACGAGTATTATTCAAATTCAAACGTAAACTAACAGTACAACATATTAAAAACGATACGGGAAAAGATAAACATGATACGAATAACAAATCATACAACACTGTTAAACATTTCTCAAAACCTCTCACACGTGAACGTATTCGAAGCTTCTCCCCCAAATCATTGTTCAAAAATTGTCTTTGCATTGTTGAGAATCTCACCGTCATTCTCCCCGCCTGTACGCTGCAAATGTTTGTAAATAGCGTTGAATTTTTGACATTCACTGCTAAGTCTTGTCCATTTACCCGTGACCGTCTTTCTGTTACGATTGTCACCGTTAGACTGATTGTTGAACATGTCTACAACCTAGTTCCAAAAGGAGTTTTCATTGTTGAAGCTTGGGTCTTGGGAAACTGCAACCCAAAGTTCAGCTAGCAACTTTTCTTCTTCTTTAGACCAATGATTATTCATTTCAAATGTGTGAAAAATATTTGAAGTTTGACTGCTACAAGTGTGTGAAAAATAGCCAAGAATGGTAAGGTATTTAAAACTGTTTGAACTTTCAAATTCAAAATTCGAATTAACATAACGAGCGGGATATTTAAAATTTCAAATTTCAAATTCAAATTAAAAAAGGATGGCGGGATATATTTTGAATATAAAATTCAAATTAAAGAATCTTGGGCGGGATATATTTATATCCGTTTCAAATTCAAATTCAATTTAAAAAACGTGTGGATTTCTAGCTTATAAATACCCAGACTTTTCAAACTATTCTCACACACAAACACACTCAAACTTTAGATATTCAAGATCCAAACTCATCACGTCCCCAAACTGCAAATGTCTTTCAAAAAAGATTTCTCCCAACAATTCCCCAGTCCTCCTCGCCAAGATTTTTCCAAACAATTTCCAAGTCCACCACATGAAGCAGTCAATACTCCACCGGAAGAACAAATCCATTTGGTCTAACTGAAGATGAACTCAGACAACTGGAACAAGATGAGGAAGTCCGGCGAGAAATGGAAATACGTGAACTAGAAGAGGAAGCTGCTCGTTTGGAGCAGCAAGCCAGGGATGAAGAAGAACGCAGGAAGAACTGGGAAATGGGTTGGTTCACACCTGATTCCTCTTCGAGTGAAGACGGTTGGGTCTCAGATGATTCCTTCCATTAATTTCCGTATCGTAGTTTCATTTGTAGTTTCATTTTAATTTCCGTATCATAGTTTCATTTGTAGTTTCGTTTTAAATGGTCGTATCGTAGTTTAATGTAATTTATATTTGATGTTTAATGTATGTTAATTTCCTACTTTATAAAACGTTACAAGTTTTTATAAAACATTACAAGTTTTATAAAACACATACATATTAATACATTACATAAATACATACATAACATATCTTTTTACAAAACTTTAAAAAAAAAAATAAAAAAAAAAAAAAAAAAAAAAACCATTTCATTCGAACCAAATGGCCCACTCGTCAGAAAATCAAGCTCACCGTCTGCACGAGCACCTTGAGGACGGCGATATAAGCTGGTACCACGGCGAGCTCCGACGAGCCCTCCACGTGTACACGGCGAGGGACGACATCTTCCACACCGGCTGGTCTTAGATAACTATATTGCCTTTGGTACATTTGTATCTTTTTTAACTCTGTTGGCATTTTTAAAGGATGAGCCTTTTTTATATGCAAACGATGTCTTCATAAGAATAATTATGAAATGACTATGTTGCCCTCTATCTTTTGTATCTTTTTCATTTTTGTTGGCATTCGTGAAGGGATGAGACCTTTTTTCATGGGCAAATCATGTGTTACAACAGGTCACTGGCTAGGCCAGTTGGACATTTGTGCTTTTGGATTCATTCTAAACAACCTATATTTATTGCCTTCTTTATCAACTATTTTACTCCTTTCATTTTCTTCCATCTCATCTTCCTTTGTTTTATGTCTTTTTCAAAAAAAAATTATTATTTGTCCCTCTTAAACTTTAAAACCAAATTACCAAAATGTCCCTTCGGTAAAGTTCAATTGTCACTTTCAGTCCTATGGGGTGTTTGTAATGTCAGTATTAATTGTCATTCAAGTTAAGTTTCCTACCATTTTTAGTGGAGTTAAATTATACAGTAGTAGACTCCGGCTATGTTTGCCGCGGAACTTTTTGGGTCGATCAACGGTGAGGAATGAGCTTTTTGATTTTTATTATTCGCTTGGCAAAAGAGCTGTGAGCTTTGATATTTTTTAGAAATGCTCATTTTTCCAATGTTTCTTTAAAGTGTAAGCGGTAGCTGTGAGTTGTGGCTACTACTCACAGCTACCACTCATAGCACTGCTTATAGCTAACTGCTACTGGTCACTACTACTTTTAACAAATAAACCCTCCATCCGTCAAAATGTTAATGTGCATTTAATTTTGATATGACCTCACCAGTCCATTTGTAGTAATTAAAATCTATCGTCGATACAACATTTTTTTTCATAGCAATACTTCTTGTTGGTGGTTGTTCATAGAAAGACAGAATCAAACCTAATATTTTAATGAATTGTGTAATTATTTTTCAAAAAAAAAAATATTCGATCATTTACTTGGATTGCATGAACTTTTTTTGGGATAATTCAAAGTTTTATGTTCTTGATTTAGGCACAAATAAAAGAACCTAACAATTTAAACAATTTAGACATATTAAGTAGTACAAGTTGTAATGGAAATAATACAAACACTCAAAACACATTTCATAAAATCTTAAATTTGAGTTAATGATTTTTAGGCGTTATAAAGTTAATCTTAACTAATTATAAAGGAAAAATGGTCAACAAGTCAAGAAAGTGAAAACACTTAAATTAATGTATTGCTTATTTTGCCCTTGTAAAATTGAATTGGTCAATGCCAAAAGGAACCGTGTTTTTATTTTCGGTATGTATTAATGTCTGATTAATTATTTGCTTTGTTATTCGACTCATTCTTTGAAATACAAAGAATTTTTTTCTTGATTGACAATTAACAATCTCTTCTATAAATACATAAACCCTTGGTGTGAGACACATTCATCTGCTATAAATACATAAACAACATACACCCTCCACCGCCGGAACCTTTACACCGCCGTCACCCCTCAACCGACGGAGCCCTCCACCGTCCGACCTCACGTCCACAGATCCTCACCACCGAAAACACCCTTCCACCAAAACCCATATCTCCACCAAAAAGGGTTTTTATAATTTTAAGGTATTTTTTTAGTTTTTTAATAGATCTACGTATTTTAATTTTGTTTCAAATATTACTTTTATAGATCTGTAGATTTTATACATAGATCTAAGTTAATCTAACATTTTTGGTACTTTTTTGTGACAGCCGCCTTCCCCGCCGGTTTCCGCCCCCTTCGCCGCCGCTATATCGCCTCAAATAGTTGTTGCCTCCGTTGTCACGCCGGAAAGAGCCGTTGCTGCCGTTGTCATGCCGAAAATAACCGCTGCCGTCGAACTGTGGTGCTTCCGGAATATGTAATGTTTTATTTTCAAAGGTGTTAATATTTGTTATAATTGTTTTGGTTTAAATTTTGTTATAAGTTGTAATGTAAACTTTATTATATAAGTTTTTTTCATGTAGATTTGTTATAATGTTTAAGGTATAAATTGTGTTGTAATATTTGTTGTGTAAATTTGTTATAAAGTTTATTGTGTAACTTTTGGTTTAAGGTATAAATTTTGTTTCAATGTTTATTGTCTAAGTTTGTTAATTTGTTAGAGTTTTTGTGTGTAGGTTTGTTGGTAATTTTCAAGTGTATAATTTTTTGTTTTATAAAGTCTTATGTATATTTTATGTATGAGTTTATTTTATGTTTTGTAAATTTCAAGTATATGAGTCTGCTCCCATTAGTATTCTTGTCCCCAAATCCCCCTATTTCGTTCAAGTTAGAATTATGTTCATTAACGACTCTTACTGTTGGCAAAAACTGCTTCAGATTGTGGTTCTGGTATCGGGAGAGTGGCCAAGAATCTTCTTATAATATACTTCAACGAGGTAGATATCCTTAGAAGTTAGAACAGTATTTAAGTTAAAAAATATTGTGAACACATCTTTGTCACAAGTCACTTGAAATTGATTGCTTATAGGTTGACATTCTTGAGCCTGTGTCTCATTTCTTGGAGGCTACTCGAGAGAATCTGTCTCTTGAAATTCTGCTGGTCTCGGAAGATCACAAAGCTGCCAACTTTTACTGTACCCCACTGCAGGTACTGATACTTGTTGTAAAGTGTATGTGCTGGTCAAATCATGACTAGTATGCCCTGAATAGCTGACGCTACTGTAATTTGTTGTTAAGCACAATTGTGCTAAATCTATTGCGTTGTCCTTAATTTGTACATGTGAGGATAAGCTTTAAACATGGTTTGTTTTGGAAATGTCGTAGGAGTTCACTCCAGATGCAGGAAGGTATGATGTCATATGGATCCAATGGTGCATTGGGCAACTTGCTGATGATGACTTTGCGTCGTTTTTCAACAGAGCAAAGGTAAATATTACATACTTATATTCGCTACTTTTCCTATATATTTTTGCAGTATGAGAGGTCATCTAGAGGCCAATTTTTTGACCCATTTACCTAAAAATTGATTAACTTTATGTTTTATTTCTATACCGACTTGTATTGTTCATATTAACAGGTTGACTAATAGTCAAATAGTTGCATTGAAAATGCCCCTAATAAAAATGAAAAAATATTTTTTATCTGATGAATCCGGGCAAACCCACTTTAAACAAGTTTCTTTTGGAAGGCTATCAGTCAACATATTGTTTCGTTGTATATATATGCATTTGCCATCACCTTCAGTTGAATTTCACTTGTACATACTGACACATGTACATTATCGTTTTGAAACCTGGTGGATTTTTTGTTTTGAAAGAAAACCTTGCAAGATCTGGTAAGAAGTCTTCATTTTCTGTCCATTATCGTTTTCTCATATTATAATACATGCAATAGAAAGTCCATGATGCATTTACTTTTCTTAATTATTTGAATGCTATACATAAAAGCTGCATTTAAGATGGAGACAGAATGTTGCACTTGTGAGCTGTGTAGTTCATCTGTTTTCTTGGTCTTGTTAATGCAAATATGCTTTAAAGTTGCACTTGTTGTAGAGACTATATACGAGACCTGAGTGTTGACATGATTCAGGATTTAAGCTGGATAATGAAGATAAGACCATTGCAAGGTCACACGAGTATTTCAATGAACTCTTTAGTCAGTGTGGTCTCCACATCCACAATATGAAGGTAATTAGTTCCAATTCTTGTTTTTGAGAAGTTCATATGTCCATGAAAATGACAACGTACTTCGGTTTTTTTTGTTCAAAAATCGTAGACAAACTACTATACTTTCAATGCTAATGTGGCTAAATAGTGTTGCTTATATTTTTTTATGCATCAGGACCAGGAGGGATTTCTAGATGGACTATTGCCTGTGAGGATGTATGCGTTATCCACAGAGGAACCAAAAAGAACACTAAGACCAAAGTGACAATGTGTTAGACCTGGCCTTATCAAATAAAGGTGTTGGTAATAACTAGCAGTTGCAACGGGTAGCCGTCAAAATGAGTAAACTATGCTACCTAAATTTATGTTAGATGACAATGTAAATTAGTTGAAATTTGAAAATTTTGTTCCTTTTGTAAGTTTTAAAATCTTGTAAATTTTGAAACAAAATGCATACACACAAATTGACGCAAACTGGGCTTTAACGAAAGTTGTACATCGCTGCAAGATAGTGGAATTAAACTAAAAGGTTAGAAGTATGTGACGACTAACGTGCATTGTTAGTTATGATGTAATGTTTTATTTTTAGTTTCACTAAATGTTTTTATATGTTTGTTGATACATGTTAAAAAATTTTGAGTTGAATTATCGCATGTTACAACCTTTTGCAATTACATTTTGATATTTTCACGTTTTATGTTTAAATGTTACATGAAACACTTACCACAATATCACAACTATAGTTGTTTGCCGCTAGAAAATCCCGTTGCTATGCACGGGTACTCGTCTAGTATTAATAACATATTAATGTTCATTAGAGTTAGTTTACTACATATAATAAACGATGATTTTAACCCGCGCGTTATTGCGGGATGTCTGTAATAATTTTTTTTTCTAAATTAAGATTGGCTCAACCAAATAAGGGATAATGGTTTTTAAATGTATCCAACTTTCCACGTTTTACTGAGTTGTGTATCGAACTATTAATTTTTCTAAGTAATTGTCTGAACTTACTAATCCTTGCTATGTTGTGTACTAACAGTGTGATTAAGGTTTTCCGTTAGAGTTATTTACATAAATCGTCCTTGTGGTTCGGACCAAATTGCAACGAAAGTCCTTAACGTCAGTTAAGTTTTTCACATAAATCGTCCTTGTCGGTCAACGAGTCAACTAGTCGGGTCGGGTGCCACGTGTCACCACCTGAGTGGTGCCACGTGGCATCGGGTCGGGTCGGGTCAGCTAAAGGGTCAAGTCGGGTCGGATATCGGGTTGGGTTGCCACGTGGACCAATTATGTGGTGCCACGTGGCATGTGGAATAAACACCACCCATTGCCTCAACTGGGATTAGAACTCGGGTCCCTTGCTTTGAAGGTGAAGGACCCTCCTAACTGAGTTGGGCAGTCTTTCAATTATAATAGCGCATATGGTTCCTTTTATATAGTCACATGCCCAGTCCAAATTATTAGTAAATTTGACATGGGTTCATTTAAAGGTGTTTTGGCCCGGTTCAAAAATAAAAAAAAAAGTACCGTCGGACTCGTTTTATCGTGCTCTTTCCAATGGTGTGCTCGGGGAATTTTTTTGACTTCGTCTGAACCTCGATAAACACGAAAACATTGTCTAAACTCATCCGAAAATCATCGTTTTTGCTTTGTTTTCAAACTCTTGTACCTGCAAGACATAATAACACATTCCAAACATATTTGCAATATAGTTTAACATATTTTATGGTTATTAGTCTGATTTAGCGTGTTTTCCAGTATAAACATGATGTGTGTCACGCACGCATTTTTTTCTACCGGAAAACATGCTAAATCGGACTAATAACCATGAAATATGCGAAATTATATTGCAAATATGTTTGTTATGCGTTATTTTGTCTTGCATGTATAAGGGTTTGAAAACAAATCAAAAATGGTGATTTTTGGATGAGTTTCGACAATGTTTTCGCGTTTATCGAGGTTCAGACGAAGTCAAAAAAATTCCCTAAGCACACCATTGGAAAGAGCACGAAAAAACGAGTCCGACGGTACTGTCATTTATTTTTGAAACAGGCCAAAACTCGCTTAAATGACAAGTCAAAAAGTACTAAATCTGACCTGTCAGAAGAAAGTGGTTAAAAGAATAGTTTGTGCGTATTATTATTGAAACTATGCTTAGCACAGCTAGGCATAGTCTCAACTTTGAACCACAAGGCCCAAGTTCGAATCTCAGCCGGTGCAAAGGGTGGATAATTTGTCCCTGCCACGTGGCACCACCTCATTGGTCCACGTGGTAACCCGACCCGTTGACCACGCGACCATATCCGTTGACCCGTTGACCACGTGGCGTCTCCTCATTGGTCCACGTGGCACCCGACCCGAACCAGACCCGACATGTGGCACCGCATAATTGATCCACGCGGCAACCCGACCCGATTGACCTGTTACCCGACCCGATGCCGCGTGGCACCACTCAGGTGGTGACACGTGGCACCCGACCCGACCCGTTGACCCGTTTTCCGACATGGACAATTTATATAATAAAACTTAACTGACGTTAAGGACTGTCGTTGCAATTAGGTTCGAACCACAAGGATGATTTATGTAAATAACTCTAACGGAAAACCTTAATCACACCGTTAGTACACAACATAGCAAGGATTAGTAAGTTCATACCATTACTTAAAGAAATTAATAATTCGATGCACAACTTAGTAAATCGTGAAATGTTGGATACATTTAAAAATCATTATCTCACCAAATAATATAAGACAACATAGTTAATCTTGTGACAAAAATAACTTCTAAAATCATATTTCACTCGATAACAAATATAAGTAGACATTCATTACATATAAGTACAACACAAACTTCTAAAATTTGATTTCGCTCGATAACAAGTATAAGTAGACCTTCATTAGATATAAATAGTAAAATACAACACAAATAAGTTTTTTTTTTATCAATGGTAACATCAAAAAGACGGTCGAGCTAAAGAAGTATGACACGTTGGTCGAACCACTCAAGCTGTCACTCATACCCGCTATTTGCACTAATAGCAATTACGACTGACATATTAAGTGGTCTCAACAAGGCATCATATCTTTCTAGCTCGACCAGCTATCCAAAGCAACATCATCTTCCTCAATAACCGTAAAGAAATAACATTTGCAGTTCACCGGTAGTTACAATCTTTTCATTCAAATATCGTTTATTTTCTTTACAATATCAAGCTTCCTTTTCACAGTATCATTCACAGCCATGTATGCTCTTACTTTCTTTCTTACGTTATTGCATTCGTACTTTCCACCATTCATGGTCAATAAGAATCTTTCAAGCTGCTTAATGGTATTTTTAACTGTTTAAAATCTATCAATATATTATATAACCGACATAAAGCAATTGTCAAAATATTAACAGAGGTTAATAATCATATCAGCATGTAATTTTCTTTTATGATAATTAGACCTTGATGTTGGGAACACGTTATTAATTATCAAGTATTGATCATAGATTGTAATAGGTTGCTTAGGCCTTTATGTTAGTTTTATGACTCAGCCTAAGTAGAAGTCCCATGGGTTGTGTCTATTTAGTTAGTTTATTAAATATTGTTAATTAGGGCAAAAGCCCCTTGTTGTAGGAAAACTATAAATACCCTCTCCCTTGTAGGGAAAGGGTTGGTTGGTTAATGTGATAATCATATTTCATTATTCTTAAGTAACCTTTCACTAACTTTCTCTCTCTAACTTTCTCTCTCTAGAATTAAGGTAGCTTGTGTGATAAATCTAAGTAACAACAATTGGTATCAATCGCCAAGGGGTAATTTAGGTTGTTTTATATTAGATTTAGGAAGAAATTCAAGATCACAGTACTGTTCATCGTCATTTCTCCGAGTTAGGAGCCAAACTTCGAGTAACTCTTCGAGTAAGAAGAGTTCTTCGAGATTAAGGGTCTTCGAGTTAGAAGAGTTCGAGTAAGCTGTATAGTAATCTTTGATTCTCCGAGTTAGGAGTTAAGATTGCTAATTAGTTTCATCCTTCGAGTAACTAAACTTCGAGTTTGGAGTTCAAGTTTCTCAGTCAGTTTGAATCTTCGAGTTAGAAGAATAACTCTCCGAGCAAGAAGTCTTTGAGTTAGAAGCATAATTCTCCGAGTAACGAATCTTCGAGTTTGAAGAATAAATTCTCCGAACAAGCACTCTTCGAGTAAGATGAATAATCCTTCGAGTTAACCATCTTCGAGTTAGAAGATTATTCCTTCGAGTATACATTCTTCGAGTTAAGGGGAATATTCTTCGACTTAGACTTCTTCGAGTTTGGCTTTGAGTAAGCTTTCTCCTAGCAAGGGTTATTTCTTCGACTTAGGGATATTTCTTCTAGTAACATATTACTTCTTCGAGTTAGGCTTCGACTTAGAATTCTTCGAGCACAGGCATTCACTCTTCGACTTTGGCTTCGAGTAAGGTTACTCCGAGTAAGGACTTTATTTTTCGACTTAGGATTTTCTTGGATTTTCTTCAAGTTCTTATAATTCCAAACCTAATCTTCAACAACAACCTTCGTTATCCTTTAAAGATCCTACATCCACAAGTTACTTCAAGATGTCTCAACCACCGAACTATAACTACTTCTATAATCAACAACAACAGTATCGTCAACAACAACCATATTAGCAACAGTATCCTCAACCACAGTATCAACCACAGTATCAACAACAACACATCTTAATGCAGCAACATCAGTTTCTTCCTCAACAACAAGTTCCTCAATAACCGATGCAGTCTTACCAACTTCCTCCTAAACAATCTCACTGGTTTGACCAAATGTGCGAAGCAATCAGCAGTCAACAATCCAGACACGAAGTAGGATCCTTAGATACACCACCAATGCTTACTCCGGGTAATTACATACAGTAGTCAAGTCGATTTCTTCAGTTTATTGAGCTAAAGAAACCTCATGGAAAGTACTTAAAGAAGGTAATCATTGAAGGCCCATATCCAGTTCCTACTACAATGATTCCTTCAGACCCAAATCACATTCCTCCAAGAGAAGCAACTACAACTCCTATTCTTATTGCTCAACTCACAATAGAACAAGTTCTTCAGCAAAAAGCAAATGAATTAGCAATGTCTTACATACTCCAAGGAATTCCAAATCCTATCTTTTGCAGTATCGATGCACAAAAGACTGCAAAAGACATGTGGGAACATGTACATCTTCTCATGAAAGGAACATAATTAAATCAGGAGGATATGGAATCTAAGCTTTATCTGGAATACACCAAGTTTATGATTGAGGCCAGGGAATCTTTAGAGTCTTACTACCACAGGTTTACCAATATTATTAATGAATTGGACCGTCACAACATTGTACTCCCAAGGATTGCTGTGAATACTAAGTTTCTGAGTTATCTTGGACCCGATTGGCAGAAGTATGTAACTTTTGTTCGACAAGCTAAGAATCTACACAACGCCTCGTATGGGTTGCTGTATGATTATTTGAAGCATCACCAATCAGAAGTTGACAAAGACAGAGCAGCACGAGGAGGTTACTCACCATCATCAACTCCAAATTCACTTGCTTTGATTGCTCAGTCTCACTTTGCACCACAACCAAATCAGAGTTATGTCCAACCACAACATTCTTCACCTTATCCCTCACAAACTTCATCCAGTCAACTCGTTCCATACGAAGCATCACCACAACAAGCTGATAATCAACTGGTTTCATATGACAACACCGATTCTATGTTCTATTCAAATGACAACAACGATGAAGACGATGCCTTCAATTCGTTGAACGAAGGATTTGCTTTGATTGCTAGAGCCTTCAGCAAATTTTCAAACAAATCCAACAACCGTCTTAGGTCTTCATCCAACACACGGAATCAGGCAGTTGTTAATGATGGCAGAGTTGAAATTCATAACAGAGCTTCTGGGAGATATGGTTCGGGTAGTTATATGGGGAACTCAAGGGGGACAGAGGTTTAGTTCAGTTGGGAATAGTAGGAACAACGTTGGTAACACACAGAGGAGGGCAGAAATTGTTGAGACAGGGAATACTGGGATTGGAAACACCATGGTCAAATGCTATAATTGTGGAGGAAAAGGTCACATAGCCAATGCTTGCCCCAAGCCAAGAACCAGAGGCAGTGTGTATCACAAAGAAGCTCTTCTTCTGGCTCTCAAAGATGAAGCTGGTGGCACTCTGACTGAGAAGGAGCACAACTTTATGGCCAATGCATACTCAGACGATGACATGGAAGATCTAGAGGCAAATGCAGCTGTAATGTTGATGGCTAACATGCAAGAAATGCATTTGGGTGAAACAGGCCCGGTTTATGATACCGACAGCTTGTTTCAGGTACCTGAATTTGAATGTCTCATTCATGAAATTGTATCACCCTCTGCATCTGCATCTACTGAAGAAAATATTGGTCAAAATGACTCATCGTTATCCTCTCAAGACGATGATCAAATAAACACCGTAGTTACATTTGATGAAGATCAAATTAACCCCGTTGTTTCATTTGATGATCCTCATGATGATGATAACAATGATCACATTGAACAAAATGATCTTTTGCATGATACAGATCCAGAGCTCATGACCTTGCTTTTGACCACCCAAACACAATTAGATGCACAAAAATCCTAGATTAATAAGTGCAATGAAATTAATAGAAACTTAAAAGCAAAAGTTGCATTGTTAACTAAGGATCTTGAGTGCTACAAACTTCAACTTTCAAATTATGAAAATAAAGAAAAATGGGAGAAAAGCTTTGAGGTTGCATTCCAACAATCATATGTGAAAGCAAAAGATTTAGAACATCAAGTACGTGAATTAACCGTTTCCAAAAATGAATTAATTTCTCAAAAAGAACAAGAACGATTAGACTTTCAAAAACAAGTTGACATTTTACACTTTGAACTTTCCAAAACAAAAACAGAGTTGTCAACCTGTAAAGATGATCTTCTTGAACAAAAACAAGTTTCAAGGAAACGTATTGATTCATATCTTGAGGAAATTGTTGCATTGGAATCCAAACTTAAAGAATTTCAAAACATTGTGTATAAAACTGGTGAATCAATAACAACCATTCAAAAATTAAATGTAAAACCAAATCCCCAAGGATATGGCTTTGCTATTGGGAGTGACAAACAAATTTTTTTACATAAAGCACTCAAGGAAAATCCAAAGTTATACAGTGCAGAGTATTTGATTGACGATTCTTTCATGCGTGTTGTTATGTATAATAATGAAGAGGAAATGGAACAAGAGGATGAGAGTCGATCTAAAACGAGTAATGTCCATTTTAATAAACCATATGACTACTCAAGAGTACCTCATATTAGTGACACTTTCGTACCTCAAAAAGATAAATCAGAACAAACATGGTCTTTAATTGATATGAATGAGACTTCTGAAGTTGTCTCTGTGACCAAAGTAGCACAAGTTAATGGCCCTTTACAAAATCCTGGTGTTATTGCCCCAATGCCAAAACAATGTCGTGTCCTTAGATATTTTAATACATTCATGGACGACATAAAACTTTTGGAAGATGCAATTGAATGAAATTCAGAGATAAAAGTCTCTACTTTTCTTTCTCCCTATGAGAAAGAAAAGAGAAGTTTTTCAAAAGCAATTTTTGCCACATGTTCAACACCTGCGACTTTGTGCTACACATTGAGAACATGAACTTCAAACAGAGGTTGCATTCATGATGAATATTTTTGAAGCAATAGAAACAAAGATCTCAAAATAAAAATGTCAAAACAAAGCTTTGAAAAAAGAAGCAGATAGACTCTTGGAGAATGTTCTATGTTCTGACATAATTTCTGTTATCATGAATTCCATTTATCTATCGTGTAATGAAATGATTGTTGATGATCACTCTGTTGACATTGAGATGTTGAGACTTGAGATTAATAATTTGAAACGAGAAAATGAGAGACTTCGACAAGTCAATGATGATGTGGAAAACAAATTTTCAAACGAAATTTTCCAATTCAACAAAAAATTGCAATGGTGTCAGACTCAGAGTCTTGACTTTGAGTTAAGATTACAAAATCAAAAAGAATCATTGTCCTTTCAAAACAGTCATGCGTCCAACGTTCAAATTCTTGAAAAAGAAAATACTGTTTTAAAGTGTCAAAATGTTGAACAAGAAAAGGACATTGATGAAATTTGCAAAAACAGAAATGACACTGTTCGATTAAACCGAGAATTGGATTCAAAAATTCAACAACAAAAACACATCATCATCGAGTTGAAAGAGAAAATCATAGTACTTGAAAAAGGGAAATTTGTACAAAAGAATGTGATTGTACCAGGCATGTATCAAGTAGAGGCAACACCTAAGAAAGCATCTTCACAGACCACTAATGTGCATGCTTCGACTTCTACAAGACTAGGCACCCCTCTTACAGTTAGCAGATCCAAGACCAAAAAGAATAAAAAGAAGATTAGTGTCTGGAAACCTAAGAGCGGCTCACCTAAAGATGAAGAAGTAGAAGTTCACACTAGGAATTCGAATAAGACGCATGTTATGTCTAAAGTAGAATCAAACTTTACAAAGTGTAATTCTAAATATGATGTAACGAATGCTAAAACTACGAATGTTCTTAATGATGTTATTGTTGATACTTATTGTGTGTTTTGTCGTACTAGTGTTTTGTCTGGTAATCATCAAAAATGTGTTGCAAAAACCCATTTGTCTCGTAAACAGAAACGTACTAATGACATTTCCTTTAGGCCCACTACCGCTGCTAAGTCAATCCTAGAAAAACCGCCAAAAGTAGTTTCTAAATCTACCGTAGACAAGACCATAGTTGCCCCTAAAACAATTCAATCACCAAGTGCATTCACTAGGAAGAAAGCAGAATCTAGTTGGACATGGCAGCGTTGGTTACAGCATAAACCTACTTTTACTTGGTTACCAAATATGCATAACAACTGTGCTACTAACCCAACGGGATCCACCGTTACCAACTCTCCATCTGTGTCATCTTCTTGTGATGCAGGTGATTCAAATCGTCCTTTGGATTGTTGATAGTGGATGTTCCCGACACATGACAGGCAATTTGAAACTTCTAATAGACTTTGTCGCAAAGTTCATAGGAACTGTCAGATTCGGGAATGATCACTTTGCCGCTATCATGGGGCTATGGGGACTTTGTCAATGTGAACATCGAAATAAGCCGTGTCTACTATGTTGAAGGCCTTGAACATAACCTTTTCTCCGTAGGGCAGTTTTGTGATGGTGACTTGGAAGTTGCATTTAGGGAGAAAACCTGCTTTGTTCGAGACCTACAAGGAAACGACCTTATGATAGGAAAACGCGGGACGAGACTTTACACCATTTCCTTCTTAGACATTACCGCTTCTTCTCCGATTTGCTTACTCTCCAAGGCACACTCCACAAAGGCATGGTTATGGCATAAATGTTTGTCTCATTTAAACTTCAAAACTATGACAGAACTTGCTCGTCATAAGTTAGTAGACGGTCTTCCAAGATTCCGGTATGCCAAAGATCATCTCTGTCCAGCTTGTGAACAAGGGAAGAGTAATCGTGCTCACTTTCCTCCTAAAACCGAGCACAATACTGATCACATACTCCATCTTCTCCATATGGATCTTTGTGGCCCAATGCGTGTTCAGACAATCAATGGGAAGCGATATATATTGGTAATCATAGATGATTTTTTGAGATGGACTTGGGTCTACTTTCTTCGCACCAAAGATCAAGCTCCTTCGATGATCATCACCTTTCTCACCAAAATTCAGGTTCAGCTCCGCAACACCATCAGAAAAGTCAGAACAGACAGCGGAACCGAATTTAAGAATCACACTCTTCGTGAGTTCTTTGAGAAAGTAGGGATTGAACACCAAACATCAATTACACGCAGTCCAGAACAGAACGGAGTGGTCGAAAGACGAAACCGAACGTTAGTGGAAGCCGCAAGAACGATGTTGATAAATGCTCAATTACCGGATTACCTCAGGGCTAAAGCTGTCTCCACCGCCTGCTATACCTAAAACCGCTGTATCATCACCAAACGGCACAACAAAACCCCATATGAACTTGTTTACAAAAGAAAACCAAACATAAATTACTTTCATGTATTTGGGGCTCTCTGTTACCTAAATAATGATCGTGGTGACCTTGGAAAGTTAAAAGCCAAAGCTGATATAGGGATTTTTGTTGGATACTGCGAGAATTTGAAAGGATTTCGTATATGGAACCGTCGCACCCGAGAAATTCAAGAGACCATACACGCTTATTTTGATGAACTCACGGATATGGCTTCTGAGCAAAACAACTTAGGACCCGATTCTAACCGTCTGAACTTCCCTGATCATTCAGCTGCACCTCTTTCTCTCAATTGTAAGGACTTGGAAGAATTGTTTTCTCCGCTATTTGATGATTCTCTTGTTAATCGTGCTACTGAAGTATCCACCAGTTCCGCTGCACCACCCGTCAATATTCAAGCACCTGATACATCAGTAACTACAATAACAGCAGTTACTGAAGATGCACCTCCAACAGAAACATCATCATCTGTCGAACAAACAGCTTCTAATATTGCGACTGTAGCTGAAGATCCCCCTCTATCTTCTGAAGTACCCACACCCGCAAATTATGACGGAAACGCATTTTTCAATCCATTTGCTCCAACTCCCACCATTCCAGATATTGTAGAATCATCAACGAGCAATTTGGATCCGTCATATATGCACCAAAATTTTCAACACTACCCCTCAACCCACAAGTGGACTAAGGATCACCCTCTAGTGAACGTGATTGGCAATCCAAACAACCCAATCATGACACGGAAAAGACTCCACACAGACGGTGAAACTTGCATTTATGCACTCACTGTTTGTCAAGCAGAACCGAACGATATTAAAGAAGCTCTTACTTATGACAATTGGATTGAGTCAATGCAAGAAGAACTTGATCAATTCAAGCGTCTGGAAGTTTTGGAATTGGTAGAAAGACCAGAGGGAGTATACGTTGTCGGACTGAAATGGATCTGGAAGAACAAGTTGGATGTTGATGGCACGGTTATTCGGAACAAATCTCGGTTGGTTGCTAAAGGATTCAGTCAAGAAGAAGGCATCGATTTTGAGGAATCTTTCGCACCAGTGGCAAGACTTGAGGCCGTTCGAATGTTTCTGGCATATGCAGCTCACAAGAATATCACCGTATATCAAATGGACGTGAAGACGACATTCTTAAATAGACAACTCCGTGAAGAGGTGTACGTCACACAACCAGAGGGCTTCGTCGATCCAGAACATCCGAATCACGTATACCGGCTCAAGAAAGCCCTCTATGGCCTTAAGCAAGCCCCGAGGGCATGGTACGATAAGCTATCTGCATTTCTAATTGCTAATCATTTCACAAAAGGCTCTGTTGACCCAACTTTGTTTATACAAAAACACGGGGAGGACATCTTAATAGTCCAAATTTATGTGGATGACATCATTTTTGGTTCAACCCATAAGAAATACTCAAATGCTTTTGCTAAATTAATGAAACAAAACTTTGAGATGTCCATGATGGGTGAACTGAAGTTCTTCTTAGGACTGCAAGTTCATCAATCACCCCGTGGTATTTTCTTAAACCAGTCCAAATATGCTCAAGAAATATTGAAAAAGCATGGTATGACAAGTTGTGACACCTATAATACACCAATGTTTGCATCATCCCCTAAGCTAGATGCTGATTTACATGGGACACCAATTGACCCTACCAAATACCGTAGTATGATTGGATCACTCATGTATCTCACAGCCAGTAGACCAGATATAGTATTTGCCACATATCTTTGCTCCCGCTATCAGTCTAGACCAACTGAAAGACACCTCTCTGAGGTTAAGAGAATCCTTCGATACATAAAGGGAACTATTCACTTGGGGATCTGGTATCCGAAGGATTCTGGTTTTGAACTTATTGCTTTTTCAGACGCTGATCATGCAGGATTCTTAGACACAAGGAAAAGTACATTTGGGGGAGTGCAATTCTTATGTGACAAGCTTGTCACTTGGAAGTCAAAGAAGCAGGACTGTACATCACCGTCATCTACTGAATCAGAATACGTAGCTATGTCATCCTGATGTGCTCAAGTCATCTGGATGAGGTCACAGCTGATGGACTATGGATACGTCTTCAACAAGATTCCGATGTATTGTGACTCCAAGAGCGCCATTGCTATCTCGTGCAACACCGTTCAGCACTCAAAGTCCAAGCATATTGCTCTTCGTTACCACTTCATCAAAGAGCACGTGGAACAGGGTACAATTGAACTTTACTTTGTAATTACAAAATACCAACTAGCGGATTTATTCACCAAAGCTTTGCCTCATGCAAGATTTGTGGAATTGGTTCACCAGATTGGTATGAGATGTTTGACTCCAGATGATTTAAACAATTTTCTTAAATAAAATTAAGTGAGTCAAACATCAAAGCTATCATTGTAAATAATTTCTCAAAAACACAAAAAGATTTTCCGATTTTCATTAAAAAAAAAAAAAAAAAAAAAAAAAAAAAAAAAAAAAAAAAAAAAACTTTAAGTGTGCAAAAGTCAAAACGAATCAAAATATGTTCTCGTAATTTAAAATTTATATCAATTTTACTCACGAACATATTTGAGGGGGATAATTTTTATCTCACTTTTGCACATTTTTTATTATCAAATTCTTCATCATTATCAAAATCTTCATCAAACAATATTTCTATGATTCCTTGAACTACAAGTTTGTCAAAATTTCAAAAATATGTTATGACAACCCGCTAATTTACAGGTCAATACTATTCAATAGACTCAAATTTATTTTTTTGACATTTATTTGAGAACAATTCACATATAACTTTTTACTTGAACCAACGTGAAACTTATAATATCTTTCAGGTACACTAGGACTTAGGCTATATTTAGTCCACAACGTTTCAGTACCTTGCTCCTACTTCGGTTCACAATTTTAAACCCTAAAACAATTTCCTTTTTCTTTATTTACTTACGGTTGTCAATTTAACAAACGCTATTCGCAATTTAAAATTTAACACCCGATATACCCAATTATCCCAACGATTATTTTTAACGCATTTTTATACTTCCTAAATTATTACCAAAGTTCCAAAATTATTTCCTTACACCTAAAGTAAATTCTTTATATCTTACGTTTAATTACGCATAACTTTCATTAATCACAAAACCAACAACCAATACCTATTTTTAACACCCAATACATACAAGATATACACTCATGAATCAAAACAAGTCTTTTACTCCAACGAAATCACATGTGCCCCCCCCTTTTGTCTAATAACTAATTGTTATACAAAAAAAATCACATGGAATTAATTAGCCTACAAACACCCTCAAAACATGGAGACTAATATCTCAATTGGAGGCTTTGACTTCAAGATTGTCCCCCCCAGCCCCCATTCGGCCCAACCTCCCCAACTTAGCCAAATCATGAACTTTGACCCAACTATTAAAGCTTTGAAAACCTCAAGTATAAATAGGTTACTTGCATCTTCATTTGCACTAGTTAGAAAGAAGAAGAAAAAAAACTATCACCTCCCATCTATACATAAAGTTGACACACTCTAAGGAGCAAGGAAGGAAAGCTTGATTGTGGTTAAGTTCAAGCATCATTAGAGTATTCTAATAAGGGTTTTGGAACACTAATTCTTGGGTTAATCAAGTGTCTTACATTCTCATCTCACTAATCTCCTTTTGTAAGTAATCCTTACATAGCTAAACTTCATGCTTTTCATATCATAATGCTAGTTCAAGTGAATATACTTAGTTTATCACTTTGAACATGTTGACAAAGCTTTATATCCACAATGATCTTTTAACAAAATGCTATGTTTTAAACAAGTTTTGATCATAAGAAAACTAGTTGGTAAAAATCTCAACAAGAAAGTGATGATAAACATCATATACATATATATATATATATATATATATATATATATATATATATATATATATATATATATATATTATATATATATATATATATATATATATATATATATATATATATATATATATATATATATGTTAGTGAACTTGTAATTCTAACCATCCTTGAAGATCATTTACAATCATGAAAGTGGACTCTTGAATATTGCTAAGTTTAGTGTTAGATCACTATTGTTATGTTGAGACATTGGTGGATGAACTAGGACTAGTTTTGGAGTTGTTGTTAAGTAGTTATGATAACTAGAAGGCTAGGAAAAATAGTTTTACACTTTTGACAATGAATCTGTCACATTTGGCTTCCTACAGAAAACTCAGTAGCATGGTGACAAGTTTAGGCTATAAATATAAAAAATATGCTCAATAACGAAAACGTAGCCGTTTGAATGAGTTAAAACGGGCTTATAACGAAAAAGATACGTTAGTTTCAATTTATGCGACGAAAACTAAATTTTCTGAAAATTGTTGAAGCTGTTAAGAATTTTGAGTGATGAAAACTGATGTTAAATGGTAACTAGACTAGCCGAGACCTTAGAAATCCGATAGTGCACTTAAATACCTTCGCGGGGATAAGTAAAACTTAAGAAACGGAGCTACGACGAAAAAGTTATGGCCTAAAGAAAGTTTACGACGACATATACATTGGACATCTTATTTTTGGCTATTAGAAAAAGCTGATGGAATTGTTTGAAGTGGATTTTTGACACTTTAGAGTGTATTTTGGCAAAAATGACGTAAACGAAAAGGGTAGAACATTATATACACTTATTAGGCGCGTTAGAGATTTTCAAAATACTTATTAACAAGACGACTAAAGTTTGATCACAAGATTAACAAGTTACTTTTTTCTAAAAAGGGTGATTTTCTAAATAAAAGATCACATTGACGCAACTACATTTTTGACGATAAATATTACAACAAACATGTACAAGTGATAAAGTAGAGTATGAACTTGCGTGCATGACCTTGTTTTCGAACCTAAGACATATGAATTATTTAGGTCGCGATTAGAGTTATCGGACTTAATTTACCGTTTGCCAATTTATCAATCGGGATTTGCTTTTGCTAAGGTGAGTTTCATAGCACCAATTTTTTTACATTATTTATACATGATTTCGAAACCCTCGGGGTGGGAATACATTGCTTATTTTTCGGACACAAGTATTAAAACCGTTACTTTGCCTAAGTTACCGCATTGCCATTAAAGTCCCCTTTGAATCATGAACCGTTAATTACTTGTAAGCGCGGATGTTATGAATAGATCTATTTGGGTTGACACCCCCATCCGAGTTGGTCGCGCCAACCTGATTATTTCTGATTATTTCTGAGTGTCTAGCAAACACTTATTTGGGGCATTTATTTTTATGCTTGATTGCATACCATTTCGTCGAGCTTCAGGGTCATGAGCTTAAAGCACTGTATATTATTTTTGGCCATGACGTTATATTTATTGTGAATGTCATGCTATTGAAATCTTGTGGTCCACACTTTACGTATTTACTTAAACCTATTAACTCACCAACAATAATGTTGACCCTTTTTGCGTGTATTCTCAGGTATTTAGGCGATAATAATCATCTTTGTGTATAGCACTAGAGTCACATTTTGGAAGCACATCATGATGAAGATGGTCTTTGCACTACTTAAGCGTTTGATTATGTATAAAAAATCTTACATTTTGATGGTGAACTCTGATATTTATGTTTTGTAAAACGTTATGTTTAAATCAAACGCTTGTTTTGAAACGACTCACTTAGAGGTCGTTCTTTATTCCTTGTACTTTGTTATCCATGAACATCACGCCCCCAGAATTTCATTCCGCTGCAATCCAAATTTTAGGGGTGTGACAGATTGGTACCAGAGCCAAGGTTATAGAGAACTAGGATGCATCACTGACCCTAGACTATAACCACTAGGTCACGACACTTCACAACATCATGATGTGCATACGATTACGATACATGTTTTTATTTACTTATTTTATATGAGTACTTATACTTATATATATTTATATTGACCTGGTTTACAGCGACATGTCTTCACCCAACCACCCTATTAACATTCCAGCAAAGTCGGATATCGAGAATGTTTTTTCATCTACTAATACACCTACATCACTACTCTCACCTTCCTATACCTCGACAATCCCATATCACTCACCATCGTTAGATGATAACTCCCACCTTTTTGAGGTATTAGCACCACCTGAGCCAGACTTAGAAGAGACTACCAGATGTGACACTGAGACTTTTGAGATTTAGGAGACTGCCCCTACCTTCCCACTATCACCATTGTCATTCCCCTTTTCCATTCCCACATATCGGGAATTAGATGACACTCTGTGGATAGTACCAAGATCACCGACTCAACAGGGACAACAGCAGATTCCTCAAGAATGGTTTGGGACCTATACTATCTTGGATATGATCGATGCACAACTCCAGGCCCCACATCAAAACTCATCACAACCGTATGATGCCACAACCCAGGATCCAATCAGAGGAGCACCAGGAAGCCTCTAGACTAGACTTATATCTTTACTAGCTTTTACTACTATCCTAGCCACGGGATGTGTGGCATAGTTCAAAGTGTCACACCTCGCCAATGGCGGAAACGCGAGTGTAACATCATGGATATCATCACAACACTTGGCGTCTAAATAGAGAAATACTACATGCAACTTAATAGAGCAAGGTACAAACACAAAGTGTCGTAACGATACTCCATAATAAAAACAACCAAAAACAAACTCCAAGGTGTCTCCATTAAAACATAAAGTAATAATGATAAACATTCGAGTATCACAAACAAAGTTCAACTTAATCTAATTAAAACTTAAAGATAGCCATGCTCAATGCAAACTGGGTCTCTTCTAATCGCGCCCTTTTATCTTAGCCTTTGAATGCTCACCTAAAAATGATGCTTAAAAACGTCAACATAATGTTGGTGAGATTCATAGGTTTAAGACACACAAAACACCTCGATTATCGGTTTACTGTGATTATAAAACATAGTATAGTATTGCAGGACAGTAAAAGTAAAGTTATCATACAACTAACATGCAATCACAGCTTACGGGACGGAACGTGCCCACCGATCCAAATATTTGGGACGGAACGTGCCCACCGATCCAAACACCACATCAATTGGGACGGAACGTGCCCACCGATCCAAATACCACCACAATTGGGACGGAACGCGCCCACCGATCCAAGATAATTATAATGAGTAGAGCCACTAGGACTTTCCCACTCAAATAATCACCACAATTAAACACCACAATAACATGCAGTATACATACAATAACCATTACAAGTCCATGCATTTTAACAACACATAATCACAGTAACTCAAAAAAAAATTTAACAAGCATCATCTCCATCCCAAGTTTAAAACAAAGTAAAAATATGGGACTATGAATTCACCTCAACTCCGCAGCTTCCAAGTTATCAACACACAAATCTATACAAACAAACAATACCACGTTACACGCGACCAAGCTAAAAGCTATAGTCCATGTAACACATATATATGATGGATGTCTAAGGTTCATATAACCCACTATGGATTACCTAGACACCCTACTAATCATCACCCAATACTTTACACTCACTAAATCCCTTAAATAAAACTTTTAAAAACACAGATTTGTAGGGTACATTAACCCACATAAAATCACTGCGAATAACGCTTCAAAACTCACACCAAAAATCCACCATGATCCTTCATAAGCATAAAAGCTTGTCCCAGAAGGCCATGCACTAAAAACACACACAAGTACTCAATGAAAAATCAAACATGACAACTGTCCAGATTCGAATTTGATCGGACATCAAAAAGTTTTGACCCCGTAGACCTACTCGCACAACTTATTATCGCCTAATTTTCGCGTGAAAGTCAAATATAATATAGAAATCAATTATCACAGAAGGCCTAACCCTAATTACACTTTAAAAGTCACCATTGACCTCAATACTTTTACCCTAATTCTGTCCCGATTTAACTGTTTTGACACCTTAATTTACAAAAATCGTTTGACTGCTTTCCCGACCTCAAAATTGATCGTGGTCGGACTTTTTGGAAAGCTCTTTCACTGAACTACAATTTAGACATAAAATTAGTGATCTAACTCATCTTCATCTATTAGATATCATCGTATCTTTACAGCCTATTAATTCTGCCAGATTCATAACTCATTAATTAACATGTTTAAAACCCTAATTACTTCACCAACCATTATAATATCACTAATTAATGACTCTAACATGTTTAATATCATTAATTTACAGATCTAAATATAAACCCTAATCCATCACAATTTGTATTACATGAATCATAAAAATTATTTAAACATAAGTATTAAAATTTACCTTAATTCTTGAAGAATGAAAACCCTAAAAAAAAAACTCTTCTCTTCTTTTTCGGAGGAATGGGGGTTTTGGTTTTGTATTTATAATGGTCTAAGGATTATTCTAGATAACTTTTACCACCACAATTGGGACGGAACGCGCCCACCGATCCAAGATAATTATAATGAGTAGAGCCACTAGGACTTTCCCACTCAAATAATCACCACAATTAAACACCACAATAACATGCAGTATACATACAATAACCATTACAAGTCCATGCATTTAACAACACATAATCACAGTAACTCAAAAAAAAATTTAACAAGCATCATCTCCATCCCAAGTTTAAAACAAAGTAAAAATATGGGACTATGAATTCACCTCAACTCCGCAGCTTCCAAGTTATCAACACACAAATTTATACAAACAAACAATACCACGTTACACGCGACCAAGCTAAAAGCTATAGTCCATGTAACACATATATATGATGGATGTCTAAGGTTCATATAACCCACTATGGATTACCTAGACACCCTACTAATCATCACCCAATACTTTACACTCACTAAATCCCTTAAATAAAACTTTTAAAAACACAGATTTGTAGGGTACATTAACCCACATAAAATCACAGCGAATAACGCTTCAAAACTCACACCAAAAATCCACCATGATCCTTCATAAGCATAAAAGCTTGTCCCAGAAGGCCATGCACTAAAAACACACACAAGTACTCAATGAAAAATCAAACATGACAACTGTCCAGATTCGGATCTGATCGGACATCAAAAAGTTTTGACCCCGTAGACCTACTCGCACAACTTATTATCGCCTAATTTTCGCGTGAAAGTCAAATATAATATAGAAATCAATTCTCACAGAAGGCCTAACCCTAATTACACTTTAAAAGTCACCATTGACCTCAATACTTTTACCCTAATTATGTCCCGATTTAACTGTTTTGACACCTTAATTTACAAAAATCGTTTGACTGCTTTCCCGACCTCAAAATTGATCGTGGTCGGACTTTTTGGAAAGCTCTTTCACTGAACTACAATTTAGACATAAAATTAGTGATCTAACTCATCTTCATCTATTAGATATCATCGTATCTTTACAGCCTATTAATTCTGCCAGATTCATAACTCATTAATTAACATGTTTAAAACCCTAATTACTTCACCAACCATTATAATATCACTAATTAATGACTCTAACATGTTTAATATCATTAATTTACAGATCTAAATATAAACCCTAATCCATCACAATTTGTATTACATGAATCATAAAAATTATTTAAACATAAGTATTAAAATTTACCTTAATTCTTGAAGAATGAAAACCCTAAAAAAAAAACTCTTCTCTTCTTTTTCGGAGGAATGGGGGTTTTGGTTTTGTATTTATAATGGTCTAAGGATTATTCTAGATAACTTTTCCTCCAAGATTTGTAATTAGAATAAGATTTTGTTTCTTTTTTTTTTTTCCTTTTTTTTTTCCTAGCCGATTTTTAATACATATATATATATATATATATATATATATATATATATATATATATATATATATATATATATATATATATATATATATATATATATATATATATATATATATATTTATTAAATTTAATTATTACACTTAAAACCTTGTATTCTTTATATTTTATAAAAACCCTATACTTAAATTAACATCTTACGCGATAAACCTTCGTTTTTACGACAATCCCGAAAAAATATCATTTTCAAAATAAAGTTTCCAAAAATAGAATTTTCACACTTAACATTAATATACTCCATAAAAATAACCTCCACGTAACTTACTAACGCTCAATTATTTGAACGAAGACTTGTTACGCAAAACCACCAAAACACCAAAACTACACAAGTCATTTCTACACCACTAAGGCTATCAAAATAAACTTCTCCCAAAACTCACACTACTCAACATGATAAAAATCTCACATCAAGGGATTTAGTGCTAACACACGTACTTATTACCCATAAACCGCACATATACCACACATAAGCACATATTACACATCACATAAAAGCTAAATAGGTTGAGACTATGAGTCAAACTAACCTGCTAAAATCACGATTGTTACATTATCCCCCACTTAGGGAAATCGCGTCCCGAGATTTATTAGCTTGTCTCATTAACCTCCTCAGCAAACAACTTCGGGTACTTAGTCCTCATCTGATCTTCACGTTCCCAAGTAAACTCAGAACCACGCTTTGAATTCCAACGTACCTTCACCAATGCTATCTTACCACGTTTCATTCTCTTAACCTCCTGGTCCATAATCTCAACAGGTTTCTCAACAAAATGAAGAGTCTTATCTACCTTAATCTCATCTAATGGCACATGCAAACTAGCATCCGCCAAACGTTTCTTCAGATTAGATACGTGGAACGTATCATGCACACTACTTAATTCCTCAGGCAATCTCAACCGATATGCCACAAGTCCAATCCTCTCTGTAATTTCAAACGGTCCTACATACCTTGGTGCTAATTTGCCTTTCTTACCGAAACGCACAACACCTTTCCAAGGAGACACTTTCAACATTACAAGATCACCAACACTAAACTCCAAGGGCTTACGGCGATTATCCGCATAACTCTTTTGGCGATCTCTTGCTGCCTTAAGTCTTTCCTTAATCTGAAACACCTTATCCGTAGTCTCTTGCACTAATTCAGGACCAATCAGTTGGCTTGTTCCAACCTCTGCCCATAGAGTAGGTGATATACACTTCCTCCCATACAACATTTCAAATGGTGCACATCTAATACTGGAATGATAGCTGTTGTTATAGGAAAACTAAGCCAAAGGCAAATGAGTATCCCAGCTTCCTCCAAAATCAATAGCACACACCCTAAGTAAATCTTCCAAAGTCTGAATCTTTCGCTCACTTTGCCCATCAGTTTGTGGATGATAAGCAGTGCTCATATCCAATCGTGTATCTAACACCTTCTGCAACGATTGCCAGAACCGCGAGGTAAATCTACTATCGCGATCAGAGATAATCGACACAGGCACACCATGTCTCACCACAATCTCATTAATATAAATTCTCGCCAGCTTCTCCATCTTATAATCCTCACGAATGGCCAGAAAATGTGCAGGCTTCGTCAGTCTGTCCACTATGACCCATATCGTGTCATGTCCATTACTTGTTCTAGGCAACTTAGTAATAAAATCCATTGTTATTCTCTCCCATTTCCACTCAAGAATCGGTGGCTACTGTAACAATCCAGAGGGTTTCTGATGCTCAGTCTTAACTTTCAAACAAGTCAAGCATTGGCTAACATATTCAGCTATTTCCCTCTTCATTCCCGGCCACCAGTAAGCATTTCTAAGGTCATAATACATCTTGTCCGATCCTGGATGAATCGAGTATCTCGACTTATGAGCCTCATCCATTATCAACTTCCTTACACCTCCTACCAATGGAACCCATATTCTATCTAAGAAATACAGTCCACCATCCTCCTTTTTCTCCATTTGTTGATCCAATCTACGCAGCATCTCAGCGGTCGCATTCTCATCCTTAAGAGCTTCCTCTTGTGCTGCTAATATCTTACCCTTAATTCCCGATTGTAATGTCATACACATCGCTCGCACACGCTTAGGCTTAATCCGCTCCTTTCTACTTAAAGCATCAGCTACCACATTCGCCTTTCCAGGATGATAGCGAATCTCACAATCATAATCACTAAATAACTCAATCCACCTTCTTTGTCACATATTCAGCTCCTTCTGACTGAAATATGCTGAAGACTCTTATGATCTGTATAAACAACACTCTTTGTGCCATACAGATAATGTCTCCAATTCTTGAGAGCAAATACTACCGCACCAAGCTCTAGATCATGAGTGGTATAATTTTTCTCATGAATCTTGAGTTGTCGGGATGCATAAGCTATCACCTTACCCCTCTGCATTAGTACACACCCAAATCCTTGATTCGACGCATCACAATACACAACGAAATCACCTGGCCCATCAGGTAACGTCAGAATAGGTGCATTACACAAACTATCCTTTAGTGACTGAAAAGCCACCTCCTGCTCTTCTCCCCAAACATACTTCTTGTTCTTCTGAGTCAACAAAGTGAGGGGTTTAGCAATCTTTGAAAAATTCGCTATAAATCTTCGGTAATACCCTGCCAATCCTAGGAATGAGCGTATCTCGGACGGCGTCGTAGGAACCTTCCAGTCCTTGACCGCTTCTATCCTACTAGGGTCTACATGTATTCCTCCACTATTTACCACATGTCCAAGAAAATGTACCTCCTCAAGCCAAAACTCACATTTTGAGAACTTGGCGTACAACTTCTCCTTCTCCAACAATCCAAGGATCAACTTCAAATGTTCTCCATGCCCTCCTTCGCCTTAGAGTAAATTAGAATGTCATCTATGAACACAATCACAAATCAATCCAAGTAGGGCTTGCAAACGCGATTCATCACATCCATGAATACCGCGGTGCATCTGTTAACCCAAATGGCATAACCGTGAACTCAAAGTGTCTATAACGAGTCCGAAAAGCAGTCTTCGGAATATCCTCCTCATACACTCTTAACTGATGATAACCATAACGTAGATCAATCTTCGAGAAAAACTGAGCTCCTTGTAGTTGGTCAAAAAGATCATCAATCCTAGGAAGAGGATATCGATTCTTAACCGTTAACTTGTTCAGTTCCCGATAGTCAATACACATCCGAAACGAACCATCCTTCTTCTTAACCAATAACACAGGTGCTCCCCACGGAGAATGACTAGGTCGAATAAACCCCTTCTCCTGAAGCTCTTCACTACTAGAAAAAAGGCCTTTAATGACGCCGAAATTATGACACACGCATTTTATTGACAAGCAAAAGTGTGTGTCATAAAAAAACTGTCATAATTTATACAATTTGAAAGACTTATGACACGCAATTATTAGAGTCATACAAAAATGTACTGGAACACGGGATACACTTTCTTTGCGTGTCATCCTTAAGTGTCATTCCCTGTGGCTATATAATGATTCATTTTAGGGTTTCACTCACAATTTCACACACACTTAAATACTCTCTCTCTCTATTGTACGCCGCCATCACCATCAACACCATAACCACCACGAGCATCGTCTTCAGCCGCCACTCTCCAGCTACCAGCCACCGCAGCTACCAGCCACCGCTGCCGCCATCACCATCAACACCATAATGATTCATTTTAAGGTTTTCTATTTGTGTTTCATATATATTTTCATGTTTTTTTTATAGATCCATATATTTTTCTAAACTTCTGAAATGTTGTAACAATTTTTTTTGTAGATCTGTTGGTGCCGTTGCAGGAATCCGCCACTGCCGCCCTTTCACCGCTGAAAATGTACGATTTAATTTTTTAAAATTTGTTGTTAAGTTTGTCGTATATGGTTTATTTTAGTTAACGTGTGTTTTCTTTGTTTAGTCTGAATCAGTAGCTAAAAGCTAAGGGTCTTTGTTTAAGCTTATATAGTTGGCTCACTTTTTGTGGCTTGTTTTCGTAACTCTTTTGCTTTTTGTGGTTGAATTTGTTTGTTTTGTGTTGTAGTGTTTGGATTTGGATTTGTTTATGTGAGTGATATTACTGTTTCTTCTTTTCCTGCTTCTGTCACAAATCATTTGCTCATACAATCATATGGATAGTTGAGTTACAAAGTGTTTGAGTTTATATTGCTCCAGGTTCACCTAATAACTTCTAAAATGGGTTTTTAATGTTAGAACTAAAACGTCTATCATTTTTTTAGAAATGCCACCATTTATTAGCACAAAGGCAAAACAAACAAAGCCCAACTACAGTCCAGCTATGGGCTGTAAGGTACAGCACCAAACAGGAAATTGGGATATACAGGAAGCAATGGTTGGCCAAAATACTACTTTGGGCATGACAGACAGAGGTCTACAGCATAAAACGTCTATCATTGTTTTGAGTCGATTCAAATATTGTAGGCCAAAATACTACTTTGGGCATGAGCTGTTATATTTGGTCGTTTACTATGTAAATTAAGAGTTTTGGTTGTTATATTAGGTGTACAAGGACAGGAACGTGGTCGCTCAGCTTGTGAGAAGAGCCGAAAGAGCTGGTTTCAAGGCTATAGCTCTAACGGTCGATACACCAATACTTAGCTATACTTAAGTTAAAAAGCATTTCGCTCAATTGTAAATGTTTGTCAAAGCTTACACCTTACATTAGTTTTCAGTACCGCCATATAATACTTGGTTATATGTGCACTTGATGCAGGCTGTTCCTCTTAGTGCAAGGAAAGCTAGTGGAGGATCTTCCGAAGGAATTGCACCTTTTCTGCAGCTTCCTCATTTTGATGATACTGTGATGAAAAAGATAGCCCGTAAGGTAAAAGATTGCATATCCCTTTGTTAGATAAATTGGAAACGGGTCAGATTGACCGAACAGATCAAACATGTCAAAACATGTTACAGATCTTTCCCTTCTGTATGTATTTGTTTTTGTTTTTATCTTTTCTGTTAATGTCTTCAGAATATGTTGAAACACTGGTATGATCGCCATGAACTTGTTCGATCTGATGAGGAACAAGTATGTTTCCATCCCGCAATTATTTCATCAGTTTTCTAGTTGTGTAGATGTTAAACCGGATAATTAACTGAAAATTTAATGTTTGTTGCAGGTGATTTGTTCAGTTTGTGACACAGAGCAGCCGGTATATACATATATACTTTCATTGAATCGATTTAGAATGATTACTTGTTTAAATCCCTGAATAGTTTTCTTGTATAAAGCCCGAAAAATATATATCTTGTATATTTTACGCGGTTTGGTTTCACTGATTTTGATTGTCGTAATGCAGATCAGGTACACGAATACCAGCAAACATGGACAGCGAGGGTGACTGTCCAGGGAACTACATGTCTGCAGAAGATGATCCGTAGAGTTTGAAAAACCCTTTGATTAAGTGGTTGTAAGATATGAATGTAATTGACTTTTATGTTTAATTTTAGAATTTTAAAAACTTGTGGTTGTATGAAACACATTGTTTTGATATATATATGAAATGCTTTCTTTTGCCAGTATTTATTTGTATTATGAGATTAATTGTTATTTAATGTCTAGATATTAGTAATTCTAGAAAAAATAATAAAAATATATATATTTAAACCATGACATGCAAAACATAGGTCATAAGATTGTGTCATAAAAGCTTGTTGTAAAAGCGTGTCATATAAGCGTGTCATAATAGCATGACACGCGTAGGGCGTGTCATATTCCTTTATGACGGGTCGATCAATGACACCAAAAAGCGCGTCATCTGACCCCTTTTATGACACGCAATGCGCGTCATTAAAGGCCTTTTTTCTAGTAGTGCTTGCAACTGTGCGGACAACTCCTGCATCTCAGAGGGTGCTAAACGATATGGGGATTTCGCCACAGGTGCCGCTCCAGGAACCAACTCTATACGAAATTCAACTTGACGGATTGGAGGCAATCCGGACAAGTCCTCAGGAAAAACGCCAGGAAACTCACATACCACAGGAATCTCTTCTAACTTAAGTTCTTTAGCCTTCGTAGTCTTAAGGGTTTTCAAGTCCTTCCCTAAGCACTCTCCTTGTATCCGAAGGACACCACCACTCTCCAAAGGTATACGAACTACCTTCTCGTGGCATATGACATCGTCCCTATGCTTAGACAACCAGCTCATCTCTATCACCACATCATAACTCCCATGCCCAAACGGTATTAAATCAATCATGAATGGAATGCCCTCTAATACTATAGTACACCCACGAATAACCTTGTCAACCTCTACCTCCTTACCACTAGCTATTTCAATCACAATACTCGGTCTAAGTTCACCAGACTCATCATTCAATAGTCTAGCAAACGAACCAACTTAAATATCTCACCATTAGTACCAACAGATAAACGAGGTATCATCATATGATAGGTAGAATGGAATCTTACCACCCACACACTCCCACATACAACGATTTCCCCAAACGGTTAAGAGAATACATCTCTAACCATACAACCATCAACATGATATCACATAACATCTACCACAACATATAACAACAAACATCAATCAATGTAATCATGGTCACAAATCTACGTGTGTGATACCCTTATAATTATGTTCGCGACCATAGTTATAAGGCCTATTCCACACGCATACTTGCTTCCAAAACTACACATCTCAATGATAACGCACATATATCACATAGCACCTAATACACAGCACAATCCATGTTATCATACTTGCAAGTCCACTTGTGTTGTGAAGCATGTATAATTATGTTGGCCACCATAATTATCTATGCTCCCTTTCACAAGTGTACTTCCTCCTATGACCACACTTCATGCGAACAATCATCTCACATGGAACAATTCCAACGATCATGGAACAATTCCAATGACCACTTTAACTCTATAATCAAATCACTTGGATAAAACTGATACAATACTCAGGAGTAATCGTGCTCCAATATGGCTCCAAACGGCAAAAGACAATATAAGAATTCCAAGACAAACAAAAGACGTCGCACAATGGCTCAAGCTCCGCTCTCGCACTTGCCTCCCCCTTAGATCGATTAAACTCACTACTTGCTGCGGACTCCAGATCCGAGGCCACGTCATTCCATCCTAACTCCCCTTCATCTTTACTCAACCACCCATTCCCGTTTCTTTCTTCCAATTCCGCATGATCCACAAGTACATATAACTCACGAGGTTTAGACAGAACCACCTTTCCTTCATATGAGAAGTGAGGACACTTCCCAGAGTACTTGGTATCGGCTCCATCTCCAACTGTCACCGTGGTTGCAAACCTCTCCACTTCTTCTCCATCAATGTTTTCCATATACATCCCATCCTTGTCCGAACGTAGATTTATGCTAGCGGGAACTCGGATTCTGCGGTTAGTCCGCTTCATCCTACCATTTCCCTTACAACCGGTAGCAAAATGATAGCCCAACAAAACTTCTCACGCGAGGGAGGTCGACGTATACAATACTAAGTAATCGGCGTCCGAAACTCGACGAAACTACTCATAAACTCAAGGAAAATAGACACATAAAATACCATACTCACACATAGGCCCTAAATGCAACTATATGAGGGACTCCTAAGTTATAGTCTAGGTTCAACCACCTACTTCTCTATAACCAAGGCTCTGATACCAATCTGTCACACCTCGCCAATGGCGGAAACGCGAGTGTAACATCATGGATATCATCACAACACTTGGTGTCTAAATAGAGAAATACTACATGCAACTTAATAGAGCAAGGTACAAACACAAAGTGTCGTAACGATACCCCATAATAAAAACAACCAAAAACAAACTCTAAGGTGTCTCCATTAAAACATAAAGTAATAATGATAAACATTCGAGTATCACAAACAAAGTTTAACTTAATCTAATTAAAACTTAAAGATAGCCATGCTCAATGCAAACTAGGTCACTTCTAATCGCGGCCTTTTATCTTAGCCTTAGAATGCTCACCTGAAAATGATGCTTAAAAACGTCAACATAATGTTGGTGAGATTCATAGGTTTAAGACACACAAAACACCTCGATTATCGGTTTACTGTGATTATAAAACATAGTATAGTATTGCAGGACAGTAAAAGTAAAGTTATCATACAACTAACATGCAATCACAGCTTACGGGACGGAACGTGCCCACCGATCCAAAATTTGGGACGAAACGTGCCCACCGATCCAAACACCACATCAATTGGGACGGAACGTGCCCACCTATCCAAATACCACCACAATTGGGACGGAACGCGCCTACCGATCCAAGATAATTATAATGAGTAGAGCCACTAGGACTTTCCCACTTAAATAATCACCACAATTAAACACCACAATAACATGCAGTATACATACAATAACCATTACAAGTCCATGCATTTTAACAACACATAATCACAGTAACTCAAAAACAATTTTAACAAGCATCATCTCCATCCCAAGTTTAAAACAAAGTAAAAATATGGGACTATGAACTCACCTCAACTCCGCAGCTTCCAAGTTATCAACACACAAATCTATACAAACAAACAATACCACATTACACGCGACCAAGCTAAAAGCTATAGTCCATGTAACACATATATATGATGGATGTCTAAGGTTCATATAACCCACTATGGATTACCTAGACACCCTACTAATCATCACCCAATACTTTACACTCACTAAATCCCTTAAATAAAACTTTTAAAAACACAGATTTGTAGGGTACTTTCACCCACATAAAATCACAGCGAATAACGCTTCACAACTCACACCAAAAATCCACCATGATCTTTCATAAGCATACAAGCTTGTCCCAGAAGGCCATGCACTAAAAACACACACAAGTACTCAATGAAAAATCAAACATGACAACTGTCCAGATTCGGATCTGATCGGACATCAAAAAGTTTTGACCCCGTAGACCTACTCGCACAACTTATTATCGCCTAATTTTCGTGTGGAAGTCATATATAATATATAACTCAATTCCCACAGAAGGCCTAAACCTAATTACACTTTAAAAGTCACCATTGACCTCAATACTTTTACCCTAATTCTGTCCCGATTTAACTGTTTTGACACCTTAATTTATAAAAATCGTTTGACTGCCTTCTCGATCTCAAAATTGATCGTGGTCAAACTTTTTGGAAAGCTCTTTCACTGAACTACAATTTAGACATAAAATTAGTGATCTAACTCATTTTCATCTATTAGATCTCATCATATCTTTACAACCTATTAATTCATGTGTGTTATGATTATATGTAGGCCGAAATTTTCATTTTATATATTCATGTGTGTTATGATTATATTTATGATATTTTCGTGGTTGCATCTTGTTGTGATTTCACTTCATTTATACATGTCATGGTTGCGTATATGTGACTGTGATGATCCTTACTACTTATAAATTCTCATGGTCTCTTATGATTTTGAAGAAGTTATGTCGAAGCAAGCCGCTCCAGCCATGACACAAGCCACTGTTGAACAAATCATTGCCAAGAGCATAGCCACAACCCTCGCCAAAAATCTTACGCACGAGGAATTTATGGATTGCAATCCCCACACCTTTAGTGGAACGGAAGGCGCGAGGAGATTTTGCAAATGGTTCGAAGAAGTAGAAACAATATTTTGAGGTTGTAACTGCCACAAGGAAGACAAAGTTAAGTTCGCCACTTGCACTTTTTGGGATCGTGCTCAGGAATGGTGGACTAAACATGTGCAGATAGTAGGGGTCAACGCTGCTTACTCAATATCTTGGGAGAAACTAAAAAGGATGATGATTTTAGAATATTGTTCAAGGAGCGAATTACAAGCAATGGAGCAGGAAATCCTTGACATTACCATGGTAGGAGATGATGTTGCCAAATACACTGGTCGTTTTTACGAATTAGCACGGCTATGCCCTGCAATGGATGAACCGGAATGCAAGAAACTTGAGAGGTATATCGGGGGACTCTCCCCTGAAATTCGTATGTTGGTCGCCTCATTAGAACCCGATACCATGCCTAAAGCTATCCGTATGGAGATCGAGGCAAAGGAACACATAGCTCACACCAAGGCCGTAGGAAACAATAATGACAACAAACGAAAATGGAACAACAACAACAATCAAGGTAAAAGTGTTGCGCAACAACTACCTAAGAGACAAGAAGTGGTGAAAGCTTATGCTGTTGGGCCAAGTGAAAAGAAAGGGTATGCATGGACTTTATCCAAGTGCAATAAGTGTCGGTTTCACTACAATGGACCTTTCCCCGCTCAATGTGGGAACTGCCGAAAGGTCGGACACAAAGCTAGGAATTGCAGGGCTCCCACCCTCGCAATGGATCGGAAAGTCACGATAACATGCCATAAGTGTGGAGTAATTGGACACTTCAAAAGTGAATGCCCAGAGCTGAGAAGTCAAAATGGAGGAAGAACTAGTAGAGGAGCTTGCTAGGATCCTGTCGTTGTTACGGGCAAGGATAATGTTTAAGAAAAAGTTTCTGCTTGTATAATAAAACCGAAGTCTAAACCCTCTAGGGTTGTATTTTCCTGTTGTACTTCACCTTAGGAAGTTAGCGTAACCTAGTTGTAACAAGTACCCTTTTATCTAATGTAATCTCTATCTTTTATTATATCCACGATACTCACAACCCTCATCTATTACACTTTCTATTCTATTTACCCTATTCCTAATCATTCGCAACAACATACCGCTATCCTATTAGGGATTAGGCAAATTTCATCTTTGACTATAGACTATTACCATTCTGTAAAATTCTCCCACACATCTTATAACCCATTCAACAGATTTTATCCCAAACTATTTTACTACCACTTTATAGAACTGTTTCACATAATTTTACTTAAAGCTATTTTACTACCACCTTAGGAAATTATTTCACAAGATTTTAAAACACGTTATATTACCATCACCTCATAAATTGATTTACTAGCATTCTACCAACTATTTACTCCCATACGAACCAATTTCTCTTGTAAAAAAAAATTAGATTACCATTTTACCAAACAACACGTTGAACACCATCTAAAACTTTTGAAAAACATAATACTACTTTAACTAAACCGAGCATCGCATCATTAGTCATCAATTATACATAGCCTGATCACCTATGTCTAATTCAGGAAGGTTTATGCCATGAAGGAAACAATCATCTTTTAAACAAAAAAAAATCGTAATAACAATCTTCATTCAGAACATCAAAAAACAAAGCTTTGTAACCAAATAAATTATTCATAAACATCCCTTTTGTTAAACCCTCTCTAGATACCTACACCACTGGTTACTCACTCAACCGTTAAGTTGGATTTTTACCATTGACCTTTCTAGGAAAGACTTTCCATTTACAAGGAGGATTCCATGACATAAGAAAACAACGAAAGGATTTCGAAACTACAAACAAGGACTAGAAATATACAGTAAGTTGATTCATAACGCAACGAAAATCTTAAGAGCTCGCGAGGCAATCTTATCATTTCAGAAGTACTAGTTAGATCAAGTAAGATAACGAACCTAAGTCATGATCCATTTTAGAAATGACCAAGTAAGTTGAATACTCATACCTGTAAGTCTTGCCTAATATTAACCAATAGGCATTATCCAACATCAGAAACAGGACGTTAGACATCTAAGCATTCATGCAGACATACCTACCCGACTATTTCATCCTTTTTAACGCTTTCACTTCAAATGGATTTTCTTTAAAATGCAATTATACAAATCATATACCTTGTAGGAAAATATTTTTCCAAAGTACCTATTTTGACGAGTAAACCTCTTTTGGTCAACCTTTAATAAAACTATTGTACGTTAAGAAAAGTATAACACCAATCTTTGCTAAACAGGTCTATTCACATCATGTTGAAAACCCGACCATAAAGCCTTGGGTCATATTTGAAAACAGTCCAATCTTGCATAACTACTAAATTTTGAATCATATTCAGAGAAAGATTTCATTTATTCAAACTTGTAAATTTATTTATTCAAACTTGTAAATTCATTTATCGAAAGAACAACAGTACTTAAAAAGTCATTTGTTCAAACTTGTAAATTCATTTATTCAGAGAAAGATTTCAAACAAAACACTCAATATCGAGTCAAATTTTGAAAATCAATCACCGTACTAAAACACTTCATACATTTAGGATCTTGTGATTGACAAACAGTAGCATGGAAAATTTCAATGAAGGAAATCTAGGGAAACACTATTAAATAGTAAGAATCTTTGTAATGAGACTAAGCACCTTAGGTGAAAGGAGACTCCTATCGTGACATCAGTTAGAGTAAAACACGAGGAATCAAAACTGTTACCATAGTCTTATTCTTTCGATAACACCCTTTCCGACAAACTATCATTGTAGAATTAGTTACGAGACACGTTGTACAAATTTTGAATACTCCTAATAAAAGGTAGTCGATATACCTCAAACTTCTGGAAATCCCTTTAAGCTTTTTTTAAGACCTAATTAGATATAAGCACGATCTACCATCCTCAGACCAACGAACATATGAGAGAACTATCCAAACATTGTAGGACATGCTCAGCGCTGTATGACCAACTTTGAATTGTTTTGAGTAATCTTTTGACATTGACATATTTCACCTTCAACAATAGTCATCACACGAGTATAAAGACTGCACCCTTTAAGGCACCCTATGGTCGAAATACCAATCATCTATTGATAGGCCAAAATCGAAAAAGCCCAACTCACTAGTCTAGGACTTATTCGTGAAACAGCAAAGGAAAAATCGTACAGATCAAGAATCAGATACAAGTGACAAGAGAATGATAGAAAAATTATGTCGGTATATGATGTAAATCATTGGAAATTAGGTCTCCCTAAGTCGCGAACCATTGGGATTTTAGAGTTGGAGAATGAATTATGTTGAAAGTCTTACCTTGGAAAGGCGTGATACAATTTGGGAAAACGCGAGAAATTGAACCCTAGGTATGTTGGACCATTTAAGACTCTAACTAGAATCGGCCGAGTAGCTTATAGACTTGAAATTCAACCAGAGCCCAGTAGTGTGCACAACTCATTCCATGTTCCAACCTCAAGAAGTGTTCATCCGACGAATCCCTTATCATTCCGTTCGGAAAAATTCAACTCGATGATAAACTTAACTTTACCGAAAGGCCGGTAGAAATTATGGATCGTAATTTCAAGCAATTGAAGCATAGTAGAATTCCTATCGTCAAGTTCGCTGGAATTCTCAACGAGGTCCCGAGTTCACTTGGGAACGAGAAGACCAGATCCGTCAAAAGTATCTGCATCTATTCACCGACAACAATCCAATGACCAACACTGACTGAATCTCGAGGACGAGATTCATTTTTATGGGTGGTAGACTATGACAACCCGCTAATTTACAGGTCAATACTATTCAATAATCTCGAATTTATTTTCTTGACATTTATTTGAGAACAATTCACATATAACTTTTTACTTGAACCAACGTGAAACTTAGAATATCTTTCAGGTACACTAGGACTTAGGCTATATTTAGTCCACAACGTTCCAGTACCTTGCTCCTACTCCGGTTCACAATTTTAAACCCTAAAACAATTTCCTTTTTCTTTATTTACTTACGGTTGTCGATTCAACAAACGCTATTCGCAATTTAAAATTTAACACCCGATATACCCAATTCTCCCAACGATTATTTCTAACGCATTTTTATACTTCCTAAATTATTACCAAAGTTCCAAAAATATTTCCTTACACCTAAAGTAAATTTTTTATATCTTACGTTTAATTACGTATAACTTTCATTAATCACCAAACCAACAACCAATACCTATTTTTAACACCTAATACATACAACATATACACTCTTGAATCAAAACAAGTTTTCTACTCCAACAAAATCACATTTGCCCCCCCCCCCCCCCTTTTTTTTGTCTTATAACTAATTGTTATAGAAAAAAAAATCACATGGCATTAATTAGCCTACAAACACCCTCAAAACATGGAGACTAATATCTCAATTGGAGGCTTGACTTCAAGATTGTCCCCCCCCCCCAGCCCCCATTCGGCCCAACCTCCCCAACCTAGCCAAATCATGAACTTTGACCCAACTATTAAAGCTTTGAAAACCTCAAGTATAAATAGGTTACTTGCATCTTCATTTGCACTAGTTAGAAAGAAGAAAAAAAAAACTATCACCTCCCATCTATACATAAAGTCGACACACTCTAAGGAGCAAGGAAGGAAAGCTTGATTGTGGTTAAGTTCAAGCATCATTAGAGTATTCTAATAAGGGTTTTGGAACACTAATTCTTGGGTTAATCAAGTGTCTTACATTCTCATCTCACTAATCTCCTTTTGTAAGTAATCCTTACATAGCTAAACTTCATGCTTTTCATATCATAATGCTAGTTCAAGTGAATATACTTAGTTTATCACTTTGAACATGTTGACAAAGTTTTATATCCACAATGATCTTTTAACAAAAGGCTATGTTTTAAACAAGTTTTGATTATAAGAAAACTAGTTGGTAAAAATCTCAACAAGAAAGTGATGATAAACATCATATATATATATATATATATATATATATATATATATATATATATATATATATATATTATATATATATATATATATATATATATATATATATATTAGCTACAATTAATTGTAGCCAATTGCCTACAATTTTGTGCTATAAATGTGGGCCCCTGATTTTTTTTGTGGGTCCTGATTCTTCTCTGTGGGTCCCTGATTTATTGCTAGTGTGTTTTTTATGAAGGAATTGTAGCCAATTGGCTACATATAATTGTAGCCAAGCTATCCCCTCTATATATGTTAGTGAACTTGTAATTCTAACCATCCTTGAAGATCATTTACAATCATGAAAGTGGACTCTTGAATATTGCTAAGTTTAGTGTTAGAACACTATTGTTATGTTGAGACATTGGTGGATGAACTATGACTAGTTTTGGAGTTGTTGTTAAGTGGTTATGATAACTAGAAGGCTAGGAAAAATAGTTTGACACTTTTGACAATGAATTTGTCCCATTTGGCTTACTACAGAAAACTCAGTAGCATGGTGATAAGTTTAGGCTAGAAATATAGAAAATAGACTCAATAACGAAAACGTAGCCGCTTGAATGAGTTAAAACGGGCTTTATAACGAAAAAGATACGTTAGTTTCAATTTATGCGACGAAAACTAAATTTTCTGAAAATTGTTGAAGCTGTTACAAATTTTGAGTGATGAAAACTGATGTTAAATGGTAACTAGACTAGCCGAGACCTTAGAAATCTGATAGTACACTTAAATACCTTCAGGGGGATAGGTAAAACTTTAGAAACGGAGCTATGACGAAAAAGTTATGGCCTAAAGAAAGTTTACGACGACATACACGTTGGACAGCTTATTTTTGGCTATTAGAAAAAGCTGATGGAATTGTTTGAAGTGGAATTTTGACACTTTAGAGTGTATTTTGGCTAAAATGACGTAAACAAAAAGGGTAGAACATTATATACACGTATTAGACGTGTTAGAGATTTTCAAAATACTTATTAACAAGACGACTAAAGTTTGATCACGAGATTAACAAGTTACTTTTTTCTAAAAAGGGTGATTTTCTAAATAAAAGATCACATTGACGCAACTACATTTTTGACGATAAATATTACAACAAACATGTACAAGTGATAAAGTAGAGTATGAACTTGCGTACATGAACTTGTTTTCGAACCTAAGACATATGAATTATTTAGGTCGCGATTAGAGTTATCGGACTTAATTTACCGTTTGCCAATTTATCAATCGGGATTTGCTTTTGCTAAGGTGAGTTTCATAGCCCCAATTTTTTTACATTATTTATACATGATTTCTAAACCCTCGGGGTGGGAATACATTGCTTATTTTTCGGACACAAGTATTAAAACCGTTACTTTTCCTAAGTTACTGCATTGTCACTAAAGTCCCATTGAATCATGAACCGTTAATTACTTGTAAGCGCGGATGTTATGAATTGATCTATTTGGGTTGACACCCCCATCCGAGTTGGTCGCGCCAACCTGTCAAACGAACGCATATCATTCTGATTGTTTCTGAGTGTCTGGCAAACACTTATTTGGGGCATTTATTTTTATGCTTGATTGCATACCATTTCGTCGAGCTTCGGGGTCATGAGCTTAGAACACTGTATATTACTTTTGGCCATGTCATTATATTAATTGTGAATGTCATGCTATTGAAATCTTGTGGTCCACACTTTACTTATTTACTTGAACCTATGAACTCACCAACAATTATGTTGACCCTTTTAGCTTGTATTCTCAGGTATTTAGGCGATAATAATCATCTTTGTGTGGAGCACTAGAGTTACATTTTGGAAGCACATCATGATGAAGATGGTCTTTGCACTACTTAAGCGTTTGATTATGTATCAAAAATCTTACATTTTGATGGTGGACTCTGATATTTATGTTTTGTAAAACGTTATGTTTAAATCAAACGCTTGTTTTGAAACGACTCACTTAGAGGTCGTTCTTTATTCCTTGTACTTTGTTATCCATGAACATCACTGTAATACCTGAAATTCAGATAACCTATAAAATGACCAAATTACCCCTGAAGCTATAACACTTAATAAATCACTTATAATAATTCTGAATTAATTCCAAACTTCTGAAAACGAACTACATATCAAGTAATTAAAATTCTGGGATAACATTACATTATATTGAATGTACAAAAATTACAAAATCACATATATACATATGCATGGTCCGAAAATTTAATTAAATAAACTTTATATATATTTTGCAAAATCATTTTAATTAGATAATTACAAAATAAATTAAGGAATTATATGCAAAATCAAAGTGTGATCTTGAGCTAACTTATGGTCCGAATTTCCTGAGTATATCCCCCCTCCTAGTCGGTTATTATTATATACAAAATCAATTTATTATTTTGTAAAACCTATTTTGCCGAAACCCTAAATATCGACACACACATAATTCGACCATACCTTCATTCGATCTTCTGGACGTGAGCTAGCATTTTTCTGGGGTTGATCAAAGTGTAAGCAAGCTAGGAAAAATACGAGTCGAGTTGTGGAAGCCTTTGTTCGATCGTGGTACACCTTTCTTGTCCGATCTACTTCGCTCGATAGGTATAAAATAATACGACTAAATCTTACGTTCTAGAATTGATCTAGCATTTTTCTAATGATCTATATATTGTATATAACTCAGTAAAAATGTCGAACATGGATCATGCAAGTTAAACAAGGCGTACAAATTTGTAAGAGTTAAAATACACATGAATTCCAAATAATGTCATACGATTTTTCTGAGGTGTAACTATAATTTTTACATGTCCTATACTGATAATATAAGCCTAGAAAAATAACCACATGATTTATAGAAGCTCAAAATAATTGATGTGAATTATTGTTCATAATCGGTTTATATGAAAAATGAAGAAAATAAGAAGAAAACCTTAGAATGGATTAAGGTTAGGGTTAATATGTATAGATCTGATGTAATTAATGTTTTAATGATGATTTCATGATGGTTTAATGATTGGTTAAAACTAGGGTTTGTTTTGGTGCAATAAAAGGTTATACGGTTTGTTTTTAAAAGTATAAGGGCTTGTTTTGTCAACTTTGAAACTTCTGGGATATTTTTGTAATGTCATATAAGTCAGTAGGAATGTGAGAAAAATATAACTTGAGGGTTCTAAGTGTAAATGTGCAAGAAAATGAATTAACTATATTTATAAGTGTCGATTTGCAATTAATTAAAATAGAAGGACTAAAAGTGTAAATTTGGGAAAATTGAAGTTATTTTGAGTAAATAATGTCATTCAGGGTGTAATGGGTAAATTTGAGTATTTATGGGATTGATATGTAATTATAAATAAATTATGATTTAAATTGCAAGTTTTGTAAAGTTAAGGGACTAATTGTGTAATTATTAAATTTGAGGGTCAAATTCGTATTTCATATAATTCTGAGGTGAGGTTCTGCAAATTTGTAAAACTAAAGTATTTTCATTTTAAACCTTTGAAGTTAATGAAATTGCAATTAAAACCCTAAACTATGAAATGGTCATAACTAACCCTGAACTTTTGTAACTTGATAAAAGGGTACTTTAATTTCCATAATGATCTTGAAATAGGATTTAACCAAATCTGGAATATTAACATATTACTAAATCTGGAAAGTTACAAATGGAAAGGTAAACTAAAAGTAATAATCTGAGTTTGAATAATTCATAATTCCGTCTTCTACTTCTTAGGTGTGAAGAAGGAGAAACCCTAATCTCAGCTTCGTGTTTGTTTCCTTTTTGTTGAGCTAATAAGGTACAGATATTCCGTCCTTTCAGTAAGGGCTTTTCAGTTCTTTTCTTTCAGAATTCATTTCCTTATTAGGATTCCCTATACCTTTGCTATGTTCCCTTTTGTTATGAACTTTCGATGTGATCGTTGATTTGAAATCTTTTGCCATGTACCCTTAAGTAATATTTTGATTATTTGATAGTATGCCCGACCTTTGTTCTACAGTTTAATATTACGAGCCAATCACTAGACATGAGGGTTTCATGTCCATGTCATTGACGCACTTCTGACATGACTCTAGGGCAGGAGAGTGATGACCTGTTCCGTCCCTTATTTATTATTTGCTATGGCCATTATAATTATGATTATTGATTTGTCTGTGGGGCGTATGGGTGCACTCTAGATTTGACCTGTTATCTGTATATGTTATATGTTATTATATCTGGTGACTGATTGTGTGTGCGATATACGTCTTTCACTTTTGTCTGAGAGCTGATCACTCTACACAGGTATGTTTTATTATATTAGTATGCTATGGTATCGTAAGTAGTCTGGGCTCGTGATGAATTGCTGTGTTTTGTTTTCTAAATCTGGTTTCACTTTGTTCTTTTCTTTCATTCATGATTTATTTCTAATTCCTTTCATTTTGATTTCGTATCGGTATGATTTCGTATTCCTGATTTGCTTTTGTATTTGCTACTTGTATTTGTTTCCGTTATCTATATATCTGTTCACTGGGCTTTTGAAGCTCAGCCGCATTTCTTTTCCTGCGGCAGGTAATTAAGCTAGGAGCTGGGTTTAGCTTTGGGATGAGAGCGATCTATTTCGGAGTCGACCTTAGTTATTTAGCTTTACCATTTGAACTTCTATTTATTTTATTATGTCATTGTTTAGGCATTTGAATATTGGATTTTCGTACTTAAGCTATTTTGTCTTGCATTTTGATTTAAGTCATGTTGACTTATTTTGGATTTAATGTTAAGACTTATGAGGTTTTATTTATTGAATGTTCTGTGACTTCTGATATGCCACCATTGTTGTGATATCTTTACCCTTGTCGGGTTGGGGTGTTACAATTTATGGTATCAGAGCACAGGCTTTCATGAAACCTTAGAGCTTAGGCTATCGACCTGTGAGGATTTGGGTAGACATTAGGTTTTCCTTTCGCGCACTCTTTTTCCTGTCCTGCTCTGCCATGCTTTTCTTTTGCTCTATCATTTCCTGTTTGATCCTTCTAATCGTTTGAAAATCCTGTAGATGGTTGTTACTCGTCGTGGTGACTATTCTGATGGGGAGGAAGAGATCCCTAATTTGGAGGAGTTGGTGGCTAATGCTATCAACAATTTGCTACCTGTGCTTAATGCTAACGAGTGATCACTCGGATGATCAATGAGTTTCGTAATGGAGCTGGTCCTTCTGGTGGTGCTGGTCCCTCTAGTGGTGCTGGTGGTTCGGGTGGTACTGGTGGTGGGGGCCGACCCACTACCATTAATGGTTGGCTGGAGAGTTTCAATAAACTTAAGCCGTTGTCGTTCAGTTCTGCTGCTACTCCTCATGCTGCAGAGGACTGGATAACACACATGGAGAAGCTGTTTGAGGTACTAGGTTGTGAAGACGGGTTTAAGACTCGTCTAGCTGCGTTTAAGCTTGAAGGAGATGCGCTTAGCTGGTGGAAGGCGCACAAGGAAGCTAAGGGAGGTGATGCTTATGTTCTTGGTTGTACTTGGGCTAATTTTCGTACTACATTCTATAATCGGTACTTCCCTGTGTCCGAGCAACAGAGATTTATTCGGGAGTACAACACTATCTCTCAGCTTGAGTCTGAGAATGCAGGGGAATTTCTGGAGCGATTCCAGAGATTGGTTAGCTTTGTGGGCCCGGTTGCTGGGGATGCTGAGCATCAGGCTAAGCATTATAAGTGGGCACTGAAGAGTTGGGTTTTAGATCGTCTTCTTAATCAGGAGTTCCTTGATCCGTCAGCATGTTGCGACGCAGCTCGCAACATTGAGATATTTCATGAGAAGGTGGGTTACAAGAGAAACCGTGATGGCGATAGGATTCAGCCGCAGAGTCAGAATCGGGACAACAAGGGATTTTCTGGTAAGGGCTTTGAACAGCGGAGTCAGTTAGATCGTGGACGTGACTATCAGGGTCAGTCAGGTAGGAGCTATGATCAGCGGAAACCAGATTCTAGAGGTCAGGATGCTGGTTCGATTTCTAGGCAGGAAAATGGTCAGAAGCAGTGGAAGGATCAGCCTTCTAAGGGTTTTCAGCAGCAGTCTCGTGGTTCTGGATCGAGTTCTCAGAAGAGTTCATCTGGGAACTTACCTACATCTCCTATCTGTACTACATGTGGGAAAAGTCATCCAGGAGAGTGTCGTAGAGCATCTGGTGCGTGTTTTCGATGTGGGTCTGCTGAGCATCGGGTGAAGGACTGCCCGAAGCAGAATCCTGCATCTGCTAAGAACTATCTTCTTCCTCCGCCTCCTCCACCTCCGAATACTGGGCGTGCGTTTTCTACTACGCGGGATCAGGCAGCTAAGGCTACAGGTACCATTACCGGCTTTTTGTATTTTGGTGATTTTACTGTTTTCGCGTTATTTGACACTGGAGCAACGCATTCTATCATATCTATGAAATTGGCTAAGAAACTGAACATACCTGCAACACCACTAAATAACCCAATCGCTATATCAACCCCATGAAAAACCACATTCTTATCAACCATGAATATTTGAACTGTCCGTTACGCTTCGATGATCGGATTCGTCCGGCAAATTTACTTCCTCTAGACATGATTGACTTCGATGTCATTCTGGGTATGGATTGGTTGGCTTTCCATCGAGCAACCATTGACTGCCACGCCAGAAATGTGATTTTCGGTGACCTTAATAATCCTGAATTCATTTACCATGAATCTCGCCCTTTAAAACTGTTAAAATCATTTCCGCCTTGAAAGCTCGAACCTTGATGTCTCATGGTTGCCAAGGTTATCTAGCCTCAGTTAAGGATTTGGCTGTTGAGAGTCCGGATATTTCTAGTGTTCCCATTGTTCGGGATTTTGCTGACGTTTTCCCTGAAGTACTTCCTGGTCTTCCTCCGGCTAGAGAAGTGGAGTTTTCTATTGAGCTAATTCCCGGTGCCGAACCTATCTCTAAGGCTCCGTACCGGATGGCACCTGTTGAACTGAAAGAGCTGAAGGAGCAACTGGAAGAGTTGCTGGACTGTGGATTTATTCGACCTAGTGTTTCGCCATGGGGTGCTCCTGTGCTTTTCGTGAAGAAGAAGGATGGGTCTATGCGTTTGTGTATTGATTATCGTGAGCTTAATCGCATTACTATTCGAAACCGTTATCCGCTTCCTCGCATTGACGACTTGTTTGATCAATTGCAAGGAGCTAAAGTTTTCTCCAAAATCGACTTGCGATCTGGTTATCACCAATTGCGAGTTAAGGAGCAGGATGTACCTAAGACTGCTTTCCGCACCCGTTATGGACACTATGAGTTCCTGGTTATGCCTTTTGGCTTAACAAATGCTCCTGCTGTGTTTATGGATTTAATGAATCGGGTTTTCCATGAATTTCTTGATAAATTCGTCATCGTTTTCATTGACGATATTTTAGTGTATTCTAAATCGTCCGAAGAGCACGAGCAACATTTGCGTATTGTATTAGGTATCCTGAGGCAGCATAAGTTATTCGCGAAATTTTCTAAGTGTGTGTTCTGGCTGAATCAAGTAGCTTTCCTAGGTCACATTGTGTCTGCAGATGGTATCACCATGGATCCATCTAAAGTTGAGGCTATCACCAAGTGGCCGAGACCTACCACTGTGACGGAAGTCAGGAGTTTTCTAGGATTAGCTGGCTACTATAGGCGTTTTGTGGAAGGATTTTCTAAGTTGGCTTTGCCATTGACTCAATTGATGCGGAAGGGTGAAAAGTTCGTATGGACTGATGAGCGTGAACAGATTTTTGAAGAGTTGAAACAGCGTTTAGTGTCTGCACCTATTCTAACTTTACCATCGGGTTCTGGAGGTTTCCAAATCTATAGTGATGCTTCTAAGAAGGGTTTGGGCTGTGTGCTTATGCAACACGGCAAGGTGATTGCCTATGCTTCGAGGCAACTGAAACCCTATGAGGAAAATTATCCAACTCATGATCTAGAATTGGCAGCTGTAGTTTTGCGTTGAAGATCTGGAGGCATTACTTGTATGGTGAATCATGTGATATCTTCACTGATCACAAGAGCCTCAAATACATCTTTACTCAGAAGGAGCTTAATATGAGGCAGAGGCGATGGCTGGAGCTACTGAAAGATTATGACACAAACATCCAGTATCATCCAGGTAAGGCTAATGTGGTTGCAGATGCACTTAGTCGGAAATCTGGAGTGATTTCTAGTTTGGAGATTGATCCGCATGTCCTCAAGGAACTGGAGCGTTTGGATGTTGAGTTATGTTTTCGGCGTGATGTTGGCTACTGGGCTAGTTTAAATATCGAGTCAAATCTGATGTTGCGTATTAAAGAGGCTCAGAAAGATGATGGTGAACTCTGGGCTATAGTTCAAAATATTTAAGAGGGTAAGCAAACTGAGTTTAGAGTTGATGACGATGGAGTTGTTTGGTATGAGAATCGTTTATGCGTGCCTAATGATTCCGACTTGCGTGAGGCTGTGTTGACTGAAGCTCACAGTTCTCCTTTCGCTATCCATCCTGGTTCTACCAAGATGTATCGGGATCTTAAGCAGCATTTGTGGTGGAATGGTATGAAGCAAGACGTGGCGTTATTTTTCGCTAAATGCATGACCTGCCAGCAAGTTAAGATTGAGCATCAGCGAGCTAGTGGTCTATTACAACCTTTAGAGATTCCTACATGGAAATGGGATGAGATTTCCATGGACTTCGTTTGTGGTCTGCCTGTTACTCGTAAAAGACATGATGCGATTTGGGTGGTCGTTGATCGGCTAACTAAATCCGCTCATTTCTTACCTATCCATATGACCTTTAGTGTTAGTAAGTTGGCGGAAGTTTTTCAGCAAGAGATTGTTCGATTGCATGGTATGCCTTCGTCTATTGTTTCAGATCGTGATCCTCGTTTCACTTCGCGTTTTTGGAAGGGACTTCATAAAGCTTGGGGCGCTCGCCTTAAGTTTAGTACTGCATTTCATCCCCAAACTGATGGTCAGTCTGAGAGGACCATTCAGACTTTAGAAGACATGTTAAGAGCTTGTGCATTGGAATGGGCAGGTAGTTGGGATGAGTACTTGTGTTTGGTAGAGTTTGCGTATAATAACAGTTGGCATGCGAGTATTCGAATGGCTCCCTTCGAGATGTTGTATGGTAGGAAATGTAGGGCTCCTGTTTGTTGGAATGAAGTAGGTAAACGTCTGATTGAAGGACCTGAGATGATTGAGATCACAAATGAAAAGGTAGCTGTTGCTAGAGAGAAACTGAAAGAGTCGCGTGCTCGCCAGAAAAGCTATGCTGATAAGCACCGTCGGGATCTAGAATTTAACGTAGGTGATCGGGTATTCCTGAAAGTATCTCCTTTCCGTGGTGTCAGGCGTTTTGGAATCAAGGGCAAGTTGAGTCCTCGATTTATTGGACCGTTCGAAATCCTGGAGCGTATTGGGGAGGTTTCTTATCGTTTGGCTTTACCTCCTCAGTTATCTCATGTGCATAATGTTTTCCATGTATCTCTCCTGAGAGGATACAATTATCATCCACTGCATGTTGTATCTTATCCACTTGATCAGATCCGGCCTGATATGTCTTTGTCTGAAGAACCGGAAGCGGTTCTGGACCGTCAGGAACGAGTCATGAGAAACAAAGTCATCCCGTTAGTAAAGATTCTTTGGAAGAATCACCCGGAGCGTGAAGCTACCTGGGAAACTGAAGAGTCAATACGAGCTAGTTATCCGCAGTTCTCGTTTTAATTCGGTATGTCCTTGTTTTGTTTTCCGTTCTCCTTTGTTTTGTTTCCGCTCTCTTTTTCTTTCTACTTCCTGCAAATTTCAAGGACGAAATTTTTTTTGTTAGTGGGGAAGAAGTTGTAATACCTGAAATTCAGATAACCTATAAAATGACCAAATTACCCCTGAAGCCATAACACTTAATAAATCACTTATAACAATTCTGAATTAATTCCAAACTTCTGAAAACGAACTACATATCAAGTAATTAAAATTCTGGGATAACATTACATTATATTGAATGTACAAAAATTACAAAATCACATATATACATATGCATGGTCCGAAAATTTAATTAAATAAACTTTATATATATTTTGCAAAATCATTTTAATTAGATAATTACAAAATAAATTAAGGAATTATATGCAAAATCAAAGTGTGATCTTGAGCTAACTTATGGGCCGAATTTCCTGAGTATATCCCCCCTCCTAGTCGGTTATTATTATATACAAAATCAATTTATTATTTTGTAAAACCTATTTTGCCGAAACCCTAAATATCGACACACACATAATTCGACCATACCTTCATTCGATCTTCTGGACGTGAGCTAGCATTTTTATGGGGTTGATCAAAGTGTAAGCAAGCTAGGAAAAATAGGAGTCGAGTTGTGGAATCCTTTGTTCGATCGTGGTACACCTTTCTTGTCCGATCTACTTCGCTCGATAGGTATAAAATAATACGACTAAATCTTACGTTCTATAATTGATCTAGAATTTTTCTAATGATCTATATATTGTATATAACTCAGTAAAAATGTCGAACATGGATCATGCAAGTTAAACAAGGCGTACGAATTTGTAAGAGTTAAAATACACATGAATTCCAAATAATGTCATACGATTTTTCTGAGGTGTAACTATAATTTTTACATGTCCTATACTGATAATATAAGCCTAGAAAAATAACCACATGATTTATAGAAGCTCAAAATAATTGATGTGAATTATTGTTCATAATCGGTTTATATGAAAAATGAAGAAAATAAGAAGAAAACCCTAGAATGGATTAGGGTTAGGGTTAATATGTATAGATCTGATGTAATTAATGTTTTAATGATGATGTCATGATGGTTTAATGATTGGTTAAAACTAGGGTTTGTTTTGGTGAAATAAAAGGTTATACGGTTTGTTTTTAAAAGTATAAGGGCTTGTTTTGTCAACTTTGAAACTTCTAGGATATTTTTGTAATTTCATATAAGTCAGTAGGAATGTGAGAAAAATATAACTTGAGGGTTCTAAGTGTAAATGTGCAAGAAAATGAATTAACTATATTTATAAGTGTCGATTTGCAATTAATTAAAATAGAAGGACTAAAAGTGTAAATTTGGGAAAATTGAAGTTATTTTGAGTAAATAATGTCATTCAGGGTGTAATGGGTAAATTTGAGTATTTATGGGATTGATATGTAATTATAAATAAATTATGATTTAAATTGCAAGTTTGGTAAAGTTAAGGGACTAATTGTGTAATTATTAAATTTTGAGGGTCAAATTTGTATTTCATATAATTCTGAGGTGAGGTTCTGCAAATTTGTAAAACTAAAGTATTTTCATTTTAAACCTTTGAAGTTAATGAAATTGCAATTAAAACCCTAAACTATGAAAATGGTCATAACTAACCCTGAACTTTTGTAACTTGATAAAAGGGTACTTTAATTCCATAATGATCTTGAAATAGGATTTAACCAAATCTGGAATATTAACATATTACTAAATCTGGAAAGTTACAAATAGAAAGGTAAAACTAAAAGTAATAATCTGAGTTTGAATAATTCATAATTCCGTCTTCTACTTCTTAGGTGTGAAGAAGGAGAAACCCTAATCTCAGCTTCGTGTTTGTTTCCTTTCTGTTGAGCTAATAAGGTACAGATATTCCGTCCTTTCAGTAAGGGCTTTTCAGTTCTTTTTCTTTCAGAATTCATTTCCTTATTAGGATTCCCTATACCTTTGCTATGTTCCCTTTTGTTATGAACTTTCGATGTGATCGTTGATTTGAAATCTTTTGCCATGTACCCTTAAGATAATATTTTGATTATTTGATAGTATGCCCGACCTTTGTTCTACAGTTTAATATTACGAGCCAATCACTAGACATGAGGGTTTCATGTCCATGTCATTGACGCACCTCTGACATGACTCTAGGGCAGGAGAGTGATGACCTGTTCCGTCCCTTATTTATTATTTGCTATGGCCATTATAATTATGATTATTGATTTGTCTGTGGGGCGTATGGGTGCACTCTAGATTTGACCTGTTATCTGTATATGTTATATGTTATTATATCTGGTGACTGATTGTGTGTGCGATACACGTCTTTCACTTTTGTCTGAGAGCTGATCACTCTACACATGTATGTTTTATTATATTAGTATGCTATGGTATCGTAAGTAGTCTAAGCTCGTGATGAATTGCTGTGTTTTGTTTTCTAAATCTGGTTTCACTTTGTTCTTTTCTTTCATTCATGATTCATTTCTCATTCCTTTCATTTTGATTTCGTATCGGTATGATTTCGTATTCCTGATTTGCTTTTGTATTTGCTACTTGCTATTTGTTTCCGTTATCTATATATCTGTTCACTGGGCTTTTGAAGCTCAGCCGCATTTCTTTTCCTGCGGCAGGTACTTAAGCTAGGAGCTGGGTTTAGCTTTGGGATGAGAGCGATCTATTTCGGAGTCGACCTTAGTTATTTAGCTTTACCATTTGAACTTCTATTTATTTTATTATGCCATTGTTTAGGCATTTGAATATTGGATTTTTGTACTTAAGCTATTTTGTCTTGCATTTTGATTTAAGTCATGTTGACTTATTTTGGATTTAATGTTAAGACTTATGAGGTTTTATTTATTGAATGTTCTGTGACTTCTGATATGCCACCATTGTTGTGATATCTTTACCCTTGTCGGGTTGGGGTGTTACAATCACGCCCCCGGAATTCCATTCCGCTGCAATCCAAATTTTGGGGGTGTGACATATGTCTTAGTTCAAGGGGGAGAAATAGAAATAAATCAAGTTTACAACATATTGGATCAAAGGCTTTAACCATTACAAACCTCAAGGGCTGTTATTGTCAAAGTGTCAAAAGTTTGTCACATTAAGACTTTGAGTAAACTAGAGAACAAGTTAAGGGACTGAAATTGTCAAATGGTCAAACTTATTACAATATAAGTCAAAACTATTTTGATAAAACACACAGTAGTCAGAATAAATTGCAAAAAACCCGCCAAAAGCTCAATACATCTAGTTCTTTCGATTTTGCTCTGAAAACTCAATTGTAAGTGTTTATAATGATCATTTGTGTCGTGTAATCACTCGCTCAACTTTTCTGTGGTCAAATTTCATGATTGTCAAATTAGGGTTTATAAACCCAGTTTGGGCATTTCTTGATTGTTGTGGTTTAGTCTAATTAAGTAAGTACAATAGTAAAACAATATGTTTTAGAGTTTATAGCAATCGTTTAATTGAGATAAACAACATCAAGGATTGAAAATTGAGATTGTTAGGGTTTATATAGTCGAGTTTATGTGCTGATGTTTAATTTGTAATGTGTTTAAGTGTTTGTGTGGTGGGATATGCTTATATGTGTGTCTAGAGTATGCGCTTTAACTGTCATAACTTGAACCTCACTCAAAATCTTAAACGAATGGTTACATATGTTTGAATCGTCTGTGGTGATTAATGTGCTACTGTCATTGGATTTCTGAGTGTTTGGTTTTGATTAGAACATGGTTAGGATGTTAGTTGATCATAGCTTATGACTTATATCTGAATGGCATGAAATCTGAATGATATGAATGTCTCCGAGTAATAGTTTCAATTGGATGTCTTCGACTTTGCCTCTGAGTTAGGAGTTTGATTACATCCTTCGACTTACTCTCCGAGTAAGGAGTATAGTTATAAAATCTTACAAAAATCCTTTGAGTAAGTGTTTATTTTTTTTATTCTTCGACTAAGGATTTTATTAAAATTTTCTAAGTTAACTTTTTTCTCCGAGAAAGTCATGGATTTTTCAAATCCTTCGAGTTTGTAACTCTCCAAGTAAGGCACTAGTTGTAAGGTTCTCCAAGTAACAAATGAACTACAAAATTCTTCGAGTAACTTAAACTCTTCGAGTAACTCTGAATTTGTAGACTTAGTGAATTTTTTCTTCTTCTTTAAGTGTTGAATTCAGTAAAGTTGAGTGTACTTGCTTATATATGGATTGTTTGTTCGATATGTAGATGTTATTCATGATTAAGTCTCACTATGTGATGCATCATATTAGTTAGGCAAAGATCGTGCAATAAGAAACTTACATTAACATAGATATGCAATTTCCATTGTGTGTTGTTGTTTGTGTTTGTGCTTCACAGGTTAATCATGTCTCAAGCATCCGTTACTAGAAAGGATATGATCCCAGAAGGAGATGAACGTAAGATCAGTGACTCCAACTCAAGAGTAGACTTCGAGACACTACCATGTCATCCTTTGTGTAAAATAATGGTGGAAATACTCAAGAGGCACTTCGTCAGTTCTGTTATGACCAAGTCAGCAAATGTACCTGAAGTCTACATGAACCAATTCTGGCACACCTTGTTCATCAGTAGAGACAACAAAACAATGTCAGCTACCCTTGATAGCACAGAGATCCAGTTTGATGTTAACACTCTTCGTGATGTTCTTGATCTTCCTTCAGAAGCTTCGGGCCCTAAAGGCAGATTCTACAACGACCCTGATTTTGAAACCATGGCCGGGACATTAACACGCCTCGGTTATGATGATTCGGGTGATGAGCTAACTTCTCACTCTAAGGTGGATAGGAAGCATATCCCTCAACTTTGGTTAACCCTTTACTCCATTATCAACCACTGTATTACCGGGAAGGAAACCGGCCTTGAACACCCCAGACTTGAACATCTAATGTTCTTTTGGGGTGTTGTCAACTTCTTTCATATGGACTTTGCTCAGTACATATGGAGAGATATGATCTACCAAGCTTAACAATTCAACCAGAAGAAGGGATACAAAATACCCTTCCCATGATTCACAAAACTGTTGATTTCACACTTCATGAAAAACCATCCAGGAATTGACAAACAATTAAATGAGAAAGCTCATACAGAACAGATGGATCATATACTCACCAGGGTTAAAGTTCACATGACCAACACCACTAAACAAGGTTTGAGAATTCCACCCAGGATGTTATCAGAAGCAGTGGTGGCAACTGAAGCTTACAGATGGTATGACAAGGCAGAACATGAAGGAACAGTTGGGATAACAATAAAGGGTACAAGCTCAACAAGAGGCAGAGGAAGAGGAAGACGCAATACTGTCCCAGCAGCTTCTTCAAGAACAAAGAAAGTCACAAAAACCGAGAAGAGGAAACTGAAGCTCAGAGACGAGCCCACTGAGGAAGATGAAGAAGAGGAAGTAGATCTCAGGAAAGAAAGCAGGAAAGAGCTTATAACAATCAAGAAAGAATTAGCAAAGCAAGTTAAAGGATTGGGCAATGGCAAGGGAAAATCGATCAAAATGACAGACCAATCTTTTGAACCCATTGAACCACCCATGACCAAAGAATAAGAGATAGCTCAACTCGAGAAAGCTGCAAAGGAAAACCAAGCTAAATGGATGGCTGATCAGGAGAAACTCGAAAGAATAAAGAGAGGCGAAGGATCAGCTTCACATGTTGAAGAAGAACAACCTTTATCTCAATCTGAAGAGGATTCAGAGGCAACAAACTCAAAGTCTATCACACTTAGTGAATCTGAGGGTCAATCAGGAGAGTTAGATCAAAGTGTACGCACACCCTCACCATTAGGATCTCAATCAGATGAAAATGACAAAGATGAAGAAGAAAAAGATGATGAAGAAGAAGATAAAGAGGATGAAGATGATGAGGATGATGATGATAAAGACAATGAAGGAGATGAGGAAGATGACGAACAAGATGACAACCAAGGTGACAATCCTATACCTTCTCCACAACCATCATCTGTGGGTCAATCCTCCAGTGAGCTCAAAGACTTAAAAGAGCAGCTTACTGCACTGCAAAATAAGGTAACCACACTTCAACAACCAGACGAAAGTGAGCTCAACGCCTTGAAAGAGCAGTTCACCACTTTACAATCTTAAGTGACGGCACAACAAACAGACATCAATAAGTTGAAATCTTATGATCATGAGCGAGCAACAGAGCAATATCTTAACACTCACCTGTCACAAGAAGTCAGCAGACTCCTTAATGAGACACTTCCTGATCTCCTTAAGGAATATGTCAAACGAAAGCTGGATAGGATTGTAGCTAATCAAGTGAAAACCACACTAATCACGATTCAGACTTTACCATCCAAGCCTTCTATTGCTGAACTCAAGGAAAAGTTGCTTGAAGCTATCATCGGTGACCCGGAAGAGGAAGATCTTCGTAAGGCCTTGTTGAATTCGATAAAGAAAGCTGAGAAGAAAGGGGAGTCGTGTAAGAGGTACAAGCACAACAAGCGTCGTCATGATGATCACGACAAAGATGACTCAGCAAAAAGAAGCAAGAAAAGTTCTAAATCGACTGGCCCTTTTACAACAATGCCTTCTTCCGGCATTCAACAAACAAGCCAAGACAAGTTCGTACCTCTAAAAACCGGAGCATTTGATGAGGCTGAACCTCATGAAGATTTAAGCATTGATCAAGAAACTGCTGCTGCCCCACCTAGATATGAAACTGTGCCAGCACCACCAGCTGATGCTCCACGCATACCTGCACCAGAATGGGTCGACCCTGACGTCGTGAAGTTTGAATGGTTTGAAGCAATGGTGGATGCGTATCCAGATGTTTCAGAAGATGAAGTGCCAGTCGAAGGATCTATTGTGGACTTCACTAAAAGATTGAAGAAGGTGATGAAAGTTCAGAAGTTATAATTGTCTGATATCATCAGAGTCCGCAAAGCAGGATTCTCAGAGTTCAAGACTGCAACAACATCACATCTGGAATTTAAATACAATCTGGAACAAGTGGTGCGGGCTCTGGCTGAGAATGTAAATTGGGATGATGCTAACTCTTCTCATCCGAATGATAACTTTCAACTTCGGGATTACTCGCAACCCCTACCTCTTATCGGGCATTCTCACAATCCGAAGATACCCAAGGCGTATTTCTTCAACAACGACTTGGAGTATCTAATCTATGGTAACACGAATCCAGAAAAATGGTATGCTACATCCCTCACCAAGTTCCAGGTGGCATCATACATGTTAGAAGGTTTTGAAGAACACATCAACGAATTATTCATCAAATCAGTTGAAGAATATAACGATGAAGCCGTTCTAGGAATCTATCACTGGCCGGATATGAGGAAATGGTTTTATAAATGGAAGCTTACTTTTACGTCTAAGACTAAGGTGTTTCACAAAAGTAGGATTCTCTCCATCACAAGTGCAGAAACATAATCAAAATATGGGTATAATTTTATGACAAAGATCACTGTGAGAAAACAAGATGACCAGGAATACACTTTCAATGAAGCTGATTATCGCTACTTGAACATCAACGACATTGATGACATGTATCTCCTTAAGATTCAGGGAAAACTCGAGCATCTACCTGGTCGTCTCCAATACGAAATCATCAACTCCGTTCTGATCTACATCCGTAGTATTGTGATCCGAGCAAGAGTTGAAGACGTTCATCTTGGGGTAGAAAGCTACCAGAAGAAATTGAATCTGGTCAAACCTAATCTCAAACCTCCGGGGATAGCAGAAAAGAGGCCTTATACCTTCGGTGATAGACCATTTGGAGTAGTATTCATTAGAAGAAGCACACCAAAGTTTATGGGCTATGAAGAAATTCACAAGTTTAGCGATGAAACGTTGGTACAAGTGAAGTCTGAGCTTATGCATATTCTGGAGAACAATAGACAAGGGAGGAAGCAGGGGTGGCTAAGGCATATGACGTGGACGAGAAATGATATCAAACAAGCAGTCAAGTTCATCGACCGAATTGACCGAAGGATTCAGTTTCGGGTGCAAATGAGAAGGCTAGAAAGCTACGTGGGTGGACGAGCAAGAATTCCTAACATTCTCACTTTCCGTCATCCTGAGCAGTAATCACTTGTATCATTGTAACATTTCATCATCATTCATCATTTGTTATATTTGACTATGGCTTGTGCACACATCGCAGTGCACAACCCGTTCTTGTAAAGAAAGGACCCTGAGGTACGGTTCAGTGCCTCAATCCTGATATAAGGAGCGAAAGCTTCTTACTTTTGAGTAGAATTAACCAGAATTTTTCAAATTCTTTCAAAATTCTGCTCAAAAGAACAAGTATTCCCTTGTTAAGGGGGAGTACTTGAAAACAAAATCTTTGTTCTATACAACAAAAAGTTCTTGAAATTCTTCCCGTAAACCTCAAAAAGCATATTTTAATCAAAAGTTTAACAAAAACAACATGAATATGCTATTTTTGAGGGGGAGAATAAAGATGTGATTAAAATATGGTAATAAAAAGTTGAAATCTCGTATGAGCTCGACTCAGAATTGAACCCTCGAATTGACGATATCAAAAGTCAGTAATCGAAAAGACATGTCCGGGACGGGTAATAATTTCAAGCCGGTTTATCCGGTGATGTAAACGTGTCTCGCAAAGGACGTGTATGAGTAGAATGTACCGATTTCGAGAGATTTTCCTTGAATATGATCTGGACGGGTAATAATTTCAAGCTAGTTTTACTAGTGATGTAAACGTGTCTCGCAACGATCATGTTCATTGAAAATCAATCAATTCAAAAAGTGCTAACTCTGCCCGACATGTGCAAATTTACCTTAAATACTTATGAGCACATGTTAAGGGGGAGTATTTCTGAAAATCACAAAACTCTCAAAGTGTTAACAAGATACGTTTTTACGATCATAAGCACTTTGAGAGATTTTCAAAAGATTGGTTTATGTCAACAATAGGATAGTCATGGAGATATAAGGTGACTAAGGTTAGGAAAAACCGTCCTATGATCCGCCAGAGCCGGAGGGATCTACCCAAGGACAATACCAATAGTTTAGAACTAGAAAGTCCTAGGTATGATGAAAAAAGGAGAAAATAAATGAAAGGAGAACGAAGGGGTTGAAGAATGAAAAAGAAAAGTAAAGAAAAGGGTGAAAAGAAATAGCCCTCCATTTGATCAACCTTAGGGCAGACACCGGGTTCAATACATGTGCTACTGGTTGTTACTACGGTAACACCGGTATTGAAGAACAAGCCATCATGGACCCAGTGACGCACTGCACTAAACCTTCTAGCCACTCAGGTGTCTCTCAAAAGACACTTGTTTCATTTCTCGCGGAGAACCCTTCATTATCTATCGACCTCTCACTCCGAGATGTGTTGATATTGAAAAAGGAGGCACTCTGCTCCATGCCTCCGATGACCAAAAATAAGCACTTGATTGAGTCTAAAGCCACGAGATACATCAAAGATCTCTTAGGAACACTTAGCATTATTACACTGGTTGTTCAACAAAAGGAACACCAGTTGTAAATTATAAGAGTGTCCTACGCAGGTCTTAGTAATCTGCCGAGAACATTCATGAGAGAATTCACAAATTGTGATTCTCAGTGATTGAAGGGAAATCCTGCCAGGGTCAACATCAAACAGCCCTGACAGCAGGGCACTTCGGTAATCCCCTGTGGATTAGGCTTAGTGGTTCCAAACGGTCTACAGTCGTGGAGTGATACTTCGGTATACTTCAGCGATTCATCTGAATCATTGAAACACTTCGGTGTATCTTCTGGTTCAGGAATGGCCTTGGGTAGGATTAGAGAAATCTTCACACTATGCTATTGACGATCTCGAAGTCCGAATCTGTAATTGCCGGATGATTTATTGCTAACTGTTTACCTGCTGGAAAATCATGGAGACAGGGAGTACCACTACCACCATTCCATCATGCTCATATCCCGAAGATAAGTTCTCACAAAGACTAAGAGATAACAAAAGTTCAAAGAGGATAAAGAAAATTCAAAGATCGAGCAGAAAAAAATTTCACAAGTTAAAGATTGAAGCTTATGAAGTGAGAAACACTTGAAGAACAAAAGTCAAAAGACATATGAGCATGGTGGAAAAGACGTAAAGACACTGTCATCAAAGAACATTGGTGGAAGGTAGATTAAGACACCACCATATCACATAATTTAAGAACAAAAGAACAAAGATGCAAAATGACGTCGAAGCCAAAGAAGCAAAGATGACGTCAAGCAACCTTGATGACCAATACGTAGGGGGAGATTGTTGGGAACACGTTATTAATTATCAAATATTGATCATAGATTGTAATAGGTTGCTTAAGCCTTCATGTTAGTTTTATGACTCAGCCTATGTAGAAGGCCCATGGGCTGTGTCTATTTATTTAGTTTATTTAATATTGTTAATTAGGGCAAAAGCCCCCCTTTTTTTTAGGAAAACTTTAAATACCCCCTCCCTTGTAGGGAGAGGGTTGGTTGGTTAATGTGATAATCATATTTCATTATTCTTAAGTAACCTTCTACTCTTTCTCTCTCTAACTTTCTCTCTCTAGAATTAAGGTAGCTTGTGTGATAAATGTAAGTAACAACACTTGATGTTCCAAATTCTTGATTGCATTTATCACCCTTTATTCTCCAACTATCCATCATGATTGCAAAACACACAACAGCGCAGTCAAAGTCAAGTAAAGTATCAATGATAACATGAAGTATATGGGAACCAAATAACGTTATACTTAAAAACAAAGGCCAAGAGTATTGGTGATACCAAAATGAAGAAACCAACAATAAGTTAGCGTCAAACTTGGTAACTTCTAAATAATCCCAAAAAGTAATAAAAACAGGAAAATAGTCTAAAAAACGGTATCTTTTACATAACACAATAAAGTAATAACAATGGCCATTACAACTTACAACGGTAATCAACGGGCTGGAATCTTTCCATACTATGAATGTGGAAATGTCAGTATATGTACATGGCTTTCCATACCTCACTCCACATTTGGCTGCTAAACTAGATTGTCAAACAACCAACTTGTTCCCTTGGCTTCTGGAGATAGTCGATCAATCTGTACCAATAAAATAACGGAAACCTCCTGCAAGTATCATACAAAACCTTTACATTGATTCTTTCCACCCTCCTCACCTCAACATTAGCATGTAAAGCTGCCATTTCTTGGATACCCTAAAAACAAAAGAGACCAACCTATCAATGATCAGGGGATGAATATTTTTGGCCACTCTTAGATACTGTATTAATCACAAAACCTGGGAGCATATTTTCCCGACACAGTTTTGCCCACGTCTAAAAAAATGTATTGGTGTTGCAGCTGCACTGTACTATGAAGGTGGATGCGACGTCCCTCAAAATTTCACGACAACAACATCAACAACATCAACTGAAAACATGAATTTATATGAAAGAACATATCCTTAATAAGCCGTGGAACTCCAAAGACGATTGGAAAGCTCTGAAACTCTGAATCTATAAGAATAAATATAAGAACACACATACATTTGGCCAAAGTTAAATAAAACACATTTTACAGCACCCATGATTGCTCACACCTCATAACATCGGGGAACAACAGCGTATCACCCAAAACAACGACATACAAATGACAATTGACTAAAAAATATGCAAACAAATATCTACACACCCCTTATCATTCTCAATGCGGTAACAACGGGTGTTGAGTTAAGCCAACATCGCATCCAACCATCTTACCACTTTACACAGCCCCACAAAAGCAAAACCTCAAATATCATTACAATCAGATTAAACATATCATGTAGCATGCATTAAATAGCAACCATGGCCACAACTTATACACAACGTAAAAAGTTATAACTCAGCACCGAACACTCGACCCTAAACAACATCAGGAAAAAAAGCCTATGACCACAATTCTAATACAATTCAGTTTCGCACTCAACCACCCTAACATTTTACTCACCAAATAAATAGCTTGTTTCACGCATGAAACCAACCCTTCTGAACCCTACTTATAGGCAGGGTATAAAATTGACAACCGTAACAAAGCACAAACTTTAAACGCCATCACAAAGCATCGTCGAATAGAGATTATACAAAGTGTATAAAATCAGTACTGATGACCACACACGACAACCTAAAAGACATCAGAAAAAATAAAGAAAAAGAAACAAAATGTGTATGAATCCACTAATCACATAAAAATAAGAAAAATGTTTTCGAAAACGATCATCGACAATTAAAACACACCTTGTAGCACATCACAAATAATAAGCGCGTATGATCACATATGCAACTCATCACAAAGGTTAAACAAACACAAACCCGAACCCACCATTTCACACACATAAGTCTCATCACAAAGGCTAAACAAACACAAAATCAGACCCGCCATTTCACTGACAGCATACGAAGTAATATGGAAACAAAAGCAATCATCATAAACTGATTCAAAGTTGCAAAATATCAACTCACAAAACAAAACAAATAACCATAATCCAAAAATAGTAAAATCACATGGTATATGAATATACCTCTTTCATAATGCGACTTTAACAAACCATCAAACACTAAATAAGCTGATTTCGTATCTGCAACAACAAATGGCATTGATGCTTCTGTAACCTAAACCCTCAAACAACAATGCATTTGACATTCATATTAGAAAACGTCAGCAAACATCAGCAACACACCAAACACCTAAAGTAAATTACATAGATACACCTTCCAGAACATAAACTCCAATGAAAGTAGCCTTAAAATACACTCACATGAACATCCAAAATTAGGGTTTATAAACGTACATACAGGACTGAGAATCATCGTTCACACACAACACCAGCCTGTGAAAACATGAACACAAACATGTATGATGACGTATTGACGTTGACGTACCCTCCGAACAGCTTGAAGGCCTCCCTTCCGAGATTACTCAGATGCTACACTCCGAAAGACTTGGGCTAACCTTCGAAAGTCTCCTCTGGCGTAAAATCATTCTCACACAATGATTACCAGCATGGGAATCCGCCAGTCGAAGCTCTAATACCTTCCGAGCTGTTTCCTTTAAAGACAGAGGCATGCTTAGACCAAGTCAAACCCACGTTCTCCACCCTATCAAGGCTTTCCCACCAAGATAGGGATTGTGGTACATAATCCAAACAATCAGCTAAAAACATAGGACACCCCATGATCTCCGATTTCAATGCAGAGGCCTGCTCAAGTCTATTTTCACCACATATAAATAGCTTGGCAGGTCACAAAGGTTTAGATACGTTCTCAGCACCTACTTTACTCATTTACACACTTATTGCAATCATAAATGCATACTTACTCTCACACCGGAGGTAATTCGCAGGGCTCAACCCCTGTGCATCACTTAACGTAGTGTTTCCATTTGTTTTGTCACAGGTTACTCAAAGCTTGGCAAGCCATCACACAACCCCTAATCTTTCGATCATCATCGCAAGGCCTAATAGTACTTTTATTTGTACAATCAATGTACAATCAGAACTATCCACTAATAACCTCAAAACTTGTGATTGCAACAAATAATATTTTTTACTCCAATAGATAATATTCAAAGAGCTTATGTAAACTAACCTAAAAAGATAAACCGTAAGCAAAATCTTGCACTGCTGAAGCTCTTCGAGACTAAAACACAACTTCTAGCAAACCATTAAAAAAATCAAAACTCATTATAACATATTAGACATATCACAAAGATCAAACAAACATAAACACGTATCCACAAACTAAAAAAAAAAGAACCGAAATACCTTACATTAATAAATCAGGCGTCAATAAACCACGTCATCGAATCTTGAAACACCAAAACCCTAAACGCCCACCGCTCTCAGAAATCACTATGTATAATGAGAACAAGAAATCACAGACCAAAGAAATGACTAGGCAATTGCTTTTCTACATGGATCTAGCACCTATATAATGCAAAACCACATGTATAGCATGCAACCAACACCAGAGATTTTAGTGGCCAAATGAAATGGTAGTGAAAGACAGGTGTACAACACACAGCTAACCTTGCAACTAAGTGGAATCATAGTAGATAACCCACCAACAAACCACCTATCAATATTTTAATCCCAAAAAGCCGACGGCTCGGCTCGACTTCGACGTGTGAATAGTGTCGGCTCAATTCGCGGCTCAACCGTACACCCAAGACGCCCCACTCCCTCAAGCCAATCTTCAAGCCGGCGGGTTCGAAACAGTGACGACTCCCAAACCAATTCAATGAATGTTATATAGTATAATATCATGAGTTTATAAGAAATATGAATATTTATATTATTTTTATTTAATTTGAGCTAGAATGAGATAAATAGATAATGAGTATGAAATTTCATGAAATGTCTCGCAATCTTAACAATTTTAGACAACAACTACAATACCTCATTTGTGTTATATAGTCATCAACCACAATAAGTTTTTTTTATCCTTCTGTCGCCGCATAGCGTGAACATTCAATTTGTTTCTTTTATATATAGAAGAAACTCGTTTAACGGAATTATGAGAATTAGTTGGCCTATTAATCTCCTCATAATGTTTTTCCATAGTAGCAATAGTGGTTATAAGTCCAACTGATTATGATCATTAAACCGCAGTTAAGGTTGCCCTTGAATAGGTCAAAAACCGTTGCAAGCTAGTAATAAATCAGTTCCAACAAAGTCACAAACTCATCAGTATACTTGCGGATATGCTTGCTCGCTGATGAACTTTCTCACTGAATGAGCTTGCTCCCTGAGCATAGTCACTAACTACTTCTCTCACTGATGAGCTTTCTCACTGAAGAGTCGAACCCTCTAATGAGACTACTCTCGGATGAGCTTGTTCATATTATACTCACTGAAGAGTATAACTCACCAAACTCATCAGCTATCTGATTTCTTCCGTACCAATATTCTGAATTTGAGAGATTCAGTAACTTGATAGATGTACACTTAGTATATCCAATCCCATTTTCGAGTATGACCATATCCTTTAAGTGAACTAAATTTCCAACACTTCTGAAATTCAAAATAAACTAAATTACCAAAATGAACCATTTTTGTACCTCATTTATAGATATGAACTTTTTTTCCTCCAAAAATGGCCTAGGTGCACCCCAAACCAAGGCCACCTGATACTATTAAGCGCACCTATATAATACTTCAACATGACGTCATTGCATCTTAGTGAGGGGCACAAGAGGTGGAGCACTTAGGTGCTTTTTTTTGTTAGGAATACAAATATTCATATGAAGACTCGGTCACCCCGAGTATCAGTTGGCATTAACTAGCTCATAGGATTAGTAGTAATATTAGTAATAGTTTAGTTATTAAAGTAATTGTGGAGTGGGTCAGGTCTTTACCCTCTGTCAGCTCACTCCACAGCCCACACGGGGCATCTAATATTGTACTATATAAAGCCCTTCCCACACAAGGGAAGGGTTGGACCTTTCACACATTAATCTAACCTTATCTTTTCTCTCTCTACAAAGGCTCCCAACTTTCTATTTCTCTCTCTAGAATTCCTTCACTATTCGGCCTAATCTAAACCATACGAGTTATATGTGTTTGTGAACATCTTACAATTGGTATCAAGAGCCATGGCTAGGTTCATTTGAGTGTATGTTCACGAATTTCTTTGGTTAGTTTTTGGTTTTGAGGTTGTTTTTTGGTTCGAATAGTATTTCAAGGAAAATCAATAGTTCGGCTTTGTTTGTCGTTGAATCTGTTAAAAGGCTTGTACTTTCATGTTTAAGTGTGTTGTATAAGCTATGTCTAGTAGTTGGATTGCGTGTTTCATTCGTTGTTAGGAAGTTTGAGTAAATTCGAGTGGTATACTTAAGTTTTTCTTGGTTGCGATTTAACCCTCGATAAGGTGTTCTTGTTTGCGATTTGAGGGTTGTTTGGAAAAGTGCAGTTGCGATTTGGTGTGCATCGGAATTGCGATTTGGCGTATTACTTTAAAGGGAAAAGAAGACAAATCGCTAGAAAGGGACTGTTTTGGCGTTTTGCGTGTTGCGATTTGACCAGATAGCGACTGTTCTGTCTTATTGTGTCTTGCGATTTGACAAGTTGCGATTTGAGGCTTTCGGGGTTGCGATTTGAGTGTGTTTGCGATTTGACAAGTTGCGATTTGACTTGTTGCGATTTGACGAATTGCGATTTGACCTGTTGCGATTTGACGTTGCGAGTTGACACTTGCGATTTGACTCATTTCGATTTGGTTAGTTGCGATTTGACTTCTTGCGATTTGACAAACTGTGATTTGACTTGTTGCGATTTGATCAGTTGTGATTTGACTTCTGTAACTTGAATTTTTGAAGATCAATATTGTAGTTTACTTTTGGTTATTCGTTTACGGTTTCTTTTGTCAATTTTAGAAAATCCCGCGAAAGATCCAATTTCTCGGTTTAAATCACAAGAGTTGTAAAATCTCGTCTACATCATGACAAGCACTGCTTCTGATGACATTCAAGCTGTCGGGTCCGATACCCACCCTCCTATGCTGGATAGGACGGATTATGAGTCGTGGGCACAAAGAATTCGACTCTACTGCTTGGGAAAAGAAAATGGATTTAACATTCTTAAATCCATTGATGAAGGACCATTTCAAATGGGCACCACTCGAGATGCAGTGGTTACTGCTGAGGATGGAACGGTCACTTTTGGGATTGATAGGCCAAGTCAATACAATGATCTGAATGAGGAAGAAAAGAAGCGGTATGATGCTGACATCCGAGCTTCCAATATTGTAATTCAAGGCCTGCCCAAAGATGTTTACAAACTCGTCAACTTCAACACTGAAGCCAAAGCTGTTTGGGACAATGTCAAGATGCTTCTGGCTGGATCAAAGTTAACAAAAGAAGATCGTGAGTCACAATTGTATGATGAGTTTGAGCATTTCAAGATGAACCCTGGTGAAAATATCACTGATTACTATGTGAGGTTTCACAAGCTGGCAAACGACATGAGAATCATCAGAATGACTATGCCAAACATCCAACTCAATTCCAAGTTCGTGAACAACATGTCACCTGAATGGGACAGATTTGTCACTGCAGTCAAGCTCAACAAAGGTTTGAGGCAGACCAATTATGAACAGCTATATGCTTATCTTCAACAACATGAAAAGCATGCTGTTTATGATCGTCTACTCAGGGAGAAACTCAATCCAACAACAACCAATGATCCACTCGCATTATTTGCTCAATCATCAATGCACCCACAACCTACTATGAACCCTCAGCTGGATTCAGGGTATTCTCTCACTGATCAGAGGATTGATGATCTTTCCAATCAAGTCTCCTTGCTTGTTCAACAGTTCCGAGCAACACTCCCCCAAACCAACAATCAACTTCGAACTTCCTCAAACCCACGCAACCAAGCAACTGTGGAAGATGGAAGAATTATTGTTCAGAATGTTCAAGGAAGACAAAATGTGAATCTAGGGAATGTTGGTAGGGGGAATGTTCAAAACAGAGGAGGAAATGTCAACCAAGGAGGAAGGAAAGCAAAGTGTTACAACTGTGGTGGGTTGGGACACATTGCTAGGAATTGCAATCAGCCCAAGCATCCTCAGAACTCTGATTACTTCAAGGACAAGATGTTACTGATGCAAGCTCAGGAGAAGGGAGCAGTTCTGGATGAGGAAGAGCTTTTGTTCCTTGCTGGTGATGGGGGAAACACATTTGATGCAGATGTGGATGACCAACCGGTTCAAGATATGGCCCTCAACGACCCAAACATCTTCCAAGCTGAAGATTGTGATGCATTTGATTTGGATGTTGATGATGAACCCACTGCTCAGACTATCTTCATGGCCAATATATCTTCTGTTGTCTCATCACCTCAACAAGCTGGTCCTTCCAATGCATCTGTCATATCTGAGGTACTAAAACTTTATGAAACATATAACATGGTAGATGAACAGAAGATTCCCACCGAAGTACAACAGACAGACGATGTTGAATCAGATACTGTTACTATGGGAAACAGCAATGTTATTTCATATGAACAATATGTGAATCACAACGATGTGTCTGATGTACCAAGTAGTGCATCTTCTGTTGTAGAAAATGCTTGTGGTGTAGAAAATGCTTGTGTGGTAGTTAATGCCTGTGTGGTAGATAATACTTGTGAGTTGCATGAGAACACCGTGTTTATCCCCGATGACACCTTGATCACTAGGCTTAACATATATAAAGATCAGGTTGCCATATATGAACAACGTGCAAAATTTGAGCTAACTGAACGTGAATAGAAAATGGATTGTCAAATGCGTACATTTGTAATTGAACGTAATTTAAGGGAAGAAACATTAAAAAGGGAGTTAGATTCTTTAAGAACACAACTTAATCAAACTGTTAAGCAAAAACAGGAGATTCAAGAAAGTGTAATTACACTAAAACAGGACTTCAAAGAAAAAGAATCAAAACTCCTAAATGATTTTTCCAGACTTAAAACGTTGAAAAACAAGATTGAGAACAAGTTGTACATACAAGACCAGACCAGACAAACTGCTCAAATGATGCAAAAGCATTAAAAATTATGTGATAAACATAGTGAATATAATGTAGGTGAACCTAAATTAGCTCTTCTTAGGAATGCTAAGGTAGCCCAACCTGCTTTATATGATGGAAATGAAATGCTTAAGACTGTTCATGCACCCCCTGATGTGTCATCACTTGAAGAGAGTAATGAGATAGAAGACAGAAACAGAGAGAGATTAGCTGAAAAAATGAAGGACCCAAAATGTATAGCCAAACAAGTCATAGTTAAACCCCATAATTACTATGAGCAAAATCGGTTGACTATCTTTGCACCTCAAACTAAGTTAATGCCTGAACAAATATTTTGGTCTTTGGACATAGAAAAGAGAAAGGCGGATGCACTTAAGGACAAAACCCCACCCCTTAGGAAAATAGCGGCTGCAACGGTGTATCCTCCCAATACACCTAGGCGCTTAGTTCCGTTAACTCTTCCCACAGAATGTAAAACTCTAATTAGCATATATGTTCTTTGTCAACTATTTGCTGATTTTGATAAAACTTGTAAAAAGAGAATTACACCAACGGGAATTACTGAAGGGGAAAGAGGCTTTGAACTAACCAAAGAATGCTACTTAAATGAGGTTATTCCATTCTTTAAGCTTCTTAAGGAACATTTTGAGGGTATGCAAACAACCCTTAGAAATGACATAAATGAGATGAAAGCAGTATTTAAAGATATGGAAAACGAAGTGTCCCAATGTGCGATAGAACTTAAGAGTCGTGAGATTGAGAGAAAAAACATTCTCATTACCAATGAGAATTTGATTGCTAAATGTGTTGCCCAGGATGTGTTTTATACTGCTACTGATGCTACACTAACTGCTTGTCAATTTCATGAACTGTCTATTGCACTGAATGCTTCCCAGAATCGTGTTGTTGAGCTTGAGGGGGAGAATTGGAAATTGCATGAGAAAATTCAAAATGATGACCATGATAACATGGTTAAACGTTTTTCAAAACTAGAGGTTGATCATCTTAATTTGCAATTAAAATATCAACACTTAGAAGAAAGATGTAAAAACTCAAATGCAAAGACATCTTTGGATGCTCCTGAATTTGATACATATTTTGAATTAAGCAAACGCGATGAAAAAATTCAAGCTCACACTAACACGATTCGACAATTGAGGGCCCAAATTGCCCAATTAAAATCAAACAAATGTGATGAGTATGGCACCCATAAACCATCGTCTTCAGATTCTCAGAATTTTCAATACCAAGACACCATCAATAAGTTACACTATGAAAATGAGTGTTTTCGAGCTGAAAATTCAAAAATCAAACAGCATTACAAAGAGTTGTATGATTCAATTAAAGTCACACGTAACAGTCATAATGAAAAGACAACTTCTTTGTTAAATGAAATCGAGAATCTAAAGACTCAAGTGAAAGGGAAAATGCCAATCATCACTGGTGATAATGTTGTTTCAAAGGTTTCTGCTTGTTGTAAGTATGCTGTGGATGTTGTACCTATTTCGCCTCCCCTTAGGAACAATAGGTCTGCCCATCAAGTATATCTCAATCACCTTAAGGAAAGCCTTGATATCCTTCGTGAGATCGTAGAAGAGGATAGGATTGATAAACCACATAATAGTGCAATTGTTGATGCATGTTTCCTCACTAAACGGTCTCAGGAACTGTTAGAATATGTCATTGGCACAGGTCCTAAGAATGAGAACATCAGAACTCAGTACATCAAAATCAGGAAAACAAATGGCAGTAAAACAAACTAATGTTCCCATCATTGCTTCTACAGGAGTGAAAAGTGACACCAAAGCTAGCGGGTCAAAGCCTAGTGGCAATACAAGGAAAGATAGGACTGCGCCGGCTAAGAGTGATCATGTGAAGAAAGTAGAAGTCCAACCTAGGAACAATAAGTTTGCTTTGAATGGAATGAATCGTGTTGATTCTAGTATTAGCTATAAGCGTACTGTAATTAATTCGAATTCTAATGCTGTTTGTAAAACATGTAACGAATGTTTAATTTCTGGTAATCATGATGATTGTGTTGTTTCATTTTTGATGTCTCCCAATCGATCCCAAGTTAAAAATGTTAGGAAAAATGAACAAAGTAAACAAATTTGGAAGGCAACAGGAAATATATTTGCTAATGTAGGTTATCAATGGAGACCCACTAGAAGGAAATTCACTTTAGGTGATCAGTGCCCCTTAACTAGATTGAATAATCATAAAGTAGTGAATGTTAAGGAATGGAAGTCAACCGGTCGAACTTTGCCTTTAGTGACACAATGCCCTACTACTAGGTCAATGGCTGCTTCTAGTGATGTTTCCACTATAAATGCAATGGCATCTATGATTGAGAGATCGAAGTTGGATGATGATCTCTCTGGGATCCCGGTTGATCAAACAAAGTTTCGAAGCATGATTGGATCTCTAATGTATCTCACAGCTAGTAGGCCAGATCTATTGTTTGCTGTATGCATGTGTGCTTGATACCAGTCCAAGCCTACCAAGAAGCATCTGGAAGCAGTCGAGCACGTCTTTTGATACCTTCAAGGGACTATTCACATGGGTCTCTGGTATCCTAAGGACACCGCCATGGAAATCATGGCATATGCGGATGCAGAACATGCGGGGTGTCAAGATACTTGTCGGAGTACGTCGGGAGGTGCTCAGTTTTTGGGGGAAAAGTTGGTTAGCTGGTCATCTAAAAGGAAAATGAGTACTTCTATATCTTCTACAGAGGCTGAATATATCGCCGTGTCTGCGTGCTGTGCTCAAATTCTGTAGATGAGATCACAACTATCGGATTATGGCTTTGCTTACAACAAGATCCCTCTGTATTGTGATAACAAAAGCGCTATTGCTCTTTGCTGCAACAATGTCCAGCACTCCCGATCAAAGCACATTGATATCCGGCATCACTTCATCAGGGAACAGGTGGAAAAAGGGGTTGTTGAACTTCACTCCGTGAGGACAGAGTTTCAGTTGGCTGATATCTTCACTAAGGCGCTTCCGAGAGAACGGTTTCAATTTATTATCCCGCGACTTAGCATGAAGAGTTTGACTCCAGAAACACTCAAGAGTCTTCAAGAAGAAAACGAGGAGTAAAAGATTTGCTTCACATATCCTTGTATATATTTGTATATATCTTAAACCAAAAAGAAAATAGAAAAATATAAAACCTATAAAAACCATAAAAATCAGAAAAACAAAAATACCAAAAATAGTTCTTCTAGGCGTGTCTTCTGTTTATCGATAACATTTACGGTCCTAGAAATGTAATTCAATAATGACACGGCTCTTTAAATGAAGCTCGAGCATAAGTTATATTAACTGGTTAAAACATGTCTAATCGGCTTGCGGTTACTTCAGACTGCGACCCGTGCTTTATTATGAGGAAAGCATGTCCCCAAAAAGACAGCTATTCCTCCAACTGGGTGAAGTTCACCTGGGCATGGATTACTTTATATCCATGTTTCTTCGATCTGATGTACGATTCAGTGCATCATTTCTTGTATAAGAAAAGAAGTCTTCTTTACATTGCAAGCATTTTCCAATCTATGATTCTTCAGGAAAATACTTGTATGAAAACTTGGTGGTACCATTATTTTTTGAATATCAATCTGAATTGAACTTTTCATAAAAATCTATCACTCAATCAATGACCACAGCTATTTAAATAGAAGACGGGTCATCGATTGAGGGGGAGAGTGATGATTTTCAAAATTCTATATCATCAAAACATGTTACTTTGGACCGAATAAGCAGTGAATTTTATGAAACTTGTTGCTATGAGTCAGGGTATGATTTTTTGTTAACTTCAAAATCTTCCAAACTTATCATACTTGACACTAGCATTCTCCCTCATTGATTGAGGGGGAGTATTGCAATGTTCCATCATCAGAATATATTAAATTTGACCACATTTTCTCCCATATTTTCTAACATATTTAAATCAATTGGGATCACAAATCTCAAAAGGTTTGAAATTTTTGATCGGGGGAGAGAATGTGATTTAAATATAAAACCTGATGAAAATGTGATTCTTTGGACTTAAGTGTAAGCTCTCCCATATGTGCTAAACTCTTTCGTATATCAATGCACATATTGAGGGGGAGAAAATTGTGTATAATAACAAAATGGATGTGGCATCTTATGCTAGCACGACTTAGACTTCACCAATGAATTGATGAAACACAAACTGTCATTAATCGAAAGGATGCGTCCTGGCCGGGTAATAATTTCAAGCTGTTCTAACCAGTGATGTAAGCGTGTCTCGAAGAGGACGTATCTGAGTAGAGTGTACCGTTTCGAGAAACTTTCTGTGAATTTGACCAGGCCGGGTAATAATTTCAATCTAGTCCAACTAGTGATGTAAGCGTGTCTCGAATCGGTCATGTTCACTGAAAGTGGATCAATTAAAAAAAGTGCAATCCCTACCCAACATGTGCAAATTTTAAATTAAAGCATATGAGCACATGTTAAGGGGGAGAATTTGAAAAACATAAAAACTCTCAAAGTGTCAGCGAAATGTGTTTCATAATCATGAACACTTTGAGAGATTTTTTCAAGGATTTTGGTTTACAGCAACATAGGATAGTCATGGTGTTATAAGGTGGCTAAGGTTAGGAAAACCGTCCTATGATCCGCCAGAGCCGGAGGGATCTATCCAAGGACAATACCAAATAGTTAGTATTAGAAAGTCCTTAGGTATGATTATGAAAAAAGGAGTAATATGAGAAAGGAGAAAGAAGGGGTTGAAGAATTAAAAAGAAATGAACTGAGAAAGGGTGAAAAGAAACAGCCCTCCAATTATTCAACCTTAGGGCAGAAACCGGGTTCAATTCATATGATACTGGCTGTTACCAAGGTAACACCGGTATTGAAGACAAGACGTCATGGACCCAGTGACGCACTGCACTAAACCTTCTAAGCCACTCAATTTCTCTTAAAAGGACTTGTTTCATTTTCACGGGGAGCCCTGCATAATCTATCGACCGCTCATTATATGTTGATATTGAAACAGGAGACACCGCTCCAGTCTCCGACTACCAAAAATGCACTTATTGAGTCTAGAGCCAAGAGATGCATCAAAAGATCTCAATAGGAACACACGTTACTTCTACACTGGCTATTCAACATTAAGGACGCCAGGTGTAAACTTATGAGTCCTACGCAGATCTTAGCAATCTGCCAGAACATTTATGAGAGAGTTTACAAATGTAACTCTCAGTGATTGAATGGAAATTCTTGCCAGGGTCAACATCAAACAGCCCTGAAAGCAGGTCACTTCGGTAATTCCTTGTGGATTACGCTTAGTGGTCGCGGCGGTTTCAAACGGTCTACAGTCGTGGAGTGAACTCCAGCGACTCACCTAATCGTTGATTTACTACGGTAGATCTTGTAAGCCCTCTGGGGGTTTCCGTTTTAGGAACGGCCTTGGTAAGGACTAGAGAGAGTTTTCACACTATGTTGTTAACAATCTCGAAGTCCGAACCTGTAAGTACCGGACGTTTTATTGCTAACTGTCGTATGCAGGAATACCTGGCGGTTGCAGCTGATTGCCGAAAAGATGTCGATCCATCACTCCATGCTCACACTTCACCATCATCATAATCAAAGAAATCATGATAATTGAAAGGCCCTCAACACTGCTTTCACAACTCTAATGCTGAAAATCATGATCCAGAAAAGTGTGAGCATGTCGGTCCAAAGATCACAATATCACATGGAGACGATGCTGAAACAAGATGACTAGAAGACATAAGCTGGATGATATCATCGAAGAATCTTCAAAGATCATCCAAGACAAAAGATCAGTCGTCAAAAGTGTTTACTGCTAAAAGTATAAAGTTTCAAGACTTTGAAGAATCAAGAACTACGAGCTAGGAAGTCATACTCATATGATAGAATGTTAGAATTCAAGATAGTATTTCCGGGGTGACCTCCCTTAGGGGGAGATTGTTAGGAATACAAATATTCATATGAAGACTCGGTCACCCCAAGTATCAGTTGGCATTAACTAGCTCGTAGGATTAGTAGTAATATTAGCAATAGTTTAGTTATTAAAGTAATTGTGGAGTGGGTCGGGTCTTTACCCTCTGTCAGCTCACTCCATAGCCCACACGGGGCGTCTAATATTGTACTATATAAAGCCCTTCCCACACAAAGGAAGGGTTGGACCTTTCACACATTAATCTAACCTTCTCTTTTCTCTCCTTCTCTTTTCTCTCTCTACAAAGGCTCTCAACTTTCTATTTCTCTCTCTAGAATTCCTTCACTATTCGGCCTAATCTAAACCATACGAGTTATATGTGTTTGTGAACATCTTACATTTTTGTTTTTTAAGTGAGGGGCACAAGAGGTGGAGCACTTGGGTACTCGTGTTTTTTTGGTTTCTAACACTTTTGTTTTTTGTTTCTTTAAGTGAGGGGCACAAGAGTTGGGGCCCTTGTGCGCGCTTGGATTTTTTGTTTTTAGGCGTGGCGCACTGAATAAGGAGCACAAGAGTTTCAAGTGCTCATAACATTGTCTTTTAGCTAGGCACACAAGATGCGCACAAGAGTTTCAAGTGCTTCTAACATTTTATACTGAAAAATTGAAGCACATTGGTGAAAATGTGTAAATGCCATCACCTGAATGATCTTTGATGTGCCACATGTCTTACATCCAACGGATAGTTGAGAGAAAGTACATTTTGGTAAAACTATTGTGCGCGGTTCATTTTTGTATTTCAGTATGTGAAATGGTTCGTTTAAGAAATTCTCTTCAAAATATATACCACATAGAAAATGTAAACTATCAAGTATGAACCATACTAGCACGAAGGTTTTATTTTTGTCCAACTACAACCATTCAATTATTATTTTTACAAAAGTACTGTTTTATCCTCTTAATTTTTTTCTCCTAAGGCCTACATTTAGGAAAGCAAGTGCTCTAAAATGTATTAGCATGGGTACCCTGTGCTTTAATGTGTTGGTTAAAGGAAGAGAATGTTTTTGTAGTGTTGTGTGTAGTTTTTGTAGGGTAGTGTTTATATGCATATGGGAATCTGTATACATGACATTTGGCTTTTCTTCCAAAAAAAGCCTGTGAATTAGTGTCAGAATCCCAAGGTCAAATGTGTAATTTTATATTAAATCTTTTTTTAACGTAAGTCACATATGGATTATGGAAGTGGTTATATGTCAATACCCAATCTATTAATCTAAAACAAAGTAGGAATGTATTAGAACATTAAATAAAACAGTAGAATCTATTACTAGTATTTATATATTGAATATTGATATGTTACGTAAAAAAATAATGAAAATAATGAAAATAGGATTGACTTGCTTGTAATAATGCGCGTGTTAGTTGGAGCTACAAGCATCGTCACATGCCTAATATTGACAAATTTGCCAAACCTATCACAAGTTCTTACTAAAATTTTCAGTATATCGTAGGAGTATTAATTTGTGAAACACTCGCGACTATTTGATGAAGATCTATGTAGAACTAATTTGACACATAAACTTGCAAGTCTACGTCACTATCCAAACATTAAATAATATGCACTGTGAAGACGAAGTTGAGAAACTTGGTAAACCATCTTCAGTATCTTGTAATACTAAAAAAGTAAAAATGTCAAAATTACGAATGTGTTTTTTAGATTTGAAGCATCCTTTGATTATTTTATAAAGTAGATGTTTTGGTCTTTAGTGTTGTTTATGCATGTGATGAAGATAATGGCCCACTTCTTTAAATATATATTGTCATCCCCGATATTCAAACCCCTACAAAATACCATTATTTGATTATCCATTTCATTGCTATATTGCAATAGGCTTCTTGTAATAAACCATTCACCTATACTACCAACCATATGACTATATGATTAGCTATTATTGGATAATTTACGATGATTGTGTTACAAGCATGTATGATTTATGATATGCATAGTTGACTGCTATTTATAAAGTATACACTTACTACTCAGTCTCATATATTGTTGACTGTATAAGTGATGAAAATGTATAGTTGTTGACTGAAAAAACAGGTTTTATGATGTGAAAATAAGATTGTGAAATATTAAATTTGTGAAAATTTATTATTGTTGTGTATAAATCATCTACAAGAAACATTTATTCACTAGGAATCAATCTTATATATGGAGAGAATGACAACAAAACTACTTGATAAGAGTTGAAACTGATAATTCAGTTCAGTTATGCTATTAAACTTTCTTCATTAAACTTAACTACAAATTTGAATATAGAAAAAAAATAGGTGCAACATGCTTTGTTTTATAAACAATAATACATTTATTCTCATTGGAACAAATATAAACCACTTATAATATCAACCAATTCCTTTATTGGACCATACACAAATAAGTTGTAGGTCCATGTTGTAATAAGAAAAGGGGAGGTGGTCCAATGTAATTAATCATGAGAATAGAAGTGAGGAGGTTGGTGTGGTTCATAATTATGTGACTTTAGACAACCACATGACTCATTTAATTATAACTATGACCATGTTAGTTACCCTTACCACCATGTTTTTTTGCCACCCTTCATGGATCTCTTCTAATGGAAATACTTGAGTTTGATATTCTTATTCTCTTATTTCCTTTTCACCCTTATTTTGAATTATTAGCCACGTTGCCATTTCATTGGACTTTTGTAGAGCAAATAAGCCTCAATTTACTTTAACAGAAAGGGCCCGTTTGTTTGTTTTTGAATATGTCAAGAGAGATAATCGCCCAAAAATATACTTCATTCGTCTTAGTTTATATTTCTATTTTGAGATGTCCTCAAATAATCGCCCAATTCTCATTGTAACAAACTAAAAGAAAGTTTAGTGGTTATTTAATTGGTTGAAAAGTGTAGTGGTCTCAATTTTCTTAAACTTTATGTTTTGTTTGATGATATATATTTTGAGACGCAAGAGAGTAATTATTTGTCATTTTTTCGAGTTCTGTGCGACAATTTCTTTTTTTGCTATTATATACCGAACTTTTGAATTTTGACTTTTGTGTATATTTTGCCACCATTTTACTCCTATGTTTTTCAACCATCATATTATCAATGAAGGGTAAAATGGTCACACGATTTACCAAATACACACAAAAGTCAAAAATTCAAGATCTTTGGTATATAATAGCAAAAAAAAAAAAAAAAAAAAAAAAAAAAAAAAAAAAAAAAAAAAAAAAAGCTGCACAACACTCGAAAAAATTGGAAGTTAATTACATTATTAGATAATTATCCAACTATATGTAATAATAGATAAAATGCAACATTTGAATGCTAGGCCATACAAGTAAACTAGAAATGGACAATTTCATTCATAAAATGATATTTTCATGTTGTTTTCAACATGTAGATATGTTTTTAGCTTAACAAATGATACATTTATAACCTCATCAATCATTGATGAAGCAAAACAAACATACTTATAAGTCAATCAATTCAATGCAAAAAACAGAAAATCCAGCAATCCACAACTAGATTCAGCCAAAACTGAACCTTCCCTGAAATAACTTTTCAAATTCATGGTACCACACAATATTAATCCAAATGTCTCAAAGGTTATAGGGAAACAAAATCAAAAAAAAGAACACTAGCCCAACCATTTGGGACAAACTAACTTGTGTATAATTTACAACAATTTATGGTAGTTTTTTATTCTTTTCTTTCAGGTAGTGTATATGATATAAAGTTATGAACTTGGAACTAACTTCTACTCTCTTTTTTTTTGTGTTGTATTATGTTTATACCAAATAGAAACTATAATATAACAAACTATGAGATATCTTTCACGAAAAGATGACTTAGGGATTTTGTAACGAACTTGAGAGGATTATGTTATTTGTTCTTCTTTAAATTGTAGACGACCGGCTTGTGGTGGTTGTTGACGGTTTGGATATTCTGGTCTTTGGGTTAAGGAATGTACACCTGTTGGTGCATGATTGGGTGGCTGAAGTAGAGATGTGGTGGCGGCTAGGTTATGGCTGCTGTTTTTAGCTACTGGCACATCGTGAGTGTGTTTCCCTTCATACGTGGTTATCACGGCTTTTGGGTCACTTGCAGCTCTCTCGACATGTTTGCGAACATTGCACCCTTGGAACGTGCACTTGTAGTAACTCCTGAAAGATGCACCACACATGCTTGTTACAAATTACGGAGTATATTGAGATTCAGCATAAATCAAGCTAGAGAGAAACTAATTTGTTAAGAAGAAAAATTTGATATAACATAGCCTCCAAAACATAGAGCTAATTCTCACAAGATTTTCACGACAAATAGATCAAATCTCTAGTTTCCATTCATATATAGCATTTAAAGTTGGTTTTACACTCCCTTGATTCTGCAACAATTCCCTTTACGGTAGTTCCATTAAAAGAACTATATAGAAACGTTCCTTTTTGGAATGTCAAGTAAAAGGTGCAGTGGCTTCCTTTGGGATGTTTTCATCAAAATTAACTACGTTATTACCTACTTTAAAGAGTTCTACTACTTATAATAGTTAATCTTAGGTAATCTGGTTTCGTTTCTAAGGTTAGTATCCACAACTAGTTGGTTCATCCTACATGTGAATTAGTTAATCCCAAGTTATATTTACTTCTGAATCAAGTTTTCTAAAAGAACCTCCATTCATACTTCTTTTTTGAGAATCAGGTTATAGTTACAAACTGCATGCTGCAAGAAAACTCATTATGGACCGAGTTTTGACGCATGTGGATCCAAAGAAAAGATTGTAATACAAAATGAGCATGCTGCAATTAGCATGGAGTCACGGAGATGAGTACAACACAATTACCAGTATATTTTCTGGAATGAAAGTTAAGATGGTAACCATCCAATATAGTGATAGAAGATAAGGATTCAATAAGGAACGATCTGTAATAACTTAATGCCAGACTGCAAAAATGAGACACGGGAATTGAGAACTGCCAACGGAATTGTTATATCAAAAATTGACCCCTTACAAGGAAACACGTGAATTAGTTCACTTAATATTACTTCTCCTATGAAGATATCACCTTATCTAAAAGAGACCTGAACAAAGTGATCAATTCTACATCTAATTTAATGTATCGACTATCGACCATTCCTTATGTAGAAGGAATGGGTTCGAATGTACATTTAAGAAGGAAGTTGTTACAAAATCATTTAGCGTCATGGACAATTTTTGTATATAATAGGATCATGGATCCTCTAGAAACATTAAAAAATATATTCATGCTACCAAAATAAGTTTGATATATTTTGCTTAAGCACTTTTTAGCATTAACAATATGTTAAAAGAAGAATTTACCTTGGATGAGGATTTCCTTTAACAACTTTTTGTCCATACTTACGCCATCTATAACCATCATCAAGAAGATCAACTTCACTGGTTGTTTGAACTATGATCCGAGGTTCCGTAACTGTTCTGTGGGATGAAACTGGGTCTGAGCCCCTGACCTCTGTATTTCTACATAGTATATTCCCATATTATTACATGTTCTACAAAGAATTGTCATAAAACATATAGTTATTCATTAATTGAATAAAAAGGTACCTCCTTTTTGCTTGAGGCTCATCTCCATGTCTTTCATCACCTCTACTTACATCATCACCCACTTCCTCACCGTCACTTGATCCCGAATTTTCATATGTGGCTTGACTAGATTCTTGATCTTTCATAGTCAATGAATGCATTGACCTCCCGTCCCTTGAATGGCTAAAATTACTAGTTTGACCCTCGAATCCTTGTTCATATTGACTTGAAGTACCAGTATTACTATCTTTTCCTCGTTTAGATTGAGGTGGTTGGTGGTTGTGTTGGCCTTTGTAAATAATCTCTGTTACTAGACCCTCGACAGACCGCTCAACTTGCTTCTTCACTGGACAATTTGGATGAGTGCATTTGTAATAACTTCGAGGGTATTCACTACCCTTAACCTGTTTTTGACCATATTTTCTCCAGTTATAGCCATCATCAGCAGGCTTATCAACTGCTATAGAGGGAGGTTGGTAACGGTTATCAGAATTGGATAAGTTAGATGATTCTTTTGCAGTATTGTGGTTAGGGATAGAAGGTGGAAGGCGTTGGTATGTGGTCGCGTTAGAATTAAAAGAATAATTTTGTGGTAATTGGCTATGTGATTGAGTATGCACTTGTGATGCCTGTGATGTGATCTGAGCTAATGCTTGCTGGTGCGACATTCCGACAGATCCCTATATACAAAACCATAAGTGAGTGGCGAAAACATATCTGATAATAAAAAAGTTTAGATTCAAATTCGAGCATAATATCCACATGTAGAAAACAGAAGTTACAGTCAAATACAACTGTTCTTTTCATTGAACTAACGAATAATGCATTAGAAAGAAAAGCGGCCAATGTGATCATATGTCCTCCATGCTTTAGAGTTTAAATGTTATCAAACAAAAGAGACAGCAATAGTTGCTGCAATTTCCTTTTCATTATGGAGCAACACAGTATATATTTACACACACACACGTTGACCATCATAAATGAAGGTCGATTCCCATTTAATTAGCATATGGAAGAATTCAGAATGCAATGCACCTTTTAGAAAACTAAAGGGACAAAAAGTCAGATCGAAGAAATATCCAAGATTTCCTTTTCATTATGGAGCAAGAATTATATATACATTGCATGCATCAGATAAGAAGCTTACTTCACATTCAACTAGCACACAACAAAATTCAGAATTCAGCTGCTCAACAATTTAACCGACATTTCATGTGGTCTAATTATGACGCATGTGACATAGCAAGAAGAACCAATTAATGTAGAACAACGAATACTTTGTGTCACTCATTGAGGTGACCAAACCCCCTAACCCCTTCTGCTGAGTTTAAAAGATAAGATTGTTATTCATAAATTGCACTCCTCTATATTTCAAGATTGAGGCTTTCTCAGACATAACAGCAAATGAATCATGCTTCTTACGTACTTCTTCAATTTAGAATCAGGTGAATACGAAACTAGATAATTGTGAGAAAGTAGCTGATTCATAACTTTCCTTAAGCTGATTGACAACTTTATATTATCAAGCAGACTTAAATAAAGTTGAAAATCTGCTTACAACAACTAGTAAATTGGTTTTCCTTTTACGTTTCACACATATTTAGCTTCCTATTCGAAGACCTACAAAAATTTAATTTCCCGTATATATACATCATGAGTTCAATTCCCATAAATCGACCTACTAGCATTCAAAATTTCTCATGAGTTCAATTCCTATAAATGGACAATACAATAAGCATTCACAATTTCACATGGGACACTCATTACTCATTAATGCCAAACAAAAAATTTAGCTCCTCTATAAATCATCTTAAATCAATGCTAGTCTTCATTAAACAAACATTCTAGGAAGTACTTCTAGATTACAACTTTTAGTATTACTACATTTAAGCAAACTACCTCAACCTATGTATCTAAACTATAGAGTAACGACCCTAAAGTAATGGAGTACTCTCTTCGTCTTAAAATAAATGTATACTACACGAAAAACACATGTAACGAGAATAACACAAGACAAGTTCCATCCATTAATATACTATTTGGAAAGAAAAAAAAAAAAAAAAAAAAAAAGAAAAAAAAAGAAGAGATAAATCATTTTTCCAAACCTGAGGAAAATAGCCGGGCGAGTCGAGCAAACTAGCTGGACTCATCCCGGGAGGTATAGTAAACATAGACGGTTGACTGACAACCAAACTCCCAGGCCTTCCATTACTATCAAACCGAAAGTCAACGCTCCCACCACCACTATCCGCCGGTCTCCGATCATGCAGCTCCACCGGAGACAACATACCACCAGACAAAAGCTGAGAAAATGAACGAATGTCAGAATCAGGTTCACTCTCTGAAAAAAAGTTGGAAACCAAAGTCATGGGTCCTGGACTAGCGTCAGTTGTAAGACTTCCGGTGAACATGTTCTCGACAGTTGCACGTGGTGGAAGTGTGATGGATGGTCTTGCTCCTGTTGATGGTACTGATAATGATAAACCTCGTTTTTCATCCATGGTATTGTTAATGTTTGTGTTTGTTATATGAAGATATTGGACATTTCCGGTGAAGGGTGTTCTTGGTTTTGCCGGTAATGATGGCTTTTTTTCCGGTGAGTATGTGTTTTTTGGTGTGTGTTTTTATGTAAAAGGATCTGCAAAATTAGTAAAAGGTCAACGAGGCAGATATGAAAAATGCTTTTATGAAATCTTTTCCATTTTTGGGGTTCTTTTTGTGTTCCCCCACCACATGTTATGGGGTTTTGTTTTTTTATACCCTTGGTTATTGTTAATTGCTGTTTACATACTTGGTTATTGAGGTTACGATGATAATATTGTTCACTTTACTTGCAAGTACACAATTTTGCCTTTTTTTTTTCCCTCACATGAAGACTTCTCAGTAGATCGCTCATTTGATACCAGTTTCATATGAACACGCTTAACTTATTGTAAATTTTTTATAAATCTACGTGCGTTTGACCACAAACCATATTACGTCAAGTAATGCCAAGATAGTGTTATGCCCCATACATCTCCCTCATGTGGTATCCAATGTGTGGATGACTATCTCTATGATAGAACACTCTTCTTCCCTTCTTAATAGAACACTATGTCCTTAATGAGTGACGCCACACAACATGACATCCAATTAAGGGTTGTTTTGATACCACTTGTAACATCTAACATATTCAGACCACAAATATTGTTCGCTCTATTTGTGGGCTTAAGACTTCGTTTTTGCGAACCACATGTGAAGCCTTCCCATTAGTCCTCATAATGTTGGATGATAGGCTAATGCCCAAGTCTAATCAAAGGCTTAGGGTTCATTAGGTTTAAGACTATGTTAGCTTATTCCTTAAGTCATGGTTTGGTATAAATAGATATGAGATCTTATTATATAAACATACAAAACACAATCAATAATATCTCTATTTGCTATTTCAACATGGTATCGGAGCTTTACACAAAACCCACCACCAAAAAGTTTCCTATCCGTCAAAACACACAAGATATGTTGAGTTTCCTTCAATCAACCATACCTTTTTCTTCCTCATCAAATTGTTTCCGTTGTTGAAGATCATTGTCGTTCAGAACAAAAGTTGACTACCAAATTGACGCTCTCTCTTAAAGGCAAAGCAAGCCATGACCGAAAAATAAATAATAGAAAACGTCATGATGACGTATAGTCTACACCCGGGTCACGAACCCGGTTAGTAAACAATACTAACAATTAAGCCCACCACGCTTGGGCCGCAACTAGACTACCAGTTATGCGGCTTGGGTCGACAAGGCCCAAGACCAAAGTTATTTCCGGATAATATATAGAGTATCTTCTAAATAAAGAGGATATATACTATATACCCGATGTCGGCTAACAAGCCGAAGAGTAGGGAACACGAAACCCACTAGGGTTTCATGCATATATAAAGGGCACCCAAGCCCTCGGTAAAGGTACGATCTTCAATAAACCCTAACCCTTTACTAAACCCTACATTCGATTACTTACTCTCACGCCGGAGGATAATCGGGGGAGACAATCCCTCGATAAGCCTAACGGTGTTTGTTTTCTTTTCTTAGTGCGCAGGTTCCATCGAGCATTAAGATTCAATTGGTACGAGAATAGAAGTCCTATCAAGGAACGCCCAACTTTTGTATCAACAAGTGGCGCCATCCGTGGGACCCTACACTAAGAATTTTACCAAGAACTAGAATGACGAAACACGGAAGTCACAAGAGTCCGCATGGGAAGAAAGCGCAGGACGATCCACTAGGAAAGAAGCATCAAATTGATACGGCTTCTAAGCAGGCCTCTGGGACAACCAGTACGCCTCAAAGCTTAGGAGCGCACCCAAATCTGGTCTTTCCTGCAGTGGAATCGCTTACCAGGTTTACCCCTGCTATTACGACAAGTACTAGCGAGATAGAACTGGAGCGCACACCTCTTGCCATGCCAGAAGTGAACTTCACTGACCCTCCCAACGCGCCTGTACGAAACAAGGATCCAGTTTTGGAAACCGACTCTATCGCGCTAGAAGGAATTACCTCTGAATTGGTCCCAAGTGACTTCGTATCTCAAAACTACGAAGCCTTGACTGCGCTCATGCGAGAGGAGGCAAAGAAGTGGTCAAGCCAAAGTCTGCACGCCAGACTCAACTTTGACCCTAATCCTGACGCATCCCCACCGCGCTACCGAAAGGAAAGACGCGAGAGGGATAGCCGTAAACAACCAGTGTTCGCCAGGATTGGAAGGAAGGTTGTAGACGATGAAGCAGCCGACCTTCAACATCTGGAAGAGCCTGAAGAGGGGGAACGGCGCGCCAATGTCCACGCTAGGCTTGGCAGACGCAGGATCCAAGATAGGCTTGGGCGACGATGTTCCCCAAGTGAAAGCCCCTCAAGCTCTGACTCTGAGGATAGTCGGCGCAAGCGCCGCAGAGGAGCAAGCTCAGACTCTGATGATAGTCGACGCAAGCGTCACAAAAGAGTCCGCTCATCCTCAAGAGATTCCTCGGACAGCGAGACTGGACACTGGAAATCAAGAGGGAAATACCGCGACCAGGATGATGAAGACATGTCTCTCCCCTGGCGTCGCCAAAAGGTTGATGCGTTTACTAGGCGCATCAGTGACTTTTCTGAGAATAAGAAAAGGCGCATGCCTGCTAATGTCAAAACATACGATGGGACAGGTGATCCTGATGATCACCTAAAAATTTTCGAATCAGCAGCTACTATCGAAAATTGGCCACAGCCTGTGTGGTGCCATATGTTCAACTCCACATTAGTAGGGAATGCGCGCAACTGGTTTAGTAAGCTTCCACGCAGAAGCATTGGTGGGTTTGAAGAGTTGCGCAGAGCATTTCGCTTAAACTTCACTCAAAGGAAGAAGTGCGCCAAAAACCCTGTCGAACTCGCTAGGGTTAAACAGCGACAAGGGGAATCTACAAGCGCTTTTATGGAACGCTTCAAGGACGAGTGCATGAAAGTCAAGGCGTGTCCAGAGATACTAAAAATATCGGGTTTTATGAATGCAATCAATAACCCAGATCTGATAAAAAAGCTAAATGATAAGGTTCCCCTAACCTTCGATGAGCTCATGAAGCGCACGAGGTCTTTCGTCCAAGGAGAAGAAGCCGCTGCGGATAGCAAAAAAGGCTATTCGAATCATAGACCACAAGAAGAGTCAAGGAGACAATCCAATGACCAGGGTGGCAGTCGTAACAGCCGCAGCAGAGGCTATCGCAACCAAGGGAGTGGAAGAGACAATGATAGATACACACCCCTCACAAAAACCCCAAGGGAGATATTTGTGACGGAGGGCGCAAACTTCCCGAAACCACCACCAATCCGCACCCCAGAGGATAAGCGTATAGGGAATGGTTATTGCGAATACCATGGACAGAAGGGCTACACAACCAACGATTGCGTCCAACTGCGCCAATTGATTGACAAATTGGTAAAGGAAGGAAAGATGGACCATCTCGTAAAAAACATCAGAGAAGGGAAAGACAAATCAAAACCAGGGGCCAAGAAAGAGACACCAAAAGAAAAGGCAGATATCATCTACATGATACAGCCATGGCCCCGCGCGACAAGACAGAAAGTTAGTCAGCGTTTTTCTAAGGGAAACGAAATTTCTTTCCCCTCCCTGACTGCGAACAACGCAGTAGTGGATCCACTCACCATTGAAATACATACGGGGGGTCACGACATCCGTCGCATGTATATAGATGGAGGTGCATCCGCTGATATCATATACGAACACTGTTTCAAGAAGCTGCGACCTGAGATACAGAGTCAGCTGACCCCAGCCACAACGCCGCTCACCGGCTTCACAGGGGAGAAGATATGGCCCACGGGGCAATTACGTCTATTTGTAGAAGTTGGTGACAAACCACACTCTACAACTACCTGGATGAACTTCATGGTAATCAGATCCCCCTCCCCGTATAACGGTATTATTGGGAGACCTGGAATATCATCCATCCGCGCCGTGCCATCCACAGCGCACGGGATGCTCAAGTTCCCAGTGGAAGGAGGTATTGTCACCCTTTACAATACCACCACACCACCCAAAGAATGTAACGCAGTGACAAGTGACGTAAGTGTTGTTCCAGAACAGCGCGCAATCAAAGTCCCAAACCTAACGGTCGCCATTCACCCTGAATACCCGGATCAACAGGTATCTATTGGTGGGTCTCTGTCTGACAAAGGCAGATCAGCTATATGCGCACTCTTGCAAAATAATTTGGATATTTTTGCATGGGAACCTAAGCATATGACAGGAGTGCCACGCTCCATCACGGAACATAAGCTACAAATCCGACAAGGATATCCTCCAATACGACAGAAAAAGCGCGGACAAGCTCCAGACCGCGCAAAAGCCATCCTGGAAGAAGTACATAAGCTAGTAGACGCAGGCATCATGCGTGAAGTCTACTACCATGACTGGCTCTCTAACCCAGTGATGGTAAAGAAGAGCGATGGCAGTTGGAGGATGTGCGTAGACTTTACAGATCTCAATAAAGCATGTCCACAGGACTGCTACCCGCTACCGGAAATAGACTGGAAAATTGAGTCTCTATGTGGATATCCCTTCAAATGCTTCCTGGACGCATACAAGGGATACCACCAAATTCAAATGGCGGAGGAAGACGAAGAAAAAACGGCCTTCCACACAAGTCAAGGGGTCTACTGCTACACAAAGATGCCCTTCGGCCTAAAGAACGCAGGAGCAACATACCAAAGATTGGTGGACACTGCGTTCGAGAAGCAAGTGGGACGCAATTTGGAAGTATACGTCGATGATCTCGTCATCAAAAGCTATACAGAGGACGAGCTGGTGCGCGACATGGAGGAAACGTTCAAAACACTCAGGAGAATCAACATGAAATTGAACCCCAAGAAGTGTACGTTTGGCGCTACGGAAGGCATGTTTCTCGGGTATTTGATAGAACCCGATGGGATCAAGCCTTGCCCAGAGAAGACTCAAGCAGTCATTGACCTCCCCTCACCGCGCACACTAAAAGAAGTTCAGTCACTAAACGGCAAGCTAGCCGGACTGAACCGATTCTTATCCAAATCAGCAGACAAGTCACTTCCCCTATTCAAGACACTCAAGAAGTGCACCAAAAAGGGAGACTTCAGGTGGACTGCGGAGGCAGAAGAAGCCTTCCAACAGTTCAAACAACACATAGCAGCGCTCCCAAAGCTTGTTGCACCCCGACCAGGGGAAGAGCTGATCATGTACCTATCTGCGACTCAAGGAGCAGTCAGCGCAGTCCTACTGACAGACAGGAATTCCGTCCAAACACCCATCTATTTTGTTAGTAAGGCGCTGAAGAAAACGGAGATTAACTACACTGCAATGGAGAAATTGGTCCTAGCCTTAGTGTTTGCAGCGAAAAGACTACGCAGGTACTTCCAGGCGCATCCAATCGCTGTTATCACAGACCAACCCATCAAACAGGTTATATCGAAACCCGACGCATCGGGACGCCTACAAAAATGGAGTGTGTTACTGGGCGAGCATAACATATCATACAGACCGCGCACTGCAATTAAAGGGCAGATATTAGCCGACTTCATCATCGAGAAGCCGGATACAGACACTCCACCTGCGACAAGCAAGGGGGAACTTCAAGAACCATGGATTCTATTTACTGATGGATCCTCATGCGTAGATGGATCAGGAGGTGGCCTTATTCTCACCAACCCAGAAGGAGTCGAATTCACCTACGCACTGCGTTTTGAATTCACAGCCACGAACAACGAGGCAGAATACGAAGCACTCCTAGCTGGGTTATGCATCGCAACTGAAATGGGTGCACGCAACCTAGAAGTAAACGTCGATTCGCGGCTAGTGGCTAACCACGTGTCAGGAGAATATATAGCAAAAGAAGAACACATGATCCAATACCTCGAAAAGACGAAATCTCTGATCCAAAACTTTGATAGATTTATCATCAAGCAGGTTCCCAGGAGTGAAAATAGGAAAGCAGATGCGTTGAGCAAGATTGCATCCACCAGTTTTGCGCATCTATCAAAACAAGTTTTGGTGGAAACCTTGAAAAACAAGTCAATCACAGAGATGGAAATATCCACGGTGATAGAAGAGGAAAATCCTACGTGGATGACACCGATCATTGACTTCATCAGCAAGGGCATACTTCCCCAAGAGCAGAAGGAAGCTCGAAGAATCCGACGCACAGCGCAACGATTCGAGCTCAGAGACGACGTCTTATATAGACGCTCATTCCTACAACCATGGCTTAGGTGTGTTGGACCTCTCCAGGCAGACTATGTACTTCGAGAGATCCACGCAGGCTCATGCAGCATGCACTCAGGACCACGGTCCATTGTAGCGCGCGCCCTAAGGTCTGGATACTATTGGCCTACTATGCACCGTGACGCACGCGACTTGGTACGGAAGTGCAACGATTGCCAAGTTCACAGACCTATTCCGCGCCGACCACAACATGAACTAACACCTATTACATCGCCATGGCCCTTCTACAAATGGGGTATCGACATCGCTGGACCTTTCCCCATTGCCGCAGGAGGATTGAAATTCCTCATTGTGGCAATAGATTACTTTACCAAGTGGATCGAAGCAAAGGCAGTAGCGACTATAACAGGTAACCAGGTGAAACGATTCGTGTGGGACAACATAGTATGTCGCTTTGGATTACCTGGAGAAATTATCTCTGATAACGGAAAACAATTCCGTGATAACCCGTTCAAAGACTGGTGCGAACAGCTGAACATCACGCAACACTTTGCATCAGTAACTCATCCACAAACCAATGGTCTGGTCGAGCGCGCAAACAGAAGCCTTGGCGAAGGAATCAAAGCGCGCCTGGACAGACACAAAGGTAGATGGGTAGAAGAACTATCACATGTTCTTTGGGCGCACCGAACAACCATCAAGGTCAGCAACGGGGACACCCCCTTCTCGTTGGTCTATGGGACAGAAGCTGTTATACCAGCTGAAATTGGAATGCCAACCATCCGTACTGCGGAAGTTAACGTGGCAACCAATGATGATGAGCGGCGCATAGACTTAGATCTATTGGAAGAGCGACGTGAACGCGCAGCAATACGCGAAGAGAAAGCCAAGTCGAGAATGAAAAAATACTATGATACCAAAGTACGCAGCACTTCATTCAGACCAGGCGACTTCGTATACCGCGAAAACGACTCAAGCCGCGCAGAAGACACTGGAAAGCTAGGACCAAAGTGGGAAGGACCTTACGAGGTCATAGAAGCACTTGGCAATGGAGCGTACAAGCTACGCGACAAGGACGGAAATGAGCTACAGCGAACATGGAACGTCCGCAACCTTAAACGGTGCTATCTTTGAAGAAGGCTACGGCCCAACATGGACACTCATGCGCTTTAGAAAGTGCCCTCAATAAAGTTCCATGTAATTTTATTTTTATGAATTATCTAGATAAACATTCTTTTTCAAAACTTGCAAGTATTAATAAAACGTTATGGTTTCTAGCTAACTCCATAACACATTTAACTTTATTGTTTGCATCTTTTATTATCATGTTTCAATATTGTTATATTCTTGCCTACATGGCGTGCATGCACACACTAAGACCCACGATGGCAGAAAGGATGAGTAAACCTAATAAACTACTCGTTGAGTAAGAGGGTTGCAAACCCATCAACACCGGATCACGAATCCTTGTTAAACACCTTGCGCTCAAGACGTTGGCGCAAGTTCCTCACGCACCCCACGACGGATGCGCGATAGAGCACACTGTGTGCGTTTAACAACTCAGGAAATCAAGACTCTTGATTCCTTAAAAGTACAATACGACAAGTAAACTTACAAAAATACATAGACGACTATGATTACGTTGGAAAAATTCAACACACGACTACGGTCCTTAAGGAAATTCATACACGATTATGACCCTTATTTTCTAAGTACGCTTAAACACTTAAAGCTATCTTCACGCAAGGATACATAAGTCATATAAGAACTACGAGTTCAAAAAGCATAAGTATTTAGAAGTTATAGAAACACTAAGTACAAAAGCAACTTTTTATTCATAGAATACGGTTCTACAAAAAGACTTGTACAAAAGAGCTAAATACTATATGTACGCCTTAACTGGCTGGAACCCCCGCTCAAAGCCGCTTCCTTTGCATCCGCGAGCCTCTTCAACAACTCCGCATCATCAAGAGAAACAGTGGCCACGCAGACAGGCACACCATCGGATCTAGGCTGATGCGCAGCGCCTATGCCGCACAGAATAGCCTTTCCTTTCTCGCCTTTCTTTCGTGCAACCCTGGAAACATGCGCATTTAGCGACCTTTGCAAAGAAATCTCTTTCTCAAGACGGAAAGGATTCAGAATGTCACGAGGCTGAGCAAAAATGGGTACCTTCAACTGCGCCACATCAGGCTTCAAGTAGAAGTCCACTTGCTGATCTGCATCATCCTGCAGATGCCTAGGAAGAGTGAGCCCCGCCATGATCACGCTGATGGGCTGATCCTGATCACGCTCCAAGCTACCGATATGTGGAAGCTCAAGCTTCTTTAGCTCTTCCATGGCAGCAACAAGCTCAGCATGGGCATTCGCCTTATACCCAGGCACCTCGGCAAGCGGCACAGTCAGCAACTTGGCCTCAGCAAGCTTGTCTGCGGCCGAGGTCTCACCGTGCGCAATAATGCAGTTCACAACCTTCCCAAAGGATGCGGTGACCTCAGGATGCTCCAGCGTACACATGGCGGCCAGGCGCAGACCATTACTGATCAACCACCTACGAAATAACACAAGTGTTAATACGAAAAAGAGTCTCAAATATACACAAGCTATAAAGAGATAAAAGCAGCATGTACCTGCGCTCAGCCACAGACTGAACCAAATGAGGATATAGCTCCTCATCATACTCGATGCTAAGCTTACGGAGCTTCTCCTCCTGCATCTTCAGCGCAAGCTCCACTTTGCTACGGAACTCTTCAATATTGGCAAAGTGCTTGCTCCTATTCTGTTGCAAGTACTTCAGCGCCCATAAAGAATTTCGCCTCTGAAGATCCGCAGCAGCACGCTCCTTCCCCAGCTCAGCCATCACCATGACCTTCTCCTCACCCATTTTTCGCGCAGACGCCTCTGCGCGCTCCAGTTTAGCCTTGGAGCTCAGCTGCTCAGCTTTAGAGCTTGCTAATTCAGCCTGCACAGACGCCAATTGCGCCTGCAGTCTGGAAATTTCCTCAGACTTGTGCACCCTTGCTTGCGCCACCAGCTCAGACTGGCGCACAGCAATAGAGGCAAGCTCCTCCATCGTAGAGTCAAAGGGACTTGACTCCACTTCAACATCCCTCGGTGAACGCGACCCGTCCAGAGCATGACTCACCTCGGGTGGCGCAGTCCCATCTAGGACGCCAGCGTCCTCCACAGGCTTTTCACTGCAAAAAACACCAAGAGACAAGGTTAGTGCACGGTCAAGCATACACAAAATACTAAGGAAATGCTAAAAAATACTTACATGGGGGGAGGAGTCGAGGACACGTCCTTCTCCTTCTCAGTCTCAGTCGTGGACGCACCTCCACCAAACTTCTCAACATCCACACTGAGGACACGAAGGAACAAAGTTAGCACAAAATATAACTTGACAAAAGTTTATAATGACTAAGGTACTTACTTCATCTGCACCCCAGCAAGAGACGAGCTTTCCCCAAAATCAGTTCGCGGCCTCTTGGAAGGCCCTTCACCATCACTGCCAAGCGCTCTCTTGCGCGTCAGTGGGGAGCTCTCCTCCATCTCACTGTCAGTCTCCTCTAAATGGATCACCGTTTCAGGAAGAGGAGGCTGCGCAGCGTCAGGACCTGGCTGCACAGGAGGAGCCACCTCCTGTATTGGCTCAGCTGCTATCACATCAGGGGAGCCTTCGGGATCTGGGATAACCAAATCCACGACGCGCCCTGCCGTCGCCTGCAGAATAGTCTGCTCACCGTCCCCCAGAGGACGCACTCCCACCGCCACGGAACGCGGATTCTCCAGCCTCACAACAGCGAACAGATCCATCTCTGCGCATCAAGTAAACAAAGAAAGGCAAGTTACATAAAGTATGAAAAAAGAAGAAGAGCTTACACTAATAACGACAGTAAGGCGACAGAAGGAGCACCCACCCGTGCCATCCGCATTCAAGAATGTGGGAACTTCTGTCTCATGCTCAAAATAGTTGCGACTGATGCCCATGTGCACCAGGAACGCTTCTGGATATGGTTTGATCGGAAGGCGGTTCTCATCTATTATCGCCGCATGATCCACGTTATACCACGTCTCAGGGGGGCGCTCATCCTTGGGCAGATTGGCACGGGTGTAAAATGGAAAATGGGAAGGGAAGACGGCGTCATCAACCCAAAAGAATTTTTCCCTCCAATCCTTGAGCTTATCTACCTTAGTCAGATAACATTGTAACTTCCCTACGCGTTTGGCGAAGGTAACCCAACCATTTGACCACGTCAAGTGATAAAACGCGCGAAATAAGTGGAGGGATGGGTGAATCGCTAACAAGCGACAGTTCACCTCAAAATTAGCAATCTTCCCAGCACCAATACAATGCAACTGGGAGATGTGGAGGTCGTAGTAATGGAGTATGTCACTCAATAACACGGAGATGGGGACGCGCTGATTCGCCCACTCGAAAAAGCGCGTATATAACCCCACCTTCCCGGCAGGGAAATCCGCGATGGTGTCATTCGGACCTGGTACCTCGGGGCGCAGACCCATAGGAATGAAGTAATCCGAGGTGCACTGAATCAGTTCATCCTCGGTTATGTTAGAATGGAAATCATGAAGTTGCGCTACCATTTTCTGACTCAGATTATGTGCGCACGCGCAATTACCTTTGAATTATCTTTTTTGGAAGAAGATTTGAAGATGTAAAAATGGTGGAATGGCGATTTTTTTAACTGTGGATGTCACAGTAAATGAGAGGCGGCAGTTTATATACTTATCCTATCCACCACAGATGATCGACACGTGTATCCCACTAACTCCAATCGTGTGGCTAGGATAAATGACGGTACAAGGCAAGTGGGCAACCTCTCCACTTCCCAAGGTACCCAAATTGCACTTTTTTGGACTAGATACATCACACGTGTGTTTTTGGCGGTATATTTTTTGAAAGCTTCCCGCGTACGCGTGGGGAATAATTTCGACACGACTCTAGTCTAGCGTCCGCAGGTTTTACCTTGCGCACACTAGACTGGGTGGACATGATGACGTATAGTCTACACCCGGGTCACGAACCCGGTTAGTAAACAATACTAACAATTAAGCCCACCACGCTTGGGCCGCAACTGGACTACCAGTTATGCGGCTTGGGTCGACAAGGCCCAAGCCCAAAGTTATTTCCGGATAATATATAGAGTATCTTCTAAATAAAGAGGATATATACTATATACCCGATGTCGGTTAACACGCCGAAGAGTAGGGAACACGAAACCCACTAGGGTTTCATGCATATATAAAGGGCACCCAAGCCCTCGGTAAAGGTACGATCTTCAATAAACCCTAACCCTTTACTAAACCCTACATTCGATTACTTACTCTCACGCCGGAGGATAATCGGGGGAGACAATCCCTCGATAAGCCTAACGGTGTTTGTTTTCTTTTCTTAGTGCGCAGGTTCCATCGAGCATTAAGATTCAATTGGTACGAGAATAGAAGTCCTATCAAGGAACGCCCAACTTTTGTATCACCGAAAAATAAATAATAGAAAACGTCATAAAAATGGAGAAAACCTCCAAACTGTATACAATTATATCGCCAAATACAAGCTAATCTCCATGCAAACGAACAACAAAGAAGAGGAGAAAAAAATAAGAGAAAAAGAAGGTCATTTCAACATTCTATCCGGTTTGTACGTTCGAAAACCTCCCTTTTAAACTGCAGGCAGTTTTGGATGATAGGTTAAGGCTCTAATCTAATCAAAGGCTTAGGTTCTATTAGGTTTAGGGTTATGTTATCTTATTCTTTAAGTCGTGTTTTGTTAAAAATAGACTGAGATCTCCTTATATAAACACACATAAGACAATCAATTATATTTTACACATGATGCATTGTAGATGGGAGCACTAATATTGTAACAAGTCATTCTAAGATAAGTTAGGCTGTTACAGGACGGGCAATGAACATTTGAAATTAACTTTTTCATATGTTGATTTGTCAACAAGCTATAAATGGTAAATGTTAAGTTTGAGAATGCCGAAAAATCTCTACTCTCAAAAGACTTTGTGTATCTCAAAGGGTGTGCAAGGAATTAACACACGAGAAATCATATTACGATTGTCATTTTAAGATGTATGAGACTAGTTACGAGAAAAAAATTGTGCTTTTTATAATATCTTTGATAATATAGTGGGCAAATTAGTTGGAGGGGTTCCAATTGTTCCTTATTGTCAAAGGCCATGTGTAGTGGTAAGGAAGGGAGGGTGGGGCATTTTGCGCCATGTGACAGTGTGGGTCATGCTGGGGCTTGATTGAAAAAGTGGTGTGTAAGAGAGAGTGAGACGTTTTGCGCCATGTGGCACCCTTTTTATTTGTTTTTTTTTTTGTTTTTTTAATAAGTAAAACTAATTAATAAAACTAAATAATATTAATTAAAAGACAATTTTATTGAAATAAAAATCCTAAAACTATTACATAATAATAAAAATAAAAACGTCATACATAATTAAAATAAAACGTCATACATAAGTAAATAAAAAATCACAACAAACCATACTTTCTTTTGATTTCTGCATTGATTAGATCGTTAATAGCTCGTTGCTCGTCGCTCATTCCTTCGGTACTTCTAAACAATTGATCCAAATCTTTCCTTTTGATTATCGTTGCTACATCGTTGTACTTTTTTTCTTTAAGCTCACGACGCTTTTGAGCCTCATCCCCTAGCCTTTCTATTTGAGCCGCAATTTGACTCAACGCGCTGTTGTCGGTGCCGGCGGATGAGGACGAGGAAATCCCTTTTCCTTTGCCACTTCGCCTACCCGCGGGCCTTGGCAGCTCAACGACAACATCATCTTCATCCGCAAACTCGTTTAAGTTGATGAACGTGTGGGCATCGGATGCTTGACTTTCGTGTTCGGTGGCGGATGATGATGGAGTTTTGGACCGTTTTGACGGTCTCGTTGTACGAACTTCCAAAGGTGTTTGATCGAGCCATTTTTGATGGGTGTGGAGAAACTCCCATACTTTCTTCAACTGGAACGGATGAGACTTGACTTGTTTGTATTCCGTGCAAGCGGCGTCAAACGGCCATTCCAACAAACTCTCACCGCTTGGGACCGCATTTTTTTTGCGGTTGTAGCAACTATTGAAAAATTGACACCGACTATTTATTTCGGCCCACTTGCCCGAAATCATGTCCTGTGTACGGTGCTCATCTGCAACTCCCATTGCCTTAAAAAATGCTTCACGAATCCGAGCCCAAAACACGTGTCCGCGTTGATAATCCGCTAAACAATAAACAAACAAAAAAAGTTAGTAACAAAAAAAAATTTTGAGATGATAATTGTGGCGGTTGAAATTGTTGAGAGGCAAAGTGTTGAGATGAGAAATGTTGAGAAGTGTTTTGTTGGTTATAAGCGTTGAAGCCAAAATTTTGGTTACCTAAACCAAAGTTTTGAAACCCCATTTGAGGTTGAAGGTTCGGTGACAAATGTGAAATCACATCGAGAAGTTCTTCTTGTGTAAACTCGTTAATTCGACGAGGAGGAGTGAAACCGGGGTTGTTATAATTTTGTGGGCGGGTTGGGCGGTTGGGATTCATAGTGAAATAGTATGTATATGGAGATAATATTGTTGAAGAAGAGATGGTAAAAATAAGGTGTGTTTGATGATGAATGTGTAAAAAATAGTGTGTTTGATGTGGTTTATATAGGTAAAAATAAGGTATTGTTTTTGAAAAAAAAAAAAAAAAAAAAAAAAAAAGAGAGAAGGGGAGAAAGAGCCGTTACAAACGGCTAGAATTTTGGGACTTCCACTTTTGCTAGGCGCTATAGTCATAACGCCCCATCCAAAAAAAATGAAAACCACGCCCTTGTGTAATGAATTGAGGGGCGCTATAGGGCAATATGGGGCGCTATCGAAGGCTATAAAGCCCCAGTACACATGGTCTCAAAAGACATTTACTAACATTCATTAATGAGACATCTGACAGAAAACTATGACGGTTCCTCACTGATCTAGCCATGACATAAAATGTGCAACTCCTAACGCAATTAAAAACAAAGCCTTAGTTGATTTGCTTGCCCATTCTCGTGTGGAGAGTATAAATATGCACCTCGTTTAGAGCAGAACTCTGAGCTGCATTAGAAAATTCCTATGCATCTTGTGCTCACAATTGTCCTTAAACTCTATAGATAACTGTGTGCCTACATGTCAACGAGTAAACCCATAAGATGTTATTTTCACTTATATAGTTAAATGGGTGCATTTGATGATCTTTCATTCTATGCATCCCGTTTACTTGTTGTGATATTTTTGTTTTGGAGTATTAGTTTCATCAAGCATGTAATGTTTTGGACTATTAGTTTCATCAAGCATGTAATGTTTTTTCAATGCTCAAACTGAACCACTAACAACTAACAAGCCGTTCTAAAAAAAAAAAAAAAATGTAGGTCAAAATCATTGGTAAAGAGATAATGAGTTCAAATGTCAATTAGGATATTAAATACGTAGTTTTTGTGTGTAAATAAGGGGCTGTCTGTTTAATTTTTACATTAAGTCGTGTTAATTAATAGATGACTTAATGTGGAGACCCTCACTTTTATCACTTATTATTTTAAGTCATTTATTTTGATTAAGTGAAAAACAAACAACTTTTCACATGACTTAATAAATTAAGTTTTTTCATATTAAGTCAATTAAGTTGAATTCAAACACCACCTAAGTCGTCTTTACAAAGACAAAATAATAATGCTTTGTAACTGATTTTTTTTTTTTTTTCAGGATTAAAATGTAACTGAATATCTTTCTATGATAATTTTTGCAACTACTTTGAGCTTTAGAGATTATATTTCGTGAACACCATGATTTTTAGAGGGGGCTATGTGTAATGCCTTGCTCATAAGTGCTTGATTATAGAAAATCCCAAAAACCACAAGGGAGTAAATAGTAAAACAAGAAAACATCTACATTACATAAGAATCCAAAAAAATGCCAATTGGCAATTGTTAAATGAAATCTGAGGAAACAAACACCCACTCTCTTACGTTATTGTGCCCACGACATGTTCCAATCTACACCCGCCAAATACTCGCTTTCCAATTTAGTACTGTACTAATTCTTACACGTTATTTACTTATATTATTGTAATTTAATAAATTGTTAATTTTAATAGATTATTGAAATTACTTTGTTTCCCTCGATGATATATTACCTTGCTCCAAAGATCAAAAATGATACTCGTATTACGATTATCCTATGTTGAGAATCTTAAAGCACTTATTGTCTGAATGTCATATATCATTAGTCAGACACACAAAACCAAAAAACTTAATAGAGCATCATCTCAATTATATAAAGAAATATAACAAAAGTTTTTAGTACCCGAATTGAAGAGTTTCATATTTCATGAACAGCCCTTATGGCCAACGAAAAGCTACATAATAAATAAAAGGAGATGAATATTATCATAGATGCTACGCAAACATTTACTACGTACATCAAACTTAGTCGTTCAAATGCCCGTAAAATCCCGGGAAAAGTGAGTCGCACGCTCACACCTTCCTTAATTTTTAGGAACTGTCACTTTGTCAGTTTTGCTTCACAAACTCGAGAATTGGCAAACTTTCCTGAAGATTTGACCGACATTTTTGAGGAACTTTATTTATTTATTTTATTTATTTTTATTATTACCCCATCCGTTCCTAAATAAATGTCCACTTGGACTTTTTGCGGTATTTATTATTCAACTTTGACCATAAATATTTTTGTTTGTGTTATATAATACTTGATGAAAATTATACCAATGAAAATACTTTTAAAACCCAATCCATTCATATATTTTACATCAAGTATTATATAACACAAACAAAAATATTTATGGTCAAAGTTGAATAATAAAGACCGCAAAAAGTCCAAATGGACATTTATTTAGGGACGGAGGTAGTATTTTTATTATTATTATTTTTTAGAATTGCAATTAACTATTTCACAATATATAATCATAAATTATCTCACTTGTCTAAAGCAAGACTTGAACCCACAACAATTTAGTTGGAGAGCTTCTCACAATAATTTGTACCATTGACACACAAGCCTTTTGAGGAATATGATTAGTCGTCTGCGACTTAGTTTTCATTGTAACCTTTATTGAAAGATTAATCTATCTGTGTAATTTCCCCTAGATATAAATTTCACTTGATATGGAGCTGAAGAAAGTAAATCTAACATACAGGTTCCAATTTCCTTTGAGTGTTATCTTAGCATCACGTTACATGCTGTCACTTGCTGTTTAGAAATCATGATTTATATATATATATATATATATATATATATATATATATATATATATATATATATATATATATAGGGGGACTTTCTTACGAGAACCATTTTATCTGCGAGAACTGAGAGAACCACAAAAAACATACATGCACGCCTTTTAAAATAAAATAAAAATACATGCAAATCATCAATAATCGTAAGTATCCACCTATGTTCTTCAATATCATCATGAACTCATCCTCTTTTTTCACAAAAACCTTACACAAGGCCGCAATATTGTCGTTGCACGCCTTACAAGAACATACATGCACACCTTCAAAGAAAAATGTTTTATTTCCAATTTCTTATCAAATTCTTTAGAACAACCATGTTTTTTTAAAAACATATATATTGTTTTTAGAACATATGTGCAAAAATACAATTATTGAAGGCGTGCGTGTATGTTTTGGGTGGTTCTGTCAGTTCTCGCAGATAAGATGGTTCTCGTAAGAAAGTCTCACTATATATATATATATATATATATATATATATATATATATATATATATATATATATATATATATATATATATATTGTTACTAATATAAGAATCTTTCACGCTTTAAATAGGGGTGACAATTCTCGACACGACACGATAAACGACACGAACTCGACGCGAAGTTAAACAGGTTTGGGTTGAGGATAAACAGGTTTAGGTAAAAAACAGCTCAACCCGTCTAACCCGTTTAATAAACGGGTCTTGTTTGGGTTGAGTAAGTATTAAGCAGGTCAACCCGTGAACCCGTTTAAGTATATAAGACTCTAGAAATAAAATTATAACCTGGTTTTTATGTTGGATGTGGATTAAATGTATTTTGTTATGTATACTTAATATGAGTGAATTACAATTATACCTGATATCATTGAAATTGACGTCAGAAAATTGTTGTATAGTTATTTATATGTTATTTTTATCATATTTTAGATTCTTATATCATTTTTGCATTTAAACTAGTTAAATCAACAAACCACCAACCTTATTCACTGATTGACTTATTTACTTAAACGGGTTACACGTGTTATGCAGGTCTGGGTTAGAGTTGAGTTTCTTGACACGATTAATATATGAGTTGTTCTGGGATCAAACCCGGGGCGAGCCTAACGCGTGTTCTTCTTGTGCATCCGAAGGACAAAACATAGAAGTGGGACCTATCTGCAAGGTTTTACTTCAACAAATTGGCGCCATCCGTGGGACCCGTTGTTCACTCTACCGATGAGTTTAAAATGATGGGTCACACTTTCAGTGGGACGTTTGGTATGACCGTTCGGAGTCGACGCCCGGTATGGATGTCAGCTATAGACAGTCCGGTATGATCTCCTCTGGTCAAGATTGGTTGAATACACTACCTTGTCCGAATATTCTGTCTCGTTCAGCCTCATGGTCTCGTTCAGATGTTATGCCATCCGGATGTACTGCCTCGTCCGGTCATATCTTTCAGCCCACTTCTCCAAGCATCTTCATCGTTCATCCGGTATAGAGGACGAACGATCTTGTTCAGGTATGCTGTGACAGAAACTCAAACTCAGTTTTGTAAGTTCTTCATCCCTCTCCTCTCTTCATCCTCTGAAACGCATGAAACCAAGATAAAAAAAGATTCGGTAACTCTTTTACACTGAAACCCATTTCTAACTCCATGAGCATCACTAATTAATGACAAAACAAATATGGCACTGTTGACGCATGTGTCCGAACGGCCTATCTAGATTATTGCATATGTAAGAACCCATGCTCGCATATACATGTATTCCGTACGCTTGCATATTATTTGAATGTTTGTGATGCAATTTCCGTTGAGTGGTAGCCAGCAATCTCTATCGAATTTCCGGTGGGTGGTTCTGTTGAAATTCCGGTCGTATAAGTATTTTAATGGTGAAAGACCACTGTTATGACTCTTATGTCGACACATGAGCTCAAAATTTTTGGACAGAGAAATCTTGTTTCCTTTTGCTTTTGGCAAGAAAAGTCAACAAATTTGGGCAGTGAGAAAGGTTTGCTTTATATTCCTTTGTCCCCCACGTGACGAAGATTGCTTTTGTAAGTAGCTTTTGTAAGTATTTCAACTTTTATTTTGTGCTCTAATTTATACATCCACATGAAATTAATTTATACACCCGCTGACCGTAAGCAAATTAAATACGGACCTCGTGCTGATGTCTCCCTCCCTTGTGAGCGGATCGTGAAAACACTTCGTTTTTGGATTACACGGATCGTGGAAAACACTCCCTCTCTCGCGAGCGGATCGTGAAAACACTCCGTCATTGAATTAAACGGATCGTGGAAAACACTCCCTCACTCGTGAGCGGACCTCGTGCCGATGTCTGCCCGCTGACCGTAACCAAATCAAACGCGCCTACCCTAATTTAAATAATAAGTGTATCAAACATATGAATTTGTGCCTCCGGAATTATGTATTGTTTGTAACATTCAGCTTATTACTTCAACAAATTGGCGCTTGTGCCTCCGGAATTATGTTTTATTAGTACAGGAAACAGACGAGGGCGTATATGGTCTAAAAGACTCAACTCATCATATGTCCGAATGATACAGGCCGAAGGGCCATAAGCAAGGTCCGAAGGAATCACTCCGGAGGACGATACATAGAAGTGGGACCTTCCTACAAGGTTTTACTTCAACAAATTGGCGCAAATACAACACTAGTCCGAACAGCTCAGGCCGAAAGGCCATAAGGTACTCTTTAAAGTATTATATCATCAGTATTTTACTGACAATGCAATACTGGTTGTATGTATTCGAAGCACAGGCCGAAAGCCACAAAGATATTCTTTAAATATTACATCATCAGTCTTTTACTAATAATGCAATACCGGGGGGACATGTTGGCGTATGTGTCCGGATGACACATGCCGGACCGAAGTTGTGCCGAAAGCCGTAAAGATGTTATTTAAGTATTGCACCATCAGTCTGAACCGATACTACAATACTGGGGGGACATGTTGGTGTATGTGTCCGGACGTCATACTTCGTCCGGACCATACTCCGCGGTGTCCGGACGTCCCATCTCGTTCGGACTGTCTCACCTCCGGATATACATACGGAGCGGACCGCCGCCTTCTACAGTAAGCAGTCCCATCAACCGCTGACATCCCGGATATTACGGGATTGTGTCTCCCACGTGGTCTGACACTACGTTTCCCTAGGTAACACAGGTATCGAGGTATCTCTCTCTATAAATACTACTTCATATCTCATTTCATTATCTAATCTAATATCAAACACACATACATATTCTCTCTCATATTACACACACAATATATATACTGTTCACATCACAATAAATCCTCTACCTACGAGGTGCTGACTTGACCGTCGGAGGGTGGTTCCCGGGGCTTCGGCCTCGGGACCCCTTCTAACGGTTCCTTCTTGTTTGTTTGCAGTACGCTTCCAGCACAGGAGAAAGGACGGATGGAGCGCAACAGCCCTCCGGACTTGCCTAACGGAAGATTACTTCAACACCCGTCAACCCGAATAGGTTAACACGAACATGACTCGATTGCCACCCTACCTTTAAAGAGCCTAGTTTATTTTTTTTTTATTTATGGCACCTTTTAAATCATGATTTTTCGTTCGTTACATAAACTTTGCACTTTTGCAATGTCTATCTCAAGTATTGAGATCTGATGAATACGAAATGATAATATGTGAAGGCTTAAACCACAGACATAGGATTAAATTCACTTTAAAACCATTGAGACTAGCTTTATAAGTTAATGACTAAATGTGTACAACATATACTTTAGTGAACCAAATTGGTTGTTGTGAAACATGGTTGCTATTTAATGATGTTAGCAAGAAGATCAACTGTGTGCCTTGTTAATGTTTCCAACTGTTAGAGTTAATGGATATAAATTAATATTTGTATGACCGGTTTCGAACCCGAGACTTCGGGATTGCACACAATACGTAAGAGTCTCAATGGTTTGAATAATTAAATATATGTTTATGATTTATTTATTCATTTCACAAACAAATAACTTAACGGTCGTTAGAGATAACGCTCGTTAAAGGACTAAAAGTGAAAGAGAGGCAAAGAAGGATCTAGAATGCCTTCTTTGGGCTAAAGTCGGCCGAATACCCCTAGGGGTTTAGGGTTGTCGATTTTAGTAGCTTGGAGGAGAAGTTTGGGTTGCCTATAAATACAAACCTATTGTGTTTGTTATTCCCTAATCCCTAATTCTCAAGCAAACCAACTTCTTTCTCCTCTCCTCTAGTTTTGGCCGATCGACTATATCCCTAACTCCTAGGGTTTGTCGATTTTGCTAACACACAAGTGTTGGAATTGTTTGTGAACTTAGAACCTAGCTTTTCCCATTGAAACGCTAGTATTACGTGTGTACAAGAACGGAGTACAAGCTTCCTTTAGCTTGTGTTATTTTTCCCTATTCGACTAAGGTGTAGTCGATCCCCATTAAACCCTAATTAGGGTTTATACCTTGTTCTTGGAGTGCACGATTCCTTGTTCTTGCTAGGAATCAAAAGGTACGCATCACTTTTAAATTTAGTTAATTAATTATGTGTATATAGATCTTGTATAATCCGCTGCGTATGCTTTGATGTTATGTTGTTTATGTTTATGTGTTTATAGATTTATGATTCACATATTCCAACAGTGGCATCAAGAGCCCGTTTATACATGATAATTAATTACTAAACACATAAAAATTGAAACTTTACATGCTTTAGATAAACTAGGGTTTTAATTTTTATGTAAACCCTAATTTTTTCTATTATGGGTCGACACCCATTAATGGTTTTTAGGGTTTTTGGTATTGATAAAAATTGTAGAAACCCTAGGATTGCATGTAAACTTTTATGTGTTTAATTAATGAGTACCTTGTGACGTCATTAATTAGAATGCGTACTAATATTGACTTGATAATATGTGTTTACATGATTATAAGTGCAATATGGGGATTCATGACAAAACATGCATGTTTTGTCATGATTATTGATGTCTAATTACTACATGTTTTTTAAGATAAATCTAAAATTAGGGAAGACCCTAATTAAATATATTAATTAATTGGTTATGTGCAATGTGGTATTTAATTAATTAAAACTTACGCGGCCAAGTTATTTGGCGTCTGTGGACCATTGGGCACAATGAGCTCGAAAACCAATGAGAGTTTTATTAATTACATACATCAATAATTCACATAGAAATTATTAATAGGATTTATCAAAAGGTTTGCATGTGGCTATATGATATTGTTAATGATCATATATGTGTTATTAAGTGTTTGTTTATTTTTTTTATTACTTGATCTTTGTGTTTTAATTATGATGGATTGTAAACATCAAAGAGGGTAATTTTTGAATAAAAATAAATGAACCTAATAACTATGAAACCTTTGTGGTAAATTATTTATTGCCAAGTCTTATGTGCCGATAGTGGTTCGCTTCGCACGGTAATTTGCTCCCAGGCGAGACTAGCAATTAATAATTTACTACATAAATGTTTTTAGCAAGAAAATCATAAGTGTTTAATTAATTGATGTGACTGTACAAAAGTGGTCGAAAGGCGGACCTAATATTGACAAACTATAAAGTGGGTATAAGGAGGTTTGACATTAAATTGTCATCCGAAAGGGGCGCGTTTTTAATTAGCCTTTGGGCGGACGTTTGCCTCTCCGCTCGCCTGTGCGTCAATATTAGACTTACCTAGTACACCATGAAAAAGTACGAAGCATCTTAAGGCAATGTTGTAAGTTTCTCAACGCCATTGATTAAAACTTTGATGATTTGAGCTTATTAATGTAACGAATGAGTAAACTGGTTTTGAAACGTATGATACAAAGATGAATGCATGACATCTTTGTACATATTTTGATTACACACATAAAAAAAAATTATAACCTTAAATTTAAGTAATATGCCATCCAACTAAATAGGAAACACCTAAGGTTACATCCTACATCACTAGCAGCCAAAGTTGAATGTGATGTTCAAAGGGTGGGAGTCTGAGGGTAAATTGAGTACTTTCATTGCTAGCAGCCAAAGCTGAATGTGATGAAACGACGTCAATTTACAGTTTCTTAAGTTGGTTAACTTAATTGAGCACTTTCAACACTAGCAGCCAAAGCTAAATGTGATGGAACGGCGTCAAGGCATAAAGATTTGGGGATGAAACATGCTTACATTTGCAACTGAGGTTGGCATAATATGTAAGTCCCATGATTCTAGGAATTGCAATTGGATATTGGCAATTGGGATAGACCCGTACCTTATTGAGTACTTTCATTGCTATCAGCCAAAGCTGATGTGATGAAACGACGTCAATTTGGATCCAGTTTTTCAATGAAAATTAAATGGTTATTTTTACCATGGGTGTTTAATTTTCTTGAAAAGTTATTATCAAAATACTGAAATTGAATTTTGTAAATTCTTTTAATGTATTTAATGCAACATTAAAAACCGTAAACGTGGGGCATTCTTTAGTGGAAAGTTGATCTGCACCCGTAGGGGTCTTTAGATAGAGTCAACTTAACTGAAAAAATAAACCTAGTCTACTTTTCGTGTGAAGAGTAAGACTTAATCCTATTCCTTTTCATGAATGTGAAAGGTATAATAGGATAATTAGAATTGTCTAAATTCTAAGAAATAACTCATGGCGAATTTTTTTAACAAATTGCATGGTTTGGAGTTATTAAAATTAGAAGCTGGACTAATTACCGCATAATGGTAAAAGGCAAACTAGAATGTTTGATCTAGTTGTTATGCTTTGACCATTTAAAGGTGCTATGTACCATGATGGGGATTATAGACCTAACTGAGGAAGAAATTGCATACCCAATTTTTTCAAGTTAATTGCATTGATGGATATTCCATCATTTACAAAGTAGAATACATTCTTTGAGTACCTTAGTAATGTTACGTAAAGGATTCATCAAAGGTGTAGGAAAGTAAACAGCACGTTATTTGCTTTTACTGGTTATGCAACACTTACAATGTTGTCAAATCCAGTGGGAGCATTGTGTTGTAATTACTGAACAATGAGTTCATGTAGTGATCTTTAATTCAGAGGGAGCTACAAGTCTTGATATCTTGGTAGTAACCCGGATTATCTCTAGAATCGCTTGAGATAAATACTTTCCAATTATAGACACTTGTGGTATTAAGGATAGTCGTGTACGTTTCCTTACTAGACAAGGTGTTCCTATATCTACTTATATCTATGACACAAATCATATTGGTCACATAAGCAAACGATTGACATGTTGTTTATCTGATACATGATGTTGTTCCATGCACAAGTGGGAGAAATCTTTATTGTGTGCAAGCAACAACATAAAGGAATATGATTTATAGGTTTCTCTTGACTGTAAGGTAAGAGACTAATGTTCTAATGTGTTTTATACACATTCTAATATTAGAACACTTGGAGTTAATATCTACTTTCATTACTAGATATTAATGACAAGGTTAATTACATACTCTCATTATAAGCAGCCTCAACTGATGTAATAAAACTATGTTAATTTACAAGTCTCTAAATTAGATAACCATTAGAACAAGTGTCAATATGATAATAAGACTACTTCAAATGTGAATATTTATGTATTGTTGAAATGACATAAATCAATGAAGTAATCTAATACTACTTCATATTTAGATGTTTATGTATTCGTGGAATGACATAAATATATGAAGTAATAAATAAACTTGAAATTACCAATGAAACCAAGTTGTGGTGTTCATAATTACTTTAGTTATACATGTTTATATTGAAGATATAAATATGAAGTCTTTGATTGCTATAAGACTTATAATAAAGTAAGACATTAACTTGATATATATATATATATATTTTTTTTAATTAAGACATATACAAGGAGTCATTGAGTTGATTAATGACTTATAACGTAAATTGGGATTATAACAGTTATGTCTTCTTAGTAAGACATAGACATAAAGTGACTTGATCAAAAGTAATTATGTTATAAAGCATGCAATTGGCTTGAAAAATCTATTGGACCATTAAAGTGATTTAGTTGGTAAATAGGTAAGCCAATACGATATATATATTTATCTTATATATTGTAAGAATGACTTACAATATTAATCCTAATGAAATACATAGTGTTTATGGTATGTTAAATTAGGAGAATCAAACTCTTGTTATATATCTTCTTTTCTTCCTAAAGATATCAAGGTTAGAAAAATTGAGTATGGATTGGATATACTCAATTAGACTCCAACCTAGAAGATTAATAAGACACCATTTATTATGGAATGTGATTAATCACATTAAGTCTTTGGTATGTGCTTAAACACATACCTTTTCTGGACCAAAACCGGACCCAAATAGACCAAAAACCCGACCAAAATGCCGAATATATTGCGTTTTTGTGTTTTTATATGTGCAGGGACGGATATCGTGGAAAACGACAAAAGACACAAGAAAATTGGGAAAACGAGCACGGGATTGCGAAGAGGATTAAAGAGCCAATGCCGGGAAGAAAAATATGGTCAAAAAGTCAACCCAGGTCCTCCATCTATCAGAAGTTGTCAAATTCAGCCCTTAGATCATCTTTTGTACAATGGCAGAAAAGGTCCCTCAGAAAATCAAAAGTTGCAATTTTGGTCCCTTAATTTACCTAAATTTAAATCTAACTTTTATCACTTCTATATCCGGATTTCTTTTCCAGCCCACCAAAACCTTTAAATTAAAGCCCAACCCTTACCTTTAAACCCGATCCACCCATTCAAAAAAAACCCGAGCCCCCACTATCCCTTTTCACCCGGTAAATAAACCCGGTCAACACCACTCCTCAATCAAATAAAAATAAAATTCACTCTCTCTCTCTACCACAAAAACGCGCCCAAGAGTTATCCCCAAATAATTTACCAAGAACCCTAATAACCGCACTTCAAAATTAACCTCGTACGCATGACTACCCAATGATTGGGTAATTTCTGGAAGGGTCTGACAAGCTAAGAGACATGTGGGACTCGCTGATTGGTCAAGCCGTGTCACCAACTTAATACTACGATAGAGATTAAAGATTGAAGAGCAAGGATGATCTAAGGGTGGTGATGAGCTCGTGTGCACGCGGATTGCCAGAGTGGAAAGACCAGAAGGTTCCTTGGATTGCTATAAATTGCCCTCTCCTCTTCACAGTCAAGTTTTGTCCAATTTTCACGTATTTAGGAAATTGTAACCATTTTAATTTCTCTGTCATTTAAATGTTTTCGTAGTGTAATTTTCTTAAATTCGAGTTGTAATTTACATTTTCAGACAAATTTTGTACTCAGTTTTTTTATTTTTAATGAAAGTCAAATTTTAGTCAATGTTACTATACGATTGCTTATTGTTCTGATTTAAATTCTAGTTATGTCTGCTTTATAGTTCTTAAAAGTGAGTTTTGATTTTAGTTTGCTCAGTGTTTTCACTTAAGTCTCATTGTCGCTCAAAAAAGTCAAATAGTCAACTGGTTAGTCAAAGTGCTTTTCAGCTTATTGTTCATGATTCAATTCTGATTAAAATAGTTTTTCTAGGTTCAATCTAGTCTTTTGAAATATTGTTTGGACCTGTCTCAGCTTTATGTAGCCCAAATTTTTGAAAATCTTCTCATATCAGTAGTTAATGGGGTTTTTGGAACAAGCCCTGTTATGAGTCTCAACAGGTTAAGTACTGTGCCTTGCCTTTTGTTTAAGATTGATTAAGTTTAATTAAGGATTATTTAGTTGTTTATGATAGGAGATAAGTTGAGTTGCATAGTTTAGAGTTTTTTTTTTTTTTTTTTTTAGAATAATTAGTTCATCATTTAGTTTCACTACTGCTACCTTTAGCTCTTTATAAGATGTGCCTTGTTGATCATAGTTTTTGGTATTGGTAGTTGTATTTTAGTTTACTAAGTATGGATCCTGCTTTTGGTACTGTTTTATTAAAGTTTGGATGAAATATAGGGTCAATCTCCACTTTTGCATCAGATTTTAATGTGCAGATCAGCACATGCTGATGATGGTTTCACCTTTTTGCTTACCTTAGATTTGTCTATTCCCTTTGTTCCTATTGCCTGAATTTGGATCTATTCTTAGCCTATAGTATCTAGATCTAGGGTCTGATTTAGGATTGCTCACTATAGCTTATTCAATAGTTTTTAAAAGTCTGCATATAAGCCTTGGTCAATTGCTATAAGTCTGCAGTTCTGTTTCAGTCCCAAATCCAACTGTTCTAAGCTTCATTTAGGTTAGCATATAAGCTCAAAATTTAGGGATAATTGGTCTGTTGGTAGCTTTTCACATTAGCTTTCAGTAGTATCTTTTGTTTTTTCTAATTAAGCTCTGGTTAGCTTTTTATTAAGCTGCAAAACTGCTTGTTTAGTCTCTGCTGCTACTTTAACTATGCTTCTGTTTCACATGCTTTCTGCTTAATTACTAGTGCTTATTTGTGCTTTGCCAGTAGTTTTTAGCTTATTCTTGTATGCTTTTCTGATTTTGAGCCTTTGGAAATTTTTGGACCTCTTTTGTTTATTTTTAGCTTATTCCCTAAGTGCTTATTTGGGTGTTCAGCTTATTTAAGCTGATTCAAGTTCTGGAATTATTTTTCCTAGATTTAGAATTTAAAATTAGAATTACTCAGATTTTTCCAGATTTTTCCCATTTGTTTTAATATTTTTAAATCATTTAAATTGTTTTAATTAGTTTTTAATTCATAAAAAATTATTAAAAAGTCAAAAAAATATTTTTCTTTTTCCAAAAATTTTCTTTTATCTGTTTTAATTTAGGAAAATTATTTTTATATTTTTAGGTTTTAAATTTTAGAAAATCATTTTTATTCACGTTTTATAATTCGTCGCGTAACGATTTTAAATTCAAATTTTCGTTTTTAAGTTCGTATGCTTAGTTTAATTGTTTCATTAGCTTAATTAATTGTTTACTTTTATTATTTTATTGTTCGTAGTGTAAAATTACAAATCAATCACTCTTATTCACATTCACTACACTAATCACGTTCCGGGAACACAAATTCCATTCGATCTTCGTCGGGACAAACGACTCGGGTTAACACATATTTCCACGTGTGTTTTCCTTGAAAAATATATACTATAATTGTTAAATCAGTTTTTGGCGCCGCTGCCGGGGAAGGTTGAAGTGAGTTCGTGATTTCGTTCGTCGAATCGTGTTTTGAAGACCCTTCCTTGGAAGTTATCGTTTTTTATAAAAAATAAAAATACAAAAAGAAAATAATTAAAAAACACTTTTCCTAAAGTGTTTTCACCATTAATAATAAATCCTCGGTCTTCCGTTGAAGGAGGGCGGTTGTAAACCATTCCGAATAAACAACAAAAGAGATCGTGTAGTTAAACGTTGCTTGGATTATTTCTTTACTACAACCTAATTACGGGGTTTAAGGAAGTCTTGACATTAAATTGCAGACTGAAGAGAGATCCATTCTTCTCTCCCGCCACGCTGCGCGTAGTTTTGAAAGAAACGAGTACGGTTGATAAAACGATCACCAAAAATATAATTATTTTTCCTTAATTAAAAAAATCCAAAAAGATTTTCTCTTCAAATTTATTTTCCATTTTTCTTTTGTTATGTTTCTAAATTTCAAAACCCAAAAATAATCTTCTTATCCTCTTAACCGTTTAATTCTATCTCTTTATCCCTCTATCCGTTTAATTCTTATGACGTCACTCGGGTATTACTGCTTTCATTGTAAAAGTCCAATGGGTGATAGTCTTCGTTGTTACAAGTGCTTGTGTGAGCGGTGTGGAGGCAATTGTCGTAATGGATTTTGTAATTGGTGTGAATTACCAATTAATCCAAATCCAAATTCCTTCAATTCTTCTCAAGATTTTTCCGAACACCCACCACAACCCCAGCCATCTTCACTCCCTCAGTATAATTGCTTTATATGTGGAGATCAGTTGGGGGACAATTCACTTTGTGACCGATGCTTTTGCAACGAATGTGAATTTAGTCGAGGACTTTGTATGTGTTCTTATTCGAAAGCTGAAACTGTATTCGCTTATCCAAACTCTTTTAATGAACCATCAAATTTATCCGACTACCCACCACAGCCCGATATATCTTCGTTCAATCAACGTTATTGCGATGGGTGTGGAGATTCAATTGATCCGACATCGTCTTATTGTCAACGGTGCACTTGCGAGAGGTGTGGTAGAAATTTGTTCAATGGATTTTGTTCGTTTTGTGCTTCGGAAGCCGAAAATTCATATGCTTATGATTTTAATCCGAACATTTTCGATTATCCTCAAAACAATTTCAATCACCCTCCTCAAAACTTTTATGAGCAAGAACCGTATTTCAATGATACACCGAACTTTTCTTGTACAAATTGTGGGGGTCCTCATAATGATTATCAATGTCAACCGAGGGGTCAAAATTACTATGAACCTAATCCTTGCTATAATACTCACGGTTTTGACAATTACCAACCCCCACAAAATCCCGTCAATTATCCAAATCATGTTGGAATGCGCGAAATTGAAAAACTTGTGGTTCGATATCGAGAGCAAGCGGCTAGTCTTAATACTCCCGGAAAGTCCATGGAAGAATTACTTGCCGAGGAAAGAGCAGCTAAATTTCGAGAGAGCTTAATTTACTATGACGATGATTCCGATGATGACGAGGAGAGATTTGTTCCGGTAACCTTCCCTCAAATAGCACCCGTCTTTCCTACCGTAGGAACCGAGGACTCTCTAAAAATGGGGGACGAGCTTCTCGACACTATTCCGGCAACGGAATCAGACAATGTTGAGAACCTCGTCCCAATCCCAAGTGAGTCCAAGGAAATATCCGACGATGAAAGTGATTTTCAATCTTATGGAGATTCCCTTGACGTTTCCGAGATTACTTCCGGAATTTTCTCTAACCCTCTTTTTGAATATAATGACGATTACACTTTAAGTGTTGTTAATCCTCTTTTTGATGAGGGGTTAGAGGACGTTGAGGGCGAGGAGGATCTTCTTTCTAATTTTGATGAGCCCATACCGGAACTCACAGATTCTCCTCGTATTCTCGAATCTCTTCATGAGGAGTTCTCAGAAGAACTCACTCATATCATACCTCCTCCGGAGTATGATTATTTTGTTATTGAAGAAGATCCTGACCCGGGGGGAGATGAACTTTATCCTACGAGTTTTATTATTGATGATATCACCCCGACCCTCCCTCCCGAGGTTTTTTAGAGCTCTACTATTGAAGAATGGATTCCCATTCTGATTATGATCTTTCTCCCCTTCTTCACCTATCCGGTGATTTCTTCTATCCTTCACTCCTTCGGGAGTGAAGATACCATCTTTGACCCCGGCATCTCTCCTTCTTTTAAGCCGCGGGTATCTCATCGGAGTGGAACTTTCGTATGCTTCAATGTTTATCCAAACATCTTGAACGAAAGTCCGATTGAGATTATCTCTTCCACTTGCTCCCCCAAGGACAAATAAATTCGGGGTCAAGTCAAGCTCATGTGACTCGGTTAACAAAAACAAGCGCTTCGTGGGAGGCACCCCATGCTTATCCTTCTATCTTCTTTTCTTATTTCTAATAAAGTGAGTGAAGAGGGTTCCTCTTCCATATCTTGTGTTTCGTATTTTTCTGTGGTATGTTCAGGAATGCCCGATGATTGAAGACTCTCGTGCTCGTAGTTTCCTTCACGCTACTCGAGTTTCATCATTCGCTGCTTATCCGATATCCTAAAATCTTATCGTTTTACATCTATCTTTTGGCATAATTCATAAACGGCCTTAGATTTATGTAGGAGAACCCTTACCTTTAAGACATTGAGGACAATGTCTCGTTTTAGTCTTGGGGGGGGGGGGTAATCTTTCGATTTGATTTTTGCCTTGCATTTTTGCCGTTTTCTCATGCAACCCCGTTTTTCCTCCAAAAATTTAAAAAATCCAAAAAATGAGAAAATTTTAAAATTTTTTGCAAAAATATAATAAATTTTGACATTTTTGTTGATTTTTCGCTGGAGAGAGTAGGAATAAAATTCTGACTTGATCGGGCGTGTTGAGCCATAGCTTGTCTCCTTAACCTTTTATAATCTATAAGCTCGTGCTAGTCTTTTACACAAGGAGCTATAAAATGCGAATTCTTTTTAAGAGTTTGCAAGTTCCCGTATCGACTTTATATATACATGGCTTGATTATTTGGCTAAGCATTCGCGGATCTTATTATTTAAGATTTTAAATTTGCGAAGAACGAGAAATGATAGAGTTGTTTATAAGTTAGATTGCTAAACGTGGAGTAGTTGGATCTCTTTAAAGCTCATCGAAGTTATTTGTGGCTTTTTGTTCCCATAAGCTTGTTTCACTCCAAAAATAGGAATCTAGGAATAATTAAAGGTATTTTGGTTTTGGCGATAATTAGTTTTTATTTCTTCCTTAGAAAATCCTTGCTTATGGAAGTTGGGTACACATCAAAGTACTGCCAGTGTTACGGTGTAATAGACTATTCCATCTTGCCGGCTCACAACCGATGTTGGGATTGTTATAAAAGCCGTAGGACTCGGAATTTGGCAAAATATATAATGAATAATATATAATAATAATCCAAAGCCATAAAAAGTTTTCTGCATCTTGCCGGTTCGCAGCCGATGTTGTAGACTTCTAATAAAGGCAGAGGAAAAATTCCAAGGTCATAATAGACTATCACATCTTGCCGGTTCGCAGCCGATGTTGTGATTGTTATAAAGGGCCAAGGATTAAATACGTTAATGTGCTTAATAATGTTAAAAATGCCAAATTTCGACTCCGGGGGTGTCCTAATAAAGGCTTCCGTCTCTGGACTCGTAGATGAGTTGTTTCGGTCGCAAATAAAAGGGATATCCTCAAAATCGTGTTAAATCAGAGACCTTGATGTGGACCTCATTTTTGTATGCAACGGTTTTCGAGGGAAGATTTGAAAACTACTTAGCGTCTAAACTAGGTATCTTTATCGGACTAAGAAATTATCGAAACGAGAATTCGAAGAAATTCATTTCTCACCAAAAATAAAATAAATAGAGGAAAATAGGAATTTGGGAACAAGGAGTCCACAATTAACTTCCATGGGTAGTGATAGCAATCTAACTTGTAAATGACAATGATTTCGTTTTTAAGCTTAGTTTGGGGACTTGTGAAAAATCGGGGACGACGAATTTTATCCGTATGGTCACTTCTTTATGAGTCGTGTTTCCTGCTCGAAGACCCTTAAAGTTATCGTGAGATAACGATTGTCAACAAAGCCGTCACATAAATTATGAGAAAAATACAAAAATAGAATAAAAGGAAAATCGGGGAGTTTTTAGAACTTAAGATTTCTTAATCTCTTTTGAAAATTTTGCTACTTCTCAAAGTTAGTAAAAAGAGATTGGAAATTTTTTTGTTTTAAAAACGTGTTTTCATAACATTGCATGAGGACATTGCAATAGCTTAGTTTGGGGGAATTTGGTATGTGCTTAAACACATACCTTTTCTGGACCAAAACCGGACCCAAATAGACCAAAAACCCGACCAAAATGCCGAATATATTGCGTTTTTGTGTTTTTATATGTGCAGGGACGGATATCGTGGAAAACGACAAAAGACACAAGAAAATCGGGAAAACGAGCACGGGATTGCGAAGAGGATTAAAGAGCCAATGCCGGGAAGAAAAATATGGTCAAAAAGTCAACCCAGGTCCTCCATCTATCAGAAGTTGTCAAATTCAGCCCTTAGATCATCTTTTGTACAATGGCAGAAAAGGTCCCTCAGAAAATCAAAAGTTGCAATTTTGGTCCCTTAATTTACCTAAATTTAAATCTAACTTTTATCACTTCTATATCCGGATTTCTTTTCCAGCCCACCAAAACCTTTAAATTAAAGCCCAACCCTTACCTTTAAACCCGATCCACCCATTCAAAAAAAACCCGAGCCCCCACTATCCCTTTTCACCCGGTAAATAAACCCGGTCAACACCCACTCCTCAATCAAATAAAAATAAAATTCACTCTCTCTCTCTACCACAAAAACGCGCCCAAGAGTTATCCCCAAATAATTTACCAAGAACCCTAATAACCGTACTTCAAAATTAACCTCGTACGCATGACTACCCAATGATTGGGTAATTTCTGGAAGGGTCTGACAAGCTAAGAGACACGTGGGACTCGCTGATTGGTCAAGCCGTGTCACCAACTTAATCCTACGGTAGAGATTAAAGATTGAAGAGCAAGGATGATCTAAGGGTGGTGATGAGCTCGTGTGCACGCGGATTGCCAGAGTGGAAAGACCAGAAGGTTCCTTGGATTGCTATAAATTGCCCTCTCCTCTTCACAGTCAAGTTTTGTCCAATTTTCACGTATTTAGGAAATTGTAACCATTTTAATTTCTCTGTCATTTAAATGTTTTCGTAGTGTAATTTTCTTAAATTCGAGTTGTAATTTTCATTTTCAGACAAATTTTGTACTCAGTTTTTTTTATTTTTAATGAAAGTCAAATTTTAGTCAATGTTACTATACGATTGCTTATTGTTCTGATTTAAATTCTAGTTATGTCTGCTTTATAGTTCTTAAAAGTGAGTTTTGATTTTAGTTTGCTCAGTGTTTTCACTTAAGTCTCATTGTCGCTCAAAAAAGTCAAATAGTCAACTGGTTAGTCAAAGTGCTTTTCAGCTTATTGTTCATGATTCAATTCTGATTAAAATAGTTTTTCTAGGTTCAATCTAGTCTTTTGAAATATTGTTTGGACCTGTCTCAGCTTTATGTAGCCCAGATTTTTGAAAATCTTCTCATATCAGTAGTTAATGGGGTTTTTGGAACAAGCCCTGTTATGAGTCTCAACAGGTTAAGTACTGTGCCTTGCCTTTTGTTTAAGATTGATTAAGTTTAATTAAGGATTATTTAGTTGTTTATGATAGGAGATAAGTTGAGTTGCATAGTTTAGAGTTTTTTTTTTTTTTTTTTTTTTTAGATTAATTAGTTCATCATTTAGTTTCACTACTGCTACCTTTAGCTCTTTATAAGATGTGCCTTGTTGATCATAGTTTTTGGTATTGGCAGTTGTATTTTAGTTTACTAAGTATGGATCCTGCTTTTGGTACTGTTTTATTAAAGTTTGGATGAAATATAGGGTCAATCTCCACTTTTGCATCAGATTTTAATGTGCAGATCAGCACATGCTGATGATGGTTTCACCTTTTTGCTTACCTTAGATTTGTCTATTCCCTTTGTTCCTATTGCCTGAATTTGGATCTATTCTTAGCCTATAGTATCTAGATCTAGGGTCTGATTTAGGATTGCTCACTATAGCTTATTCAATAGTTTTTAAAAGTCTGCATATAAGCCTTGGTCAACTGCTATAAGTCTGCAGTTCTGTTTCAGTCCCAAATCCAACTGTTCTAAGCTTCATTTAGGTTAGCATATAAGCTCAAAATTTAGGGATAATTGGTCTGTTGGTAGCTTTTCACATTAGCTTTCAGTAGTATCTTTTGTTTTTTCTAATTAAGCTCTGGTTAGCTTTTTATTAAGCTGCAAAACTGCTTGTTTAGTCTCTGCTGCTACTTTAACTATGCTTCTGTTTCACATGCTTTCTGCTTAATTACTAGTGCTTATTTGTGCTTTGCCAGTAGTTTTTAGCTTATTCTTGTATGCTTGTCTGATTTTGAGCCTTTGGAAAATTTTGGACCTCTTTTGCTTATTTTTAGCTTATTCCCTAAGTGCTTATTTGGTTGTTCAGCTTATTTAAGCTGATTCAAGTTCTGGAATTATTTTTCCTAGATTTAGAATTTAAAATTAGAATTACTCAGATTTTTCCAGATTTTTCCCATTTGTTTTAATATTTTTAAATCATTTAAATTGTTTTAATTAGTTTTTAATTCATAAAAAATTATTAAAAAGTCAAAAAAATATTTTTCTTTTTCCAAAAATTTTCTTTTATCAGTTTTAAATTAGGAAAATTATTTTTATATTTTTAGGTTTTAAATTTTAGAAAATCATTTTTATTCACGTTTTATAATTCGTCGCGTAACGATTTTAAATTCAAATTTTCTTTTTTAAGTTCGTATGCTTAGTTTAATTGTTTCATTAGCTTAATTAATTGTTTACTTTTATTATTTTATTGTTCGTAGTGTAAAATTACAAATCAATCACTCTTATTCACATTCACTACACGAATCACGTTCCGGGAACACAAATTCCATTCGATCTTCGTCGGGACAAACGACTCGGGTTAACACATATTTCCACGTGTGTTTTCCTTGAAAAATATATACTATAATTGTTAAATCAGTCTTAATATTGAAGTTCAGAATTTGTTAGACTGCTTGATGAGTAGGGTATTAACAAATTAATGTTAGGAACTGTCAATATGTATTTGTATAGTCCCAAAAGAGAACAAGTTTGTGTTGCTCTATTTGCTAAATGTTTATAGTTAATCTCTAAATTGTAAAAGGCAAGTGGGAGGATTTTATCTTGATGAGATAAAATTACAAGATACATAATCTTCTAAATACACTAGCAAATCATAATGAGGATCAAACATGTTAATGTTAAATCTCAAGATGATGGAATTCTTATTCATAAATCCGCAAGGATATCTCAAATATTTGTAGAATATGTTTGAGGGTTATGAGTTACGGGATCGTGGTATGCCTGTTAATAAATTGCAAATGTTTATTTGACAAATTACTCATACTATGAATAATTAGATGCAGTCCAAAAAGATAACTAGTTTGGAAACGTAGTTAATCTTGAACTCTATAGTTACACTATAGATTGGAGATGAACTTCTACAAAGGAAATGGAAATCCTAGAGATTTAAATTCTTGTGTAGAAATCATAATGGACAAATTTGTATACATATTTAATATGTGAAAAGATTATCAATCACACTTAAGCAATTAAATGTGATTGAAATTCTTTCTAAGCACATTAAATATATAAAGATTATGATTGTCATTATTAGTTTCATTTATATGAAATTAACAATGGAATATCAAAACTCTTTCTTGGGTAATTACTTGTGCGAGGACGAAAAGTAATTGAAAGGAGTATTTGAATTCAAATAATCTTTAGCAGTATACAAAATGCAAATCATTTGTAAATGGATTAATGCATGCATCTAGAAGATATACTTATTTTTAGTTATTAAATCTAGTTTTGATTTATAATTAAAATAAGATATTTCTTAATATTCCTGAAAGCTAGTGGGACTGGTATATTTATTTTTTTATTTCATATATGTTGTATAACATATAGGAAGTGACATTCCATTAACATTGAAATGTTAAGTTTTAGTTTGGAATGCAACTTCACATGGAAATTTAGAAAATAAAACCTTGGAGTATATGTTTATTGTTATAAACATAAGTGGTAATATAACTAATTCTAATAAACATGATAATCTATTAGTGAGGCTAGATAGATACATATCTTTGAAAAGATATGACATGAATAAAATCTAAGGTTGACGATAGGATTATTCATGTACATCATGTTATTTGTTGTATCATGCTTGAATGCAAGATGATTGACAACATTAGTATCTAATTGAAAATTATTAGATAGCTAAGTGTAATAGATATGGTTTAGAATTTACATCCTCAGCCTGGAATTGCTCCAAAATTCTAAATATGAACCATATGGCATATTGTTGCATGATTGATATAGTAGACAAATCTTGAAGGATTTGAAGATATCAAATATTACACAATGAATAGTAAAAGTTTACGGAACTTGGAAAGAGCATATTGTTGTTTGATACAATGATGCTAGTAAGATTGAGATGACACTCAATACTAGTCATGGTGGGAGCTCATCCTTATTAGGAGACCATGTGTATTAGATATGCTCAATATGAGCATAGTTGCATTATACATAAAGAATTAGAATACTTTAACTACAAGGTTTGGTAGTTTAATTGTCATAAATTTGCGATTGAGGATGTCATGCAATTTATGAAATATTATGTGGCAATATCTAGATAGATGAATGCACACATACAAGAATTTCATTCTTGAAATAAGTATTCTCAAAATTCCGATAGATCAAAATTAGTTGATTTATGCCTTGTCAACAAGTATGTGGAACATGACTTGTGGCATATTCATTAATGAGAATTATCATGCATTGATCTAGTTAGTATTTGGATAAGGGATGTTAAGCAATATTATTTTAATGAAATAAAGTGCGGATAACGTTTATTATCATTTGTTAATATTGTATCCTGTATTTGCATGTTTAAATCCGTGAATAATTTAATTTATTCTAAATTGTCCGTTGTCGATTAATAATATGAGAATATCATTAAATAAAGACAAATGTGAGGATTGGTAGAATGTACTGTAAGGTTGAGATACCAATATCACATGATATTCAATATTGGATAAATTGAATATAGGACTTATCCCAACCACATGATTGTACTTTATGGATTGTCGTCATTAAGTAAATCATGAATATTTATCCTCAGACTTGAGATACCAGATGACTGCCGAGGATGTAGCTCATTTTCTGCAAGGTAGTCTAACGCTATCCGTAAAAGGTAGTTATAAGGGCTATTTTCGGAGGTGATGCAAAGTTCGAGGGTTATGCTCGTAGTCAATAAAGGATTTGTTCCTTCAAATTTGTTTTGAAGTATAATACTGCTGGGCTCCTCGTAGGGTTGACAAGATGTTTGTGTGGCCACACCCAAAGTCTATCTAGAAGACGTTCAGATGATTTGGTAATCTTGATCAATTATTAATAACGAGAAACATAATAGTTAATTATGGAATGACTTTGATCCATATCCATATTAACGCGGTATTAGAAACAAAAGGATAAGTATGATGATTATATCATCACGTGGTTTTTCCAGGAAAACCATACTCGGATCAAACTGGGGGCATTGGAAAGGTTAAGCTAGACTAACCCATGTCATTACTTTATTAATGAATATCCAAGTGGGAGCTGTTAGAGTTAATGGATATAAATTAATACTTGTATGACCGGTTTCGAACCCGAGACTTCGGGATTGCACACAATACGTAAGAGTCTCAATGGTTTGAATAATTAAATATATGTTTATGATTTATTTATTCATTTCACAAACAAATAACTTAACGGTCGTTGATGAAGCGAAAAGTGTACCGCTTTTAAGGGGTCATTTAAGCCCTAAATCGTATTTATTTGATCAAATATTGCCCTAAATCGTTCCTTTTGTCATTTTAGGTACTTTTGAGGAGAAATCTGGAAAAGGAGGCATTTTGGACGTTTTTGGAGCATAAAAGTGAAGAAAACGGCAAAGTCTCAAAAATCGGCTAAAAGTTACCTTTGACGGCGTCACAATTTACTCTGGACGGCGTCATGCCTTGGCAAGAAAAAGTGGACGTGAAATTTACTCATGATAAGCCAGTGAAAATAGCATGTGAATTCTGACGGCGTCACGCTTTAACTTGATCAAGGGCGTCACGGCTTAAATCAAAGAGGGACGGCGTCACGTTCAAGGTTCGACGGCGTCAAGCCTTGATAAGCCAGAATGGAATTTTGAAGAGCTAAAGAGGGACGGCGTCAAGAAGGTCATCCGGGAACCCTAAAAGCGGCGAGGTGACGGCGTCACACTCCATAACGTGACGCCGTCAGATCCAAAAATCTATATATAGTTTTCTAATTTTTTGTCATTAGGGAGAGCTTAGTGTGTGGAATTTTGGGAGAAAACCCTAAGACGAATTTAGCTTCTTTCTCAAGGCTTTTTGCCTTGAGATCTTCCATGTTACATTGAAGATAAGTTATCAATTAATCATTCAATATGTCTATGTGTTGTTTGATTTTATCTTATTCTTGTCTTTTGATTAACATGTTAGGCTAAATTTATCTTGTGTTTGCTTAGATCTAATGAAACCTAGCTATTGATTATTGGTTAATAGTGTGTTGTTAGTTGTATTGGATGATTGTTTATCTATGTTAGGCTTAAGAAAACTGGCTAACTTCCTATTCGGTAACTTGCTTGAACGTCTTAAGAAACATGAACCAAATGCGTACTAAAGGTTTTTATGGTTGTATTTAATGCACAAGCGAATTCTAGTGATCCCATGTTAGGAGCTTCCTAGCCGGCTCGACATAGGAGTGAAGTAGGAGCTTGTAGAGTTGGGGAAGTACGTACGCCACCCCACGAATGGTATTAAGGAATACACCCGTCATCCACGCGACTAATACACACTAATTAACCGGTAAAAGATAGTTAGGGAGTAAGGAAATCTAAGTAAACACATTTCTCTACACATAAGTTTCTCACCAACATTTTCATTTTTGTTATTTTATTTTATTTGCATCCGTAGTAATTTTGGGTTAGTTGACTAGCAACTAATTCCGCCCACTCTTTCAAACCCGAGATTTTACTTGCTTTCATAAAAAATTATAAAACATAAAAAAGAATCTTCCTCAACCCTTAGACCTAATTAGAGTAGTCTTTCACACCTAACGAACACTATTCCCTGTGGAGAATGATCAATCCCCGTACTTACCACTACACTATACTACATCGGTCAGGTACACTGCCTGGTGGGGTTGTAAGCCTCTTGAGATCCCTCGAGAGGTAAAACCTGTTGTAAGGTTACAAAACCACGCATCAAGTTTTTGGCGCCGCTGCCGGGGAATAGTTATTGTTTAGGTTGAATTTTTATTTTATAGGTCTACTCACTAGATTCCTTTCTAGTGAGATTTTTATTTTATTTTTCTAGGTTTTCTTTAGTCTATCTATTTTCTTCGTGTCTTTGTTCGTAACCATACCATCCGACATCATGGAAGATGGTAATATCCTTAACCCCCACAACCCACCACCACAACAACCACCACCACCTCCTAGAGCCCGTACTTTAGGAGAGTATTCCCGTCCTAGCCACCATGGCTATCGAAACACCATTGAGCTCACTCAAGGAGCCAATATCACACCCTTGCGATCCGACACCATCCGGTTGGTGCAAAGCGGATGCGCATTCCATGGACTTCGTTCTGAAGATCCTAATCAACATCTCAAGGACTTTCTTAAAATCGTTGATTCTATAGACCTTGATGTTGCCACTCGAGAGACGACCCGATTGCGTCTCTTCCAATTCTCTTTGCGGGACCAAGCTAGTCAGTGGCTAGAACGTCAACCCGCAGGATCCATCACCTCTTGGGATGATCTCACCACTCGTTTCCTTGCTCAGTTTTTCCCACCGGGAAGAACTACCAAGCTAAGGAATGATATCTTGATGTTCCAACAACGTCAAGGCGAAACTCTCTACGAGGCATGGACTCGATTCAAGGACTTACTCCAAAAAGTCCCTCACCATGGCATAGAACTTTGGCTCCAAGTCCAAATCTTCTATGACCATATCAATCTCTCCACGAGGCAAACCATTGACCAATCGGCCGGTGGCAAGCTACGTGATCTAAGTGCGGAACAATCATGGGCTCTCCTAGAGGATCTTGCTTTGTATGACAACGAAAGTTGGAGTGATCCCCGTGATTTGAATAAAACGGTCAAGGCAATATCTTTGCCTTCTAAAAATTCAAGCACTTCTGACCGTAGGATCATAGAACTTGAAGACCAAGTCAAGTTTCTCATGAAATCCTACGAGGCTCCTAAACCTTCAAGCCAAGTGAACAAAATCACTTCTTCATGTGAATTATGTAGTGGTCCCCACGACACTCGTGATTGCATGGAACTCCCCGAACAAGCTTTTGTGGACTACGCATCCTCGCGTACCGACGGAGCGGGAGACAAGTGGTACACTTTCAAACCCGAGCCAAACCATTACGGTGATTCATACAACCCCTCATGGGAAAATCACCCGAACCTTAGGTGGAAACAAAACCAAAACACGCAACAAACCAATTCTTCCAACCCACCTAATCGTTTCCAATCAAGCGGTTCCAACTCGAACCGTACTTTCAACAACAATCCTTCCGGCAATGGTAGTACCAATAACTTTGAAGGATTGATTTCCTAATTTATGGCATCTCAAGAAGCTCGGATAGCTAGATTCGAGACCGAATTCAATCAGCAACAAACTGAGATGACCAATAAAATTGACAACTTGTTGAAAGCTCTCCATAACCAAGTATTATCACCTCCACATAAGGACGCTAGGAACACAAATAGCGAACCCCAAGTAAAAGACCCCTCTTCATCCAAACACGTCCACTTTGTTAACATTGTCACTATTAAATCAATTGATAGGAATGAGGATAATAGTGAACCTAAGGATGAGGATAAGAAAGTCGAGGTTGATAAGGAAGTTAGGACAAGTGAGATTGAAGAAGTAGATGATGATGAGGACTACTTCAATAGGCTACCCACTAAGGAAGAGCGCGCATATCATACAAACTTATTCGATGACCCCGAGGCACCATACTTCCTAGGTAGACCAATCATAGAAATAGGCGACCCTTCTAATCTCAACATACCATGCAACATCGGACATTTGCATGTGTGGAAAGCCTACATCGACCTTAGATCACCCATAAACATCATGACTAGAGCCCACTACAACTTGATAATGAAGAATCAACTTGGGTATAGGATGTTCCCTGACAAGGATTGGATGAGTAACTTCACGGGAAGAGTTAAGGGATTACCGGTTTATGTAGGAAACTTCACCTATGTCACCGACTTTGTAATTGTAGAAGATATCCGCCCAATAGTCGATGCATCCTTGACTCAAGTGGTTTTTGGAAAACCATTTGTTGAGGTCTCTAGAATGACTTATGAACCTTCCTTAGGGATAGTTAGATTTAAGGATGAGACCGATGAGGTAAACTACCAAATGCCATATAAGATAGAACAATTCCAACACTTGTCAAATGTTGAGAAGGAGCTCAATCAAGCGGTCTACTATAGGAATGATGAGGATAGAAGTAAAGGAGTAGACTATGTTATGGAAAGGATATTCGGTTTCTACAAGGATTGTTTGAAATTAGGACCGGAATATAAAACCGGGAAGGAGAATGGCCTAGGAACCGTGACCGATGATGAAATCACGTAGTGTACGTGACTTTGAGTCTAGCTACAAGACTCGTTAATAAAGAAAAGCGCTTCTTGGGAGGCAACCCAAGCTTTATTTGCTTTATTTGCTTTGTGTGTTTATTTATTTGCTTGTCTGATTTTATTTTCCGTATGTGTGTTTAATTTTTATCATTATTGATTCATGTTCAAAACTAATTTGTGAAAATGCTTTATTTTGTTTTTAACTTCGTCTTAACTACATATAAAGGTATTTTGCAAAAGTTAAGTGTAAGGGAAATCTAAATCGGTTTATTAGAACACATATGAACATGAATCGTAATAATAATAAATTAACATATATATTCGTATTTGTTTGAGTCAAATGCTTGTATCGAGTCATAATGAGGTTTTGCAGGATTTCCAGGAAGTAAGGTAAAGGTTTTTCCAGAAATTTTCCGGAAACTTAAAATGAAAATTTTTGTCAGGTCATTTCTGACGGCGTCAGGGTTTATAACCTGACGGCGTCAGATTTAATTTTCAGAAATTTTTGAAAGTTTTGTTTTTTAAAAAAGTTTTTATTAAAATCTCCAACTTATAATCTCCAGGAATCTGCAAAGTTATCATTCCACAAGCATTATATCCTTATATATAGATTTTTCCCGCCGATGTTATGCAGGTTTTCGTGTTTGTTTTCTCAGGTTTAACAGGTTATTTTGGACAAGGAAATGTTTGTTGAATCAAGCTTGTGGCGATGCATTAGTCATGGAGCTTCAACATTCTCCTTGGAGGAAGATTTAACCGTGTAATTTCATTATCCACCGAGCGAATCAGGGGAGTATTTGATTTCATTCTTTTACTTTTTTCTTTTACATCTTGTTATTTGAACATTGGGGACAATGTTCATCTTAAGTGTAAGGGGGGGGGGGGGGGTAAAAGTACGATTTTAGAGAATGCAATTGCGCTTGATTTTTGTTTGTTTAATAGTAGATGTGTAATAAAACTGAGATAAATACCTGTTAGGGTAATTTTAGTGCCAAATTTAAAATTTTTTACAACATATAGGAGTGAAACTTTGATCTTAATGAGCGTCTCACGGATAGGAGTTATATGACTAGCACAAAAACCGTACCACTAAAAAATTTTTCCACCCCCAAATATGTGAGGTTCGCCCCTAGAATTGGTAGGAAAAGCATTTATGCTATGATGTGTGTACCGGTAGCACTTAGATTCTAGAACTTGCGTTAGGACCATTCCGAGGCCACAAGTGAGACTACATTCGTGTAGTTAGATTTACTACATGATAAGAGGCATTAGGATTAACCCATTGTTTTACACCTGTGTTTTTGTTATAATTACATTGGCTACATTGGTCAAGTAATTCTCCCACACCCTTTGCGTTGTACTCATTTTTAGTACACGATACCCCTAGTACACCCCTCAGAGCCTATCTTTTCGTTTCGACCTTTAAGCATTTTACTTAAAGGAAGAATTTGTTACACCCCACTTAAATGTACACCCAAATCGCCTTAGCCTACCTTGTATGCACTCATTTTTAGTGCATTATTGTTACAACATTTGTTTAAACCCAAGTTAATTATCTAGTTGATTACATGGTTGCTAAGTCGAGTCATATCCTTGTACATATTGTTTTGGGACGATTGGGACTCATGGGTAAAGTACTAGTATAATGGAGTAATGGGGAAGAACATCATTTATTACCCCCATATGTGCTAAATGTTTTAAAAGTACTCCAAGTTTTTCAATTATCTTAATTCGAGTCATTAGATTAGTATTTGTAAAGTTATGTAAAAGTTCAAGTGTAAGGGGAATGCAATGCCCCTATGATGTATTATTTTGGATGGTAGGGCAAAAGTGTATGCAAAAAAAAAAAAAAAAAAAAAATCAAAAAAAATCAAAAAAAAAAAAAAAAAAAAAAAATAAAAAAAAAAAACAAAAAAAATGAGAAAAAGAAAAATAGAAAAAACATACGGACTAACATCCCGTTTCATTTTATGTTTATTTTATGTTTTTGTTATTTTCTTTCATTAGCTTAAGATCGAGTCTAGTCTTGGCTTAGCAACATTGTATAGTACATGTAATTGATCAAGATTTTTAACTCGCCACCAGTAAAATATCCCGTATCCAACAAAACCGTGTTTTCCTTTTCCCTACACCTAACGTTATAACCCATGTAAAAGCCCTCTTTGATAGTTTATCTTAGGTGCTTACGCCTAGTGGAGGAGGTTTTCGATCCTTTCCCAAGCCTATGGTAATCTATTTGCTATGACAGGTAGTGAGAGATATTATCCGTTTTCATTTATGAGATTTATTTTGATGACACTTGAGAGATGTGAGTATCTAAACACTACTTGTGAGGTGCTAGTATGTAATCTCCGTGCTTATTATGATTGAAGTGGAACGATTATTTGTTGTAATTACTTTTATGTTTGCATTAAATGACCCCTAACTTGTATTTTGATTAGAATAAAAGCGCATTTGCTTGAGGACAAGCAAATCTCAAGTGTAAGGGTATTTGATGAAGCGAAAAGTGTACCGCTTTTAAGGGGTCATTTAAGCCCTAAATCGTATTTATTTGATCAAATATTGCCCTAAATCGTTCCTTTTGTCATTTTAGGTACTTTTGAGGAGAAATCTGGAAAAGGAGGCATTTTGGACGTTTTTGGAGCATAAAAGTGAAGAAAACGGCAAAGTCTCAAAAATCGGCTAAAAGTTACCTTTGACGGCGTCACAATTTACTCTGGACGGCGTCATGCCTTGGCAAGAAAAAGTGGACGTGAAATTTACTCATGATAAGCCAGTGAAAATAGCATGTGAATTCTGACGGCGTCACGCTTTAACTTGATCAAGGGCGTCACGGCTTAAATCAAAGAGGGACGGCGTCACGTTCAAGGTTCGACGGCGTCAAGCCTTGATAAGCCAGAATGGAATTTTGAAGAGCTAAAGAGGGACGGCGTCAAGAAGGTCATCCGGGAACCCTAAAAGCGGCGAGGTGACGGCGTCACACTCCATAACGTGACGCCGTCAGATCCAAAAATCTATATATAGTTTTCTAATTTTTTGTCATTAGGGAGAGCTTAGTGTGTGGAATTTTGGGAGAAAACCCTAAGACGAATTTAGCTTCTTTCTCAAGGCTTTTTGCCTTGAGATCTTCCATGTTACATTGAAGATAAGTTATCAATTAATCATTCAATATGTCTATGTGTTGTTTGATTTTATCTTATTCTTGTCTTTTGATTAACATGTTAGGCTAAATTTATCTTGTGTTTGCTTAGATCTAATGAAACCTAGCTATTGATTATTGGTTAATAGTGTGTTGTTAGTTGTATTGGATGATTGTTTATCTATGTTAGGCTTAAGAAAACTGGCTAACTTTCTATTCGGTAACTTGCTTGAACGTCTTAAGAAACATGAACCAAATGCGTACTAAAGGTTTTTATGGTTGTATTTAATGCACAAGCGAATTCTAGTGATCCCATGTTAGGAGCTTCCTAGCCGGCTCGACATAGGAGTGAAGTAGGAGCTTGTAGAGTTGGGGAAGTACGTACGCCACCCCACGAATGGTATTAAGGAATACACCCGTCATCCACGCGACTAATACACACTAATTAACCGGTAAAAGATAGTTAGGGAGTAAGGAAATCTAAGTAAACACATTTCTCTACACATAAGTTTCTCACCAACATTTTCATTTTTGTTATTTTATTTTATTTGCATCCGTAGTAATTTTGGGTTAGTTGACTAGCAACTAATTCCGCCCACTCTTTCAAACCCGAGATTTTACTTGCTTTCATAAAAAATTATAAAAACATAAAAAGAATCTTCCTCAACCCTTAGACCTAATTAGAGTAGTCTTTCACACCTAACGAACACTATTCCCTGTGGAGAACGATCAATCCCCCGTACTTACCACTACACTATACTACATCGGTCAGGTACACTGCCTGGTGGGGTTGTAAGCCTCTTGAGATCCCTCGAGAGGTAAAACCTGTTGTAAGGTTACAAAACCACGCATCAGTCGTTAGAGATAACGCTCGTTAAAGGACTAAATGTGAAAGAGAGGCAAAGAAGGATCTAGAATGCCTTCTTTGGGCTAAAGTCGGCCGAATACCCCTAGGGTTTTATGGTTGTCGATTTTAATAGCTTGGAGGAGAAGTTTGGTTTGCCTATAAATACAAACCTATTGTGTTTGTTATTCCCTAATCCCTAATTCTCAAGCAAACCAACTTCTTTCTCCTTTCCTCTAGTTTTGGCCGATCGACTATATCCCTAACTCCTAGGGTTTGTCGATTTTGCTAACACACAAGTGTTGGAATTGTTTGTGAACTTAGAACCTAGCTTTTCCCATTGAAACGCTAGTATTACGTGTGTACAAGAACGAAGTACAAGCTTCCTTTAGCTTGTGTTATTTTTCCCTATTCGACCAAGGTGTAGTCGATCCCTATTAAACCCTAATTAGGGTTTGTATCTTGTTCTTGGAGTGCACGATTCCTTGTTCTTGCTAGGAATCAAAAGGTACGTATCACTTTTAAATTTAGTTAATTAATTATGTGTATATAGATCTTGTATAATCCGCTGCGTATGCTTTGTTGTTATGTTGTTTATGTTTATGTGTTTATATATTTATGATTCACATATTCCAACACCAACAATATCGATTTAGAAATACACTGTGTTCGCGTTCTAGGAAAAGGTAGGCTTCAATATAATTATCTCAGTTAAGTTGCTCATCTTTGACCGGAATCATTTATTTCAATGTGTATGATATTCCTGGGGGCACAATGAGTTTTTCTTACAAGAATGTGACAGATGATCCAAAATCTGTTTTATAAACTTCGTTGGCATGATAATTGATCTCTTTTTCTTGAATTACATATTTTTGGTGGTGTATGGATACTTACAAAGTTAAGAGTTTAAGCTATTTATGAATTGAAGTTTCTAATATTCTAGCATATATCTGTTGACAGATAAATAATATAGTTGCTTGGAACTACCGACTTTATAAATGTTGTTATTTCCAATAAAGACCATTTTGCTATCCAATTCACCAAAGCTTATAATATACGGAGTATACCATATATAGGATCACTAGTCATGCTATCTTTCAGCATCTGGCGTGTTAAAGTTATGGATATAAATTAATATACGTATGACCAGTTTCGAACACGAGATTTCGGGATTGCACACATTACGTATGAGTTTCAATGTTTTAATAATTAATATAATAAATTATGATTTAATTATTAATTTCACGAATAGACACTTAACGGGAGTTAGTATTTAACGGGGTTTGGTTAACGGTCGTTAAATATTAAGTTAAAGGACTATGGATGAAAATACAAGCCAAGAAGGTTCTAGAAACCCCTTGGGCTTGTATGATCGGCCGACCCACCTAGAAGGAGAGGGTTTTATGCGCTAGCTTGGTGAACAAGATTGTGGAGTCTATAAATACAAACCCTTGTATTCATAATTCATTAATCTTGATTCCCTAGCAAACCTAACTTCTTCTTCTCCCCTCCTCTTGTGTATTGCCGATCGAACACTCCCAAATCCCTTAGGAATTCGATCCAAGATTCACAATAAAGTGTTTGGTTTGTTCGTGGATTAAGAACCTAGCTTTTCACATTGAAACGCTACTAATACGTGTGGACAAGAACGAAGATCTAACATATTTTTGTTAGTCTATTTTTTCCCCATTCAACTAAGGAGAAGTCAACACTCTTAAACCCTAAGTTAGGGTTTTACTTGGTTCTTGCTCACTCGATTTCTTGTTTAGCTAGAAATCAAAGGTACGTGTATTCTTTTATTTTTAGTTAATTAATTACTAGTATTTAGATCCTGTTTTCCGCTGCGTGCTTGATGTGTATGTTTATGTTTAAATAATTGTTATGTTATTCATATTCCAACAGTGGCATCAAGAACCCGTTAATACTATGTAATTAATTACTAAAACACATAAAAATTGAATCTTTGTGATTAGATACATGTTTATGGTGTTCTAGGGTTTTAAAAATTAGTAAACCCTAATTTTTTTATATATGAGTCGATCACCCTATTATTATTAATTAGGGTTTTATGTTTTGTAAAACTTGTAGAAACCCTAGGTTGCATGCAATTTTTTGTGTTAATTAATGAATACTTGTAATATGTCATTAATTGAATATGCGCAGAATAGACTTGATTATATTTTGTGACATGATAATAAGTGCTATTTGGGGAATCCATAACAAAAACATGCTTGTTTTGTCATGGAAGTTGATGTTAATTGTTACATGTTTTACATGCTTACTTTATACGATTAATATTAATTAGGGTTTTAGTAATAAAATTGTTGGACAAGTTAAATTACTAAAAGTTAATTAATTAGGTTATTAGGGAAGACCTAAAATTGGGGAAGACCCCATATAAATCGTGTATTACATCAATTATGTGTGTTATTGTATACATTTATCATAAGACTTATGCGACCAACTTGTTGGTGTCTGTGGTCCATTGGGTACAATGCGCTCGAAAATCAATGGGAGTCTTAGAGTCAATGTATACATGTTAATTGATTTATTTAGCATGTCCATTATTTAAGTTGTTTATTTTTTTATTAATTGCGCATTTGTTTAAATATGTGTGTGACATGATTGTAAGCAAAAGGGTAATTTTATAAATAAAAAAATTAAACTTGACTTAATAATGGCGAAACATGGTTTTAAGCTTTAAGAATCATAAACTTTTAATTGATTGATGCGAATGTACAAAATTGGTCGAACGGCGGACCTAATTGTTGACAAACTATAATGTTGGTTTAAGGTTGGTTTCGCATTAAATTGTGGCCTTAAAGAGACTCCATTCTGTCTCTCCGCCCGCTTGTGCGTCAAAATTAGACTTACCAAGTACAACCATTATGTGTACGAAGCATCTTAAGGCAATGTTGTAAGTTTCTCAATGCCATCAGTTAAAACTTTGTTGATTTAAGCTTAGTAAAGAAACTAATGAGTAAAAGTTTTGTATAAAACATATGATACAAGATGAATGCATGACATCTTTGTACATATTTTGATTACACACATAAAAAATAAATACCCTTAATTTAAGTTATATGCCATCCAATGAAACGGAAACACCTGAGATTACATACTTTCATTACTAGCAGCCTCAACTGATGTGATGAGCAAAAGGTATGGTAATCAAAGGGTAAATTACATACTTTCATTGCTAGTAGCCTCAACTGATGTAATGAAACTATGGTAATTTGCAGTTTCTTAAGTTGGTTGACTTAATTGAATTAATGGTAAAACGAACTAGTCACTCAAGGCATAAAGATGGGGTTAAAACATGCTTACATTTGCAATTAAGGTTGGCAAAATATGTAAATCCCATAATTCTAGGAATTGCAATTTGAGATTGGCAATTGAGTTCGACTAGTACCTCATTGAGTACTTTCATTGCTAGCAGCCTCAGCTGATGTGATGAAACTATGTCAATTTGGATCCTAGTTTTCAGTGAAAATTAAATGGTTAAATGTTATTTACCATGGGTGTTTAATTTTCTTGAAAAGTTTAATTATCGAAAGTACTAACTTTTGAACTTTTTTCTGTAGAAATGGCCCAACCCGACAACACTAACATGAACAAAATGAGTTCTGCTTTCAAGCAAATGATTGAAAGAGAAAAGTTGACTGGGACAAAGAATTTCAATGATTGGTACCGTTCTTTGAGAATTGTTCTGCAAATGGCCAAAAGAATTGATTATCTTGGTAAGGCTCTTCCTACTGCTCCTGCTGGTACTGCATCTAATGCAGACCATGAAGAATATAACATTGAGTATGAGAAGCACAATGATGTGGCTTGTCTTATGTTATCTGGGATGGACACTCAATTGCAAAAGCAATTTGAGAACTATGGTCCCATGGACATGATCAATGAGCTCAAACGTATGTTTGAGAAACCACATACTGCAGAGTTATATGACGTGTTAGATGCTCTGCATAAGTGTAAGCAGGATGCTAGTAAACCAGTGAGTGCCCACGTATTGGAAATGAAAGGTTATTTGGAACAATTGGAGACACTCGGCTGTGGTTACGTGCAAGATGTATGTGTTTGCCTTATCAATCGATCCCTCAACGAGGAGTTGTTTGGTGAATTTGTGCACAACTTCAATATGCATTGCACGGAGAAGACAATCAGTGAGTTACATGCAATGCTCATTGACTTTGAGAAAGGATTGTCAAAGAAGCCACCTACACCTACGGTATTAGCAATACAAGGTGGTAGGATTACCAAGCCCAACTGTTGTTCCCTTAACACGCTTAGAGATAACTAGAAAGTTAATTTAATCGTGATTATGACTGATACGATGTATTTGATTAATTACAACTTATAAGTAAAACCGTAAATATAAAAACACAATGTTTTTCAACGTTTAAATTCTTATTAGAAATCAATCAAAGAATCTATTACCCAAGTGTTTTGCAGAACAAACACTTGGGATTGAATAGACAAGGTATGGTGTCTCCTATTTAAACTCAAGCAATGCTTAAGTGGTAACAATATCGACCCACTGAGCTATCTCAGGGATTGGTTACTCTTTGTAGGAGAAAAGGGGTATTGTGAAAGTCTAAGCTTTTATTGCACAAAATACCTAACCCACTTTTCTCCATCTGTTTGCTATTTATAGGCAAACATCAAAGAGTCCTGAAGATTAAAATACATAAAGAATAAGAAGGCGTGTCTGAAAACTACAACAGTATTTGTCATTTTCAAGAACCAATAGGGATGCTCCAAAAAGTCTTCGAGTGTCAGTTCTGACACTTCTTGACTTTTAGCCGCTTTAGGGATGGTTTTTTTCTGGCCCGATAAGACTTGTCCTTATCTCTTCAAACTCTTCCCGCTCAATCCCGCCTTTCTTTCAGGCTTCAGGTTCTTCAGTCTTCGCCTTCAGTCTTCAGTCTTTAATCATATTGTTTTTGAGGAGACTGGGGTTTAGTGAGTTCTTGTCCAACACTCACTGAACCCATTACCTTCTTCTTTGGCTCAAGTAACACTTCAGGAAGATCCGCCTCCCTGAATTGGTGAGTCTTTCTTAGACTCGTCCTGAGCATCTTGAAGGTAACTCACTGAGTGACTGTTCACTCAGTGACTTAATTGTGTTTTCGGTTAAATAACACTTAGTGTAATTTGTATTCAAATCCTGTTTTAAGGATCCTTTGGTACTGAAGGACCCAACAATCTCCTCCTATTTGGATATAAATTATGCTTAAGTGTTTTGATCAGTTATGAGTGAGCTAATGACTTCTTCTCATACTGAATGTACTAGAAAGTAATTAAGGACACTGAAATAACAAAACAAAGGGCCATCATTTTATTAATTTCATTTACATAAGTCCTAACAACTAAAAAAAGTACAGGATAGTGGTGGTGTTGTAGATTCTTCAGTCCAATTTGTAACCAAGGGCTTCAAGCTTTGGTCTTTTGGATTCCAACTCATGTTGGTCAGGATGCTTTTGAATCTTGGTTCTCAGGTCTTGGCAGAACCTCACATTTTTAGGACTCTGTATTGGGGAGGCCATCATGAGGTAACCAAGCATAGTTTTAATTCCTGCTTTATCAATGTCATTCCATCTTTGGAAGGCTTGATCACCAAACACATCAGTGAAGAAGAGACCTCTCTCAGGTTGTTCAATGACCAAGTTGTTCACAAATGTAACTCCTTCAGGGAGGGCTCTGTTGCATTCAAGGCCAGGAACTTTGATCTCAGGCTCAGACTCAATTTTCTTCCTCTTTCTTCTAGAGGACTGAGAGGGAGCAGGCTGACTGGCTGGAGCTGGGAGAAGTGAGGGAATACCAAGTTCATCAGGTGTTGCTGTCAGTTTTTCATATCTTAGCTTCAGGGATTTCATCAGTTCCTTGACGACAACGTTCGAATTTTTAAATATGATTGGACCCAATTCATCTAATTCAGTGATCCCAAAGTCAGAGAATCTAAAGGGATCATGAACCTCAAAGTCTCTCTTGTCTGGACCTCTGAAGACACTGATGACAGCAGGCTTGGTATTTTGGTGAATCTTGACATCAGTGATTGGTTCAGGTCTTAATCTGCTTGTCATAACCCACTGGTACCTCTCAATTCTCCTTTTCCTTATCTCCTCAGCCTTTTTCAACCTTTCATCCCTTTTCTGCCTGAGAGCTATCATCTCAGCATCCTGAGCTTTCACAAAGCTCTCACCACCTTTTCGTCCAGCAAGGGCTTTTGGTTCTATTCAAAGCTTTTCAACCTCTTCACTGACCACCTGGATGAGGGCAGACTTGTTCAGCCTTTCTTCTTCAGCTGCTTTCTTCAACCCTTCTTCCTTCTCCATATGAGCCTGAATTTCAGTCTCAGTGAGAAGATGCATCACTCCATTAATTTCATAAGGGACCTTGACTGGTTCATCAGGGTCAGGCCTTATGACCTGGGAAGCAGGCACCAATATTGTAGGTTCAGGCTCAGTAGTAGTGAGAATGCCTTTATCTTGGTGAGTAGATGATGGGGTTGTTTCAAGAATGTCCCCCTCAGTGTGAGAAGGAGGTTGTTGGCTGGAAGATGTTTCAGTGACTTTCTCCCCCTCAACTGTTGCTTGAGCCATAGTGAGAGCAAGAGTTGGAGTGCTCACTGAAGTTGAGGGAGCAACCTGACCTTTGAAAGCCTGATAAATCTCAGTCATCATGGATTTTATGTCTGAGGTGTCTTGCTGAAGAGTGGTCACCTTTGCCTCAAGAGATGCCTAAGAAGTCTCTATAGCAGTCATCCGAGGCCCAAGATCCTAGACCAAGGAATTTGAAGACTTGGCCCAAGATGCCAAATTTGCCTCCATAAGAACCAGGGAAGACTTGATGGAGTCCACTAAAGAGCTGAGACCCTGAAGGTTAGAGGATGTCAGCGTGTTGACAAGCTCAGTTAACTGAGCTGACTGTCGCTGATAGGTCTCAGAAGCCTGAAGAATTTTCTTGTTGAGCTCAGGGTCATCTTTCACTGACTCTTGAATAGTTGCAACGCTCTTCGTAATGTTGGAAAGAGTAGCGTTGAACATTTTAAGATTCTGATCAAGAGTTGTCAAGGAGTAGGAAATCCCTGATTGTTGTTCATTGATGTCATCATGATAAGCTTCAATAGATGCCTTCAGGTTGACATAATGAAATGCAGCTTCACAATGTTGGTCAAAGATTTCTTCAGTGAGCCCTTGAAAGAGAGCATTGTTGGCTTTCTGCAAGAACTTGACCAATTGTCTTTCAGTGAGAGGAAGAATGTTGTCATACTTCCTGAGATTGGCTGGGCAGGATGATTCAGAGTCTGATGAATGATCAGCCTGAGATGCTGATTCTTCACCCTGTAGTGGAGAAGACTGATGCGATTGTTCAGTGGGTTGAGCATCAGTGTCCATATCATCACCTGCCTCAAACACGTCTTCCTCACTGTCAATGCTGAGCTCTTCATCAGACAAGAGAACAGCCTGAAAATCCGCCATTGACTGAATCTGCAACTGGTTTTGGCCAGGTCCTGACCCCACCATAATAACTGAGTGGGTTTGCTCAGCCTGACGCTTGGAGTCAGTTCCTGAGAGACTGGATCCACTATGAGGGGGTTGTGGTTTGGTATGTGCTTATTCACATACCTTTATTTGACCAAAATCAGACCAAAAACGACCAAAAACTAACCAAAATGCCAAAGATACTTGTGTTTGTTTATGTGCAAGCACGGATATCGAGAAATACGGACAAAAATCAAGAAAAACCCGGCAAAACGAGCACGAGATTTGAAAAAGTGTCAAAAGCCGAAGCTAGGGAAGCAAATTGCAATATTGGATCAAAGATATGCTCATTCAGTCAAAAGCCAACCTTGAAGAATCATCAATTGTCAATTTTAGCCCTTGGATGTACTTTTCAAACTTGGCAAAAGTGGTCCTTGAACTTTCAAAACTTACAACTTTGGTCCTTGTAATTTTAGCCTAAACCTAAACGATTAATCCTATCCTACAAAAATAAACCCAACCCAAAACAACTCCCAAAGCCCAATCCCACAAAGCCCAGTTCCTTTAATATTTAACCAACCCATCCCATATATCCGGATCCGCCAATCAACCCGGATCTAACCTCCCACAACCTCGGTAAACCTCTAATAAAAAACCCAGGTCAAACCCAAAGTCCCAACCCGCCATTTTAACCATGCCAATATTCACCCTCCTTCCCCAACTTTTACCCTGCAACCCACACCTATTTACCCACCTTAAAATGTTCTAGAAGCCTGCTGATGTGACATGGAATGCCAGAGTGGCAAAACCCAGCTCTTTCATTGGCTGGAACAGCACCACTCATGATCAAATGGCTGATAATTGAAGATTGGTCATCAAGATAGATCCAAAGGTCAAGAGTAAGCTGAGGAAACCCTAAAGCTCTCTCCTGAAGGCTATAAAAGGACCTCCTCACTCACAAAGGAGGGTTGTTAGCATTTTTAGGTTTAGTATAATCGTAGAGTAGTTATAATTTAGCTTATTGTAGCTTATGGTTCCAGCTTATTGTCATTTACTTTTCAGTTTTTCAAATTTGTACTAAATTTAAGTTTTTAATTAAAGTCAACTTAAGTCAACTACTTATTTCTTGCTTATTTCTTGCCTTTTTTCTGCTTATTGTTGCTTATCAGTGCTAAATGATGTTAGTGTAATAACCTAGTTGCTTAGTCATTGCTTAGATTGGTCTGTTTCATTGCAAAGATTCATAACAGTCACATTAAGGACTGTTTGGTTTAGTGAACAAACGGGTCATAACTTGCACCAACTGTTCTTGTGCTTGTGGGTGATTTTTTTTTTTATCTTCCCTAGTGTAGCTTATATAAGCTGTTTGGTTGATGTTTTGAGCTTGTTTGGAGGTTTGCATAGAATTGAGTTTGAGGTTATAGGTTTTTAAGTAAAATCTGTGTTGAATGGTTTTATATTGAGATAAGCAGTTTTAATCCTTGTTGATGCTTCTTTCATGTTCATTAATAGTTATAAGGTGATTTTTATAAAGTTAGGGTCATTTGAATAGGATATGGTATGACTTTGGTCAAAGTCAGTTAGTTTCTTACCTCAGAACACACTTTTCTGCATTCAGTTCAGTTAAGCAATTTTTTAGGGAAGATTCAAGGCTTATTTGAGGTTATTAATGTCTGATTTTCATGATATAAGATTATAAGTAGTTAGTTAGGTGTAGTTTGCTATTCCTAACTGTGCATCCTAGTTCTGAGCTTATTGGAGCTTAAAAATAAGCTCAAAACTGCCCCTATGGACTGCACAATCAGCAGCCCCTAGCCCCTTTTAGCTAATTCCTAATTCAGTGCTTTATAGCTTATTGTTTTTGCTCCTGCTAATTTCCTTTGCTGAATTTAGATTGCTTTTAGATTCTTTAGCTTCTTCAAGTGCTGGTCTTGCTTTATGTAGCTTAGTGGCTTATTTTCTTTTACTATAGTCCTTGTTTAGTCATAAGTTCCCTTTGTATGCCTATTGATCTGTTTCCCTAGCTCATTCTAAGCTTATTTTTGGCTTTTTAAATTAACTGTAGTTATACTTATAGCTTATCCCCATACGCTTATTTAGTTTTATTCAGAAAAATAAAAAAGAAAAATATTTTTAGCCAAAAGCCAGGCACCAGGTTCGAACCTGGGACCTCAGCCTACCCTAGCTAACACCACACACCCAACACCAACTCGCCCTTGGGTCTTTACTGGTATTAGTTTGCTATATTTAATATTTAACCTTTGTTCCTTATTCTAGCATTACGAACTTATTAGCTTAATCCCAGCTTATTAGAATAAGCTGGGACCTTGTTCCTATTTTTCCTAGGACTGTTTTAGTATAAAGTATTTTTAGAAAAAGTTTCAGATTTATTTTTCAAGTTTTACTTTTTTTAATCATTTAATTAGTTTAAAACAGTTTTTAATTCATAAAAAATTAAATAAAAGTCAAAAAAATATAACTCTTTTTCCTAAAATTTTCTTTGATATTTTAGAACTTAGGAAAAATATATATGCACCCGTTGAGTTAATATTCCTTAGTTTTCACTTTTAAAGCTCGGGATTATCCCGAGTGTGCGCGTTTTTAGATTTCCTTTGCGTTTCTAGTTACTTTAGCTGTAGTTTATCATTTTCCATGCTTATTATATTGTTTTTAGTTTCTGTTTGCTTATTTTAGTTTAAAAATCCAAATCTCACTTTTATTCACTATTCACTGCACGTTTCACGATCCCGAAATCACAATTCCATTCACACCTTCGTCGGGACAACGAACTCGGGGTTTTCACATTATTTCCCTTATGTGATTCCCTTTTTGAGAATATAAATTGTTGTAAATCATGGTTCCATATCAGTGGGTGGTTGCATGCCCCCTGAGTCTTTGTCCCCATGTGCGCCTTCAAGGACTGGTGGGTGTTTTCCAGTACTATCACTAGGCACAATTTGTGATTGTTGATGGACCCCCTTCCCATTAGGGTTGTACTGCCCTTTTGGGGATTTAGGGTCCTTGACTCCCTGAGACCCTGAGTGTGATTTCTCAGGGCAGTAAGCAGGATGTGATTGGGTGTGGGTCCCCTTCTCAGTAGAGTAGTGCTGCCCTACCGAGGATTCAGGACCCTTTTCTCCCTCAGGCACAGATTGTGACCCTCTTGACTTGTTTTTGTCAGAAGAGCCATGAGGAAGGGTTTTGCCCGAGGATACTGAGGATGATTTCTCAGTACCCTCCGTTGGCTTTTCTTTTAAGGTCAAGAGGGTCTCAATGATGGGTGTCTCTGAGGTCTTGGCCGTTTGCCCTTCTTTTGAGGCAGAAGATCCAAGGGCGAGTGGTGTGGGTTTCACCACCTTCTTGGTCCCTGCCTTCTTTTTCTTCTTCTCCTGCTTTTCAGGAGAAGGAATGGGTGAGATTGTATTTTCCCCCTGAATAACTACCAGCATATAGTTGGTCAGGGGTACTGGTTGTACCTCAGTAAGGCCACTTATATAATTGGCCTTGTGTAGGACGTCAGGTTTTGATCCTTGAGCGTCAGGCCTCATATAATCTGAGCCAAGTAAGTCCCGAAGCACACAGGAAATGAACCTAGGGTAAGACATGTGTCTTTGCCTAGATTTTCCTGAGAGCTTGGCCACGAGGTCACGGAAGATTATTCCTCCGATGTCAATTTTTCTACCCTCCAGGAGACTGAACACCATCAATTGTTGTGATGAGTTCAACTACTCCGTGGAGGATTTATTGCCTCCCAGGACCTGAATGACAAAAGTCATCAGGATCCTCCAGACTGGGGAAAACCAAGTCTTGATTATTGGTTCCTTGGCCAATAATGAACCTGGGGCCACATCAGGTTGTTTGGGGTCATGTGGCCCTAGAAAAAGCAATTCTGCCTTAACTTCTTGGTCAGTGGGGTTGGACTCAAAATTCTCAGCGAAATCAAGGCCAGTGGCTTTGATGAAGGTTTTGTAATCAAGGGAGAGGGTCCTTCTCCCATTCATCACTGAGAATGTGATAATTGAGTCCTTGGTGTCCTCAGGGCTAGTTGCCACGACAGTACACCAGAATTCCCTCAGGTAGTCATGATATATGACAGAGGGGGTCTTTGCGAACGACGTAGCAAGAAAGCAGTTTTGAAGGTATTTAACCACATTCCTGTACGCCCAAAACTTTTGGGGATAGGCAAAGTTTCCTACCACGTTGTTTTTGGTCATGTCTACGCCCTCAATGAGGAATTCCACATTTGGGGCGTATGTAATAGCTTTAGAAGTAGCCATTTGTGTTGGAAGGTCTTGGGTTTGCAAGAACAACAAAGGTCTGGGTTTCTAAAGACTAAGAACACACACACAAAATTTTGTTTTGAAAGAAAAATGCAAGAATTTGCTTAAGATTTTCTAAAAACGTGTGTGTGTTTTTTGTTTGGGGGGTATTTATAGGGAAGTGGAGAGGAGGGTATTTTAGGCATTAAGCGGTTTAATTTTCTCAAAAGATATTATTTTGAAAACCGTTTTGAATAAAACGTTTGAGATCCGCATTTAATTCATAACCACTCCACTTTCCCTGTTTTGCGCAACTGTCGAGGTGAACAGTTGTGCCGTCTGCAAAAAGTGTAATTTGCAGGGTTGAGTCATCACATATCTGTTATGTGATTGGAGAGGCATTAAATGCCAAGTGGGAATGTGGGGGCCCATGAGGTGCATGCCAGAAAGGCAAAATAACAAATATTCTTATATTAAATAAGAATTCAGTTACCAACCTCGGACATTTACTAACTAGATACTTAGAGCATTTAAGTTAGCATTGAATTTCACTTGAGGGCCCTGAATGACTCTTCATTCGGTGAACCTGCTTGTTTAGGACTTGGGTTTAGTTCCTGAGGTACAAGCTAGGGTTCAGGGACTTGGGTTTAGTTCCTGAGATTCAGGGAAGGTGATTCAGTGATCTTATTCACTGAGGAACACATTGAGTCAGGGACCTGGGGTTTTTCAGAATTTACACTTAGTTGGATGGATTCAATCAGTGGACTGATTCTCAATATCCAACATTCCTAGTTCAGCTTTCAGTCTTGTGAAAGTTGGTTCATCCAATGGTTTGGTGAATATATCAGCTAGCTGATATTCAGTAGGAATGAAGTGTAATTCTATGTCACCATTCATGACATGGTCCCTGATGAAGTTATATCTAATATCAATGTGTTTTGTTCTCTGATGAAGAACAGGGTTGTTTGAGATGGCAATTGCACTTGTGTTATCACAAAAGATGGGAACCATCTTGTACTGAATTCCATAGTCACTGAGTTGACTTTTCATCCAGAGTACATTTGCACAACAACTTGCTGCTGCAACATATTCAGCTTCAGCTGAGGACATGGCAACTTATTGTTGCTTCTTAGCACTCCAACAGACTAGTTTTCTACCAAGGATTTGGCAGGAGCCTGAGGTGCTTTTCCTGTCCATGTTGCATCCAGCATAGTCAGAGTCTGAGTATCCTTTGAGATCAAAGCCTGAACATTTTGGATAGTATAATCCAAGGTTTGGAGTACCTTTCAGGTACCTGAGTATCCTTTTCACAGCTGTGAGGTGAGATTCTCTTGGGTCAGATTGGTATCTGGCACACAAACAGACTGAGAATTGGATGTCAGGCCTTGATGCAAGTAGATACATCAGTGATCCTATCATTCCTCTGAAAAGAGTTTGATTCACTGGTTTTCCAGTTAGGTCAGGACCAAGGTTGTTTGGGGGTACCATGGGAGTTTTGACTGAGGCACAGTCACTGAGCTCATACTTCTTCAGTAGGCTTCTGACATACTTCTCTTGACTGATAGAGGTTCCTTTATCAATCTGCTTGATTTGCAGACCAAGGAAGTAAGTCATTTCTCCTATCATGCTCATTTCAAATTTCTTTGCCATCAGTTTTTCAAAATGTTTGCAAAGTAACTTGTTAAGCCAAAGATGATGTCATCAACATATATACTTGTACAAGTATGACATCATTATTTGTCCTGTAGATAAACAATGTGTTGTCTATCTTGCCTCTGACAAATTTATTTTGGATCAGGAAGGCTGAGAGAGTTTCATACCATGCCCTGGGAGCTTGTTTCAGTCCATAAAGGGCTTTGTTAAGCTTGCAGACATAGTCAGGAAACTCATGGCTTTCAAATCCAGGAGGTTGCTGAACATAAACTTCTTCTTTCAGTGACCCATTTAAGAATGCACTTTTAACATCCATTTGGTTCACCTTGAAGTTCATGTAGGTTGCAAAAGCAAGGAGGATCCTGATGGCTTCCATCCTTGCTACTGGTGCAAATGTTTCTTCATAGTCAATGCCTTCTTGTTGGTTATAGCCTTTGGCTACAAGTCTGGCTTTGTTTTTAATGACTATGCCATTTTTCATCAGATTTGTTTTTGAACACCCATTTCATGCCAATGACTGAAACATCTTCAGGACATTTGACCAAGGTCATTACCTTGTTTCTGTCAAATTGTTCCAATTCATCATGCATGGCCTGAACCCAACTTGGATGATTAAGTGCTTCCTTGACATTTTTGGGTTCAATTGTGGAGATGAAGTCCACAAATAGGCATTCATTGGCTGAGGCTGCTCTCAGTTGTGCAGCCATGCTTCTAGTGAGCATGCCTTCAGTAGGCTCTCCAGTTATATTTACAAGTTCTATATCCTGAGACCTAGTCCAACTGTCCTGAGGTCTTGGGAACTGATTAGAACTTGAGGAGGCCTGATGGGTAGGGTCAGGATCAGACACATGATGATCATCAGCATCTTGAGTGTCTGAGTGGGTTGACTCATCACTGTGATTATTTGGTTCCTGAGCACTTTGTTCAGATTGAATGATTGCATCAGTACTTCTTTGTGCTTCAACAAACTCAGTGATGGTTGGGTAAGGAAGGTTGTGAGGGATGATGTAATAGGAGATGTCAGCATTTGGTTGGTACTGAGTGGAAGGACCATTGTCAGGATGATGTTCATCAGGAGGGTATTTTGATGAATCATCAATGCCTATCTCTTTCACTGAGGTATTAGACACACTGATTGCATCAGTGTTCTCATCAAAGGTAACATGGAATGTTTCCTCAGTTTGCTGTCTCCTAGTATTGAACACCCTGAAGGCTTTTGAGACAAGTGAGTATCCTAGGAAGTATCCATCATCAGCTTTGGCATCAAATTTCCCTAAGTGATCCTTGTTATTATGAATAAACACAGGACACCCAAAGACATGAAGGTAGCTGATGCTAGGGATTCTTCCTTTGAATAACTCATAAGGGGTTTTGCTATGTCTCTTGACAATGATGGATCTATTTTGTGTGTAACAGGCAGTCTTTACTGCTTCAGTCCAGAAGTGTTTGGAAAGGACTGATCCATTTAGCATTGTCCTAGCTGCTTCAATGAGTGTTCTATTTTTCCTTTCAGCCACACCATTTTGTTCAGGTGTGTAAGGAGAGGAAATTTTTTGGGAAATTCCTTTCTCATCACAGAAACATTCAAGTTCATAGTTTTTGAACTCTGTTCCATTGTCAGTCCTAATCTGTTTGACTTTGATATCATTTTGATTTTCAATGTTCCTGACAAAAGGACATGATTGTTTCAGCTGCCTGACCCTTTTTGATCAGGAAGTAAACCCAAGTGTATCTTGAGTATTCATCCACAATGACCAGAGTATACTTCTCATGGTTAATGGATCTGGGAGTGATGGGCCCAAAGAGATCCATATGGAGAAGATGAAGGCAGTTCCTGATGGAAAAGTTTGTTTTGGTTTTAAAGGATGCTCTATGATGTTTACCTTTTTCACAGGCAGAGCATGGTTTATCCTTTGAAAACACAAGTGATGGTAAGCCAAGGACCTTGTTTTGTTTCACCAGATTGTTTATGTTTTTGAAGTTCAGGTGGGAGAGTCTCTTATGCCAAAGCCAGTTGAGGGTTTCAGTGGCCTTAGTAAAGAGACAAGTTCCATTCTGAGTTAGACTGGACATGTCTAACACATAAACATCTTGTCTTCTTGGTGCAATAAGGACAACTTCCTTATCAGCATTGAAGATGGTTCCTTTCTTATCATCAAACTGAACTATGTATTTTGCATCACATAGTTGACTGACACTGATCAAGTTGTATTTAAGACCATTAACATAAGCTATCCTAGTAAAGACTATACCATTGCAGTTTACTGATCCATAACCTTCAGTGAGACATGATGAATTATCAGCAAATATCACTTTGGGTCCTGATTCATCCACATATTTGTGCAGATACTCTTTCAGACCAGTCATGCTCCTTGAACATCCACTATCTAGATGCCAAACAGGCTCCCTGGCATGCCTCTGCACAAATGGTAAACTGAGTTAGTTCTTTCTAGGACTCCATATCTTGGAGGGCTTGACTTTGGTGGTCTTTCTAAAAGTGACAATTGATTCATGGTCAGTGGTTGAGTAGACTGAGCTACCACAGGTTTTGCATTTGTTTGCAGAGGTAGACTCAGTAGACTGTGAGGATGACTTGGTCATATCTCTTCTAGTCTGAATGACCTTATCATGTCCTGAGGTGTCATGAGTGGGATCTCCACAAATTTCACAACTATTGTGTTGGGAATTATTTGAGGAACAGACTTAAGTCTGGTAATGTACTCGTTAAGTCTGTTAGTGTTAGTTAAGTCTTTGTTAAGTCTGCCAGTACAAAGTTAAGTCTGGTAGGCATAGTTATATAGTTAAGTCTGGTCGTCATGTTTAGTTAAGTCTGGTTATGATTTATAGCAGATTTAGTTAGCTATATGTTAGGAAAGGATATAGTCGTATAAGATATCTTATTAGAGGATATGTTTATCCTTTTACACATTTTGTATCTAGGGTTTTCCTTAGAGTATAAAAGGAACCCTAAGGCATTGTGTTTTGTATGCACTATACACAAGAATTACGAAGTTAGAAAGATTAATAGAATTACAAAGTTAGTAAATTGTGTTCTTCATTGTTATTGTTAAGATTCCGCATTAACGATTAACAAATAGTTAAGAGTTTCTCACATAGATCAATTTGGATTTATTCAAGTTGTCTATTAAGTAACACAGGCTACTTAGATCCATTAACTCGTGTGGACCAACAAGTGATATCAGAGCCTATAGAGGGACTCTGAGTACGAAGAAACACAAAAACCTTAAGCACTCATTCACTCTCAATCCTGCATAATGTCTGTAAAGAATGGTGACGAATACTCAAACCACATCAGTGATGATGAAACCTCAAATCATGAAGATGCTGCATCAGAAACCAATACAACTAAACAACAACAACAAAGTATCCCTGCTACAACCATTATCTCCAATATCAAACTCCCACTTTTGAAAAAGGAGGAGTATGACATCTGGGCAATGAAGATGGAACATTATCTGGAGTATATTGATAATGAAGTCTGGAAGGTAATCCAAAATGGAAATTCGAAGAAAAGGATCTCTGTGGGCAAAGATGGTGTTGTTAGGGTGCTTCCACCAGTCTCTGCTGCAGAGATTCAGGCTGTGGAGAAAGAGAGGAAGGCTAAAACCATCTTATTGATGGCTCTTCCCAAGGAGCACTTAAGAAGATTCCATGGTATGGACGATGCTAAGGAGATCTGGGAGGCTATCAGAACAAGGTTTGGAGGGAATGCTAACTCCAAGAAGATGCAGAAAGCTGTCCTTAAACAAGAGTTTGAAGCTTTCACAGTGACTAGTTCTGAAGGTTTGGGGAAAGGCTATGATAGATTTCAACACCTCCTCTCTCAATTGGAAGCCCATGGTGCTGCTGTATCCAATGAAGATGCTAATCATAAATTTCTCAGATCATTGCCAAAAGAGTGGTCAAGTGTGGCAATGACCATGAGAATGAAAGATGATGTTGACACTTTGTCAATTGATGATTTGTACAACAATCTTCAGGTGTTTGAACATGAGATCAAAGGGGTCTCAAAGGCATCTTCAAGTGCTGCTAATGTTGCTTTTGTCTCCCAAAGCAAGAGCAGTACTAACAAGGTTAATTCTGGTGGCTTTACTTCTGGTGGTTTTAGTTCTGGTACTTCTACTAGCAAAACAAGAGAGAGAGAGAAGTACCTATTGGTTTTGCTGATGAAGTTGTCTACTCACTCTTTGCTAAAAGGTCAGACGAGAAGGACCTCATTAGTGAAGATCTGGAACAAATAAATGATGTGGATATTGAGGAGATGGATATAAAGTGGCAGATAGCAATGATAGCTCTCAGAGTGAAGAAGTTTTACAAGCAAACTGGAAGGAACATCATATTTGATGGAAAGACTGGTGTTGGCTTCAATAAGAAGAATGTTGAGTGCTACAGATGTCACAAAAATGGTCACTTTGTTAGGGAGTGCACAGCTAAAGTGACTACTGATGGAAAGAGGAAGAAAGATTCTGAAGCAGATAAGGAAGAGAAGAGTGAGATGGGGATGCTGACTTTAGAAGCTGGTGCTATCAACTGGGGTAAACACACAGAGGAAGAAGAAGAACCAAATCATGCATTTATGGCCATTGGTTCTAGTTCTGAGGTATCCTTGTGTTCCAAAACTTGCATAAAATCATATAATAGTCTTAAATTATTGTGTGATGAACAATTGAAACAAATAGGTGACCAAGAAGCTCAAATACTTGCCTATACCAATGCTGTTAAGACCCTAGAAGCACAAATAGTCACCTATCAAAAACATCAATTGGCCTTAAATGAAAAACTTACTTTTCAAGCTAATGAAATATATGAAAAAGATGAAAAGTTGAAAAGATATAGGAGAATAGGCATGAAAGCTGTGAAAGATAGGGATGCATTGCAGAAAACACTAGACTCATGGAAAGCTTCATCTAAAAATCTGTCTAGATTAATAGATTCTGGTATGAGTTCAACGTGTAAAATTGGCTTAGGATATGAGATAAAATCTGATAGTGAGATTCTAAGCTATGAGGAAGAAATGGAGAGAACTGTGTTTGTTAGTACAGAAAGTGACTTAGCTGGTAAACCTACATACAATAGATTCATAAAAACTAATGACTTTAAAGGAGTTCCACCTCCATTAAATGGAGATTACACTCCTCAACAAAAGGAAGAGCTTGATGAGTCTTTGTTTGTGTATGGTAAAAAGGGACCCCAAATGCCTGAAACCAACTCAGATGACAAATCAAGTTAATACTCTACCTGTCAATCCAATGACAGTGAAGGGTCCATTGGAGATGTCTCTGAGCAGTCTGATTCAGAACCAGAAAAGGAATCAAAAGAGGTGTCTAGGTCTGAACCAGTTAAGATAAATGAACCAGTTGTGACTGAACCAAAAACAGTTGAACCTAGTTGTGTTTCACACATAAAAACTCCTAGGCAACATGTTGAAAACAGAGAGTCACCCAAATCTGATAGAAAGAAAAGAGAATTAGGGAAAAGTCACACTTATGTCCCTAAAAGATGTTTTGTTTGTAGAAGCCTTAGTCATTTAATTAAAGACTGTGATTTTCATGAAAAGAGAATGGCTAGAGAGGCTGAGATTAAGAGACAAAGATGTGTTAATTCTGATAATGTGATGGCTAGACCAGTATGGAATAATGTAACCAGAATTAACCATGCAAACCAATTTGTTACTAGACCAGTACCATTTAATTCTGGTAGATCAAATGTTAATTCTGGTTGGTCATCTGTTAATTGGAGTGTTGCAAAAAAAGGTCTACAAGGCCGATTAATCGCCGATTAGGTGCTACAAGGCCACCGACCTTGCCGATTTATGTAACTGGGTCTAACAAATAGGTCAACCGTGGTCAACGGCGATCAACGGCGGTCAATGGTGGTCAAACTTGCCGGAAACCTATAAATCTTGCCGGAAGTACCTAAAACTCTTTGTAAACTTATTTTGATCACTTATAGTGACTGTTTAAGTATATTACAAGTTGTTTTTTAGAAAATACCTTGCCGAAAATACCTAAAACTCACCGGAAATACACAAAACTTGCCGGAAATAACAAAAATTTGTCAGTAATGCCAATCCGATTAATCACCGATTAATCCCGCCTAGACCGATTACAAGCTACAAGGTGGTCGACCGCCCGACTACCGATTCGCGATTTTTGCAACCTCTTAATTCTGTTAGGCCAAATGTTAATGATGGTAGGCCAAATGTTAATTTTGTTGGGCAAAATGTTAATTCTGTTAGGCCCAAAGTTAATTCTGGGTATGTTAATGCTGTTAGACCCAGACAACCAGTCACACACAGACCATAGGTGAACAAATATAACCAAAGAAACAATTTTTCTAAATCCCATTCACCTGTGAGGAGACCCATTGTTAAGAGTGCAGCAAAAATGTCAAATTCTAATGCTGTAGAGGGAAATGGGGGTCTGCTGTTAAGGCCTAAGCATGTTGGTCTTGGGATCCATTTCAGAATGAACTTACCTATAAATCCCAAAGCAACAGTGGATCATGTTCATATAAGACTTACAAGTATGTTGATCCACAAGGTATACCCAAGCCTGCTCAGGCCTGGGTCCTTAAGAGAAACTAATTTCTCTTTTTTATGTGCAGGATCATCCACTCAAGAACATGGGAGATAGAGGAATATTTGATAGTGGGTGCTCTGGGCACATGTCTGGTAACAAGGATCACCTAAAGGATTTTGAAGAATTCAAAGGAGGTTCTGTTACTTTTGGAGGTAGCAAAGGCTACATTACTGGTAAAGGTAGAATAGTTGTGGGCAATTTAGAATTTGATAATGTGTCTTTTGTGAAAGAACTTGGGCAATTTAACCTTTTCTCAATATCACAAATTTGCGATAAGCAGCATAAGGTGATTTTTACTGAAACTGAATGTTTTGTATTGACTTCTGACTTTAAGATGCCTGATGAAAATCAGATACTCCTAAAAGTCCCAAGACAACACAATATGTACAGCTTTGATATGAAGACACCTGATCCTGCAAAACGTTTTGCCTGTTTGATTGCAAAAGCCACTATTGATAAATCTAAATTGTGGCATAGAAGGCTTGGTCATATCAATTTTAAGAATCTGAATAAACTTGTGAAGAATAATCTTGTTAGAGGGTTACCTTCAAAAGTTTTCAAAAATGATCATACTTTTTTAGCATGTCATAAGGGTAAACAGCATAGGGCTTCATGTAAGGCTAAATTAGAAAGGACCATCACTAAGCCTTTACATACCTTGCATATGGATCTTTTTGGCCCTACTTCTGTGCAGAGTATTAATCATGCTAGTTATTGCCTTGTGATGAACTCAAATAAGTACATTTTATTACTATCATTTATCCTATTAATTTGACTTGTTTTATTATATTATGTATGAGGATTGATACTTAATCGTTTACTTTTGTAATTCTCAGGTAAAAATAAGCATTTGGTGAAACTTGGCGATTTTGGACTAATTATGGAGCAAAACAAGCAAGAAGTTAAGAGTCTACCGAAATGTACAAGATCAAGATATTCTGCTCCAGATACGCCGCATCTTACTTCTTACATACGGCGCATCACTATCAAGATTTCACAAGATACGATCCAAGATACAAGAGGACATGCGCCGCATCTATAAATGGAGTTACGCCGCATCTTCTGGCGGTGTACGAATATTCCTGAATATATTAATCTTGGACCCCACGCGAAGTTAAGTCAATGCGCCGCATCTACTTACTAGATGCGCCGCATCTTACCCTCAGACAGAAACTATAAATACCCCAAAGTCAGACGAGTTAAAGAGTTCGACAGTTTTAGAAGACCGAAGTGTAGAAACCCTAGGACGAATTCAGTCGAGATAGCAGCACAAGACACACCTTGAACGAAGATACAAGAGCTGTAAGAAGGTCCTGCATGTATTTAATTCATTAAGTAGTTTTGTTTTATTGTGTTAGTAAACTTTAATTCATCAGGATTGGTGGCTTGTGTAATGTGACAACGGAAAGGTTGCACTCCCTTAAAACTGCTTTCCCATTAATTAAAGTTTATATGTTGATGTCTTTGGTGACTTTTATTAGTGCATTGATAACCTCTGTGTCTAGCTGAGCGTTGATTGGGTCGCTATGCCTCTGCCCTCGCCTATTTATTAGATCGCCTATGCATTCTATCGTCTGTAGAAAAGTAGGAAGAAAAATAAATAGGATAGTCATAAGTAATCATTAAGGGTTTACTCGCCGATAAGATTAGAACCAACGAGAAAGGACTTAATCTCGGTGCGTTGCATCGAACTATACACTTCATATAAAACTAGCAATAAAACAAGTGACAAGCTACTTAACTATCAGGACAGGTCTTCTTATTGTCTCGAGTATTTATCTGTGTACGTGTGTGCTATTCGCTGATTCGTGCCTATTAATTTAGTTTATTATTTAATTGCAACCAAACCGTGCCAGTCTCTCAGGCTGAACCCCCTTGCGTTAAATTAGGTTGTATAGCTAACTTAAGATATTAAAATACTGATTAGAATAACTAGATAATACGTTCCACTCTTAGTGATCGACACTCTACTTACCATTATATACATACTGACCGGGTACACTGCTCGTTAAAGTGTGTGTGTTATTGATAAGTCGGCTAAATATAAATTTAAAACTTGAATACTGCTAAAACCACAACGACATACCGTGGGTATAAATTAGAGCACTCGCACACGCGCATCAAGTTTTTGGCGCCGCTGCCGGGGAGTGAATTGTTATTATCTGTTAATTTGATTAGTATTTTAATTAGGTTTTTCTTTTTAATTTTTAATCTAACCGCTAACTGTGTTGTATATTAGGTTAATTGCATTCATTGTATTATTTGCATATTTTCTTGTTTTTTGTGTGTTTAATTTTTGTTTATTTTCGTGTGTTTTTATTTGTTTTTATTTTTCGTACTTTCTGTGTTCTGCTATCGTTGTACTGAGCTTATTCAAACGATACGGCGCATCTGATTTCTCAGATATAGCGTATTGCGTTTAATTTTTATAAAATACAACGCGTTTAATTAATTCGATACTACGCATCTTTCCCCAAGATACGACGTATCTGTTTTTAATAAGAATTTTTTTTTCTAAACGATAACGCGATACGACGCATCTGCTTTAGCAGATACGGCGCATCTATTATTTTAATTAAAAACAGTTTTCGAATTATTAAACAGATACGACGCATCGATCTCTATCGATACGGCGCATCTTTCTGAATCAAAAATCTCGTATTTTGAAATGTAACGAAAATACGGCGCATTAACTTTTGTTAATACGACGCATTTAATTTTAATAAGTATATCGATTTTTGATAATTAAAACTGATACGGCGCATTCTAATTTCTAAGCGGCGTATCTATTTTCTGAATAAAGTCTGATTAAATTTTAACGTGATAAGATACGGCGTATCCAACTTTTTGGATACGGCGCATCGTCTGCAGATATCAGCAACTTTTATTTTTCTTATCTCCGAACGGAAAATACTCTGACCCTTATACTTGGAAACTTTTACTTTGAAATCTACCTGTCTTTAATTTTCAGGAACAATGTTCGATATTTTCCCCAACTGGTTCGGAAGACCCCAAAGAAACCTTACCATGGAAGAGTTTGCACTACAAATCGCTCAAGCTAATGAAAAAGAACATCATGAAGCAAGAAACTTTATTAATGAATTCAAAGGCAGTCATGAGCTGTTACTAAAGGAACAAAACAACATGATTTATGGATTGGCAATTGAAGTGCACCAATTGTCAACGGTGCTTAACAAGGTTCTTTTGGTAAAGCAAGATTTGAAAGGGATTACAACTAGAGGCGGAAAGTCAACCTTTCAAACCGGAGAGACACCCGAGGATGACAACACAAACAAGAATTCCCCTGAATCTGTATCATCTGAACAAGAGCAACCAAAAGAGATTAGTCCAGAACCTGTAATCCGAGAAGAACCTTCTGATAAACTCAAACGATCAACACTACCTTTTCCACATAGGGTAAGGAAAGAGAAAGAAGATGCTTATCAAAAGAAGTTCCTAGAGAATCTCAAGCAGCTGCAGCTAAGCATACCATTTATGGAAGCCCTAGTGCAAATGCCAAAATATGCTAAATATCTGAAGAGCTTGCTTACAAACAAGTCCAAACTTGAAGAGGCTTGCACTGTAACAATGGGGGAAAGAAGCTCAGCAGCATTGCTCAACAAACTTCCGTCTAAAGAAAAAGATCCAGGGAGTTTCACTATTCCTTGTCAAATTAAAAATTTGCATATTGAAAATGCTTTAGCCGACCTAGGAGCTAGTATAAGTCTTATGCCCTCTTCTATGTAAGATAAATTAGGTCTTGGTGAACCAAAACCTACTAGGATGTGCTTAGAACTAGCTGATAGGTCCATACAATACCCGTTAGGAATAGCTGAAAATATATTAATAAAAGTTGATAAATTTGAATTACCTATCGACTTTGTTATCCTCGATATGCCTGAAAATTCTAGGACTCCTATAATATTAGGACGACCATTTTTAGCCACTGCTAGGGCCATAATTGATGTTTTTAATAAAAAGATAACTCTTACCATAGGAAAAGATGAGGTTGAGTTTAACATGGAACAATCTATGAGTAAAGATAATTCCGATGACGATGAATGCTATAATATCGATGTTTCTGATGACACGATTAATCAATTTACTCAGAAATTGTTAAAAAGTAATTTACTTGATTCTTTTCTGCTTAAAAATTTAGAAAACACAATTGCTATAGAAGATCAAGTTGATGAGAATACTATTGATAATAATTTAGCTGCTGACTCTGCTGTATTTAACGCCATACGGCGCATCGACAATATCGATGCGGCGCATCTATCTGATGACAACAGCGATATAGTTAAAGAACAAGTTTATTCCGCTAGTGCTACTAAAATTGATAATGTTAAACCTGTGCTTAAGGATCTCCCTTCTACTTTGGAATATGCCTATTTAAATGGGAACACTAATTCGCCCGTTATTATTGCATCTGATTTAACGCTAAAAGAAAAAAAATCCCTTTTGCAGGTACTATATAAACGAAGAGGAGCATTAGCGTGGAGTATGTCTGATATTAAGGGAATTAGCCCGTCATTCTGTACACATAAAATCCTCATGGAAGATGAATTCAAACCAACCATCCAACCCCAAAGGCGTTTGAATCCAAAAGTCCAAGACGTGGTAAAAAACGAAATCGTAAAATTACTTGACTCCGGACTTATCTACCCAATTTCCGACAGCTCGTGGGTCAGTCCTATCCACGTTGTACCAAAAAAGGGAGGAATGACGGTAGTACTCAATGACGACAATGAGCTAATCCCTTCAAGAACTGTTACCGGATGGAGAGTTTGCATCGACTACCGCAAACTCAATGATGCTACGCGAAAAGATCACTTCCCTCTTCCATTTATTGATCAAATGTTAGAAAGACTATCAGGACATGCTTATTATTGTTTTTTAGATGGTTTTTCAGGTTTCTTCCAAATACCCATTGCCCCCGAGGATCAAGAGAAGACGACTTTCACCTGCCCTTATGGAACCTTCGCCTATAGGAGAATGTCGTTCGGACTATGTGTAGGTCACTATAATGATCTCAACAACACACACACACGATCTACTACTTATCTAGATAATAAGCTACGTATGGATAAAAGAGAAATAATCTAAATACGATAAGCTAGAATAAGAGAAATAAGAAGAGAAGAATAAGATGGAAGGTTTTCACTAATTCGATTCACACACAAGCATAGCTTCCGCACATACATAAGAAAAACCAACAACACAAATGAATCCCTTGCCTTGTATTTATAGGCAATGGGAGGGGGAATCATTCTAAGAATATTCCCTTCCATGTGATAAGGATAAATTAATTAACATGACCGATCCAAGGACTACTATTGAACCGGTCCATAAATACAAACAATATAGTCCTAATTGTGCAACATTAATTAAATGAACAAGACTTGTAAAATATTTAAAACGTGTTCCTAACAATCTCCCCTAAGTCTTGATCATCAATGTTGCCCGACGTCTTCTTTGCTTCTTAGGCTTCCGACGTCTTTATAATCTTTGTTTCTTTGTTCTTGTGTAATGATGATATGATGTTGTTTCTATCTGCCAATCTCCAACGTCTTCTCGTCTTCTCCATCATGCTCATATATCTTTGATTTGTTTTCTGCAACATGTTCTCACTTTTCAATCTTAATCTTGTGAAAGGTTGAGATGCTTGAACTTTTGACTTTACAATTTCATATGTTGAACTTTTGATGTTACTGAGTCTGTGAGAGAACATTTCTTCAAGATATGAACATGATGGAGTCTTGATGGTCGAACTCCAGCTCCTCAGCAGCAGCAGCAGCAGCAACAGCAGCAACAGCACTAACCAACCGGTACTTACAGGCTCAGACTTGAGATCATCAACAGCATAGTGTGAAGACTTTCTCAAATCCTAACCCAGACCGTTCTGAACCGGATTCCCCCGAAAGGGATTACACGGACACACCGAAGTGCACCCACGATTCAGTGAGTCGCTGGAGATCACCCCACGACTGTAGACCGTTTTGGAGCAAAAACACTAAGCGTAACCCACAAGGAGTTACCGAAGTGACCTGCTGTCAGAGTTGTTTGATGTTGTTCTGGCAGGATTTCCATTCAATCATTGATAATCACAAATGTGACTTTTCTCATGAATGTTCTCGGCAGATTGCTAAGATCTGCGAAGGACACTTTTCCTAAATTTACAACTGATGCCCATGATGTAGAACACCAGAGTAATTCTAAGTGTACCTAAGAGATCTTTTGATGAATCTCATGGCTCTAGACTCAATTAGTGCACATTTGTTTGGTCATCGGAGGCGAGGAGCAGATTGCCTCCTTTTCAATATCAACAATCTCGTAATGAGATGTCGATAGATTATGAAGGGTTCTCCGTGTGAATGAAACAAATGTCTTTTGAAAGACACTTGAGTAGCTTAGAAGGTTTTTTAGTGCGTCACTGGGTCCATGACGTCTTTGGTCTTCAATACCGGTGATGCTCATCAACCAGTAGATTATGAATTGAACCCGGTGTCTGCCCTAAGGTTGAACAAATGGAGGGCTATTTCTTTTCACCCTTTTCTTTGCTTTTCTTTTTTAATTCTTCAACCCCTTCTTTCTCCGTACATTCATTTTCTCCTTTTTTTTTTTTTTTTTTTTTTTTTTTTTTTTTTTTTTTTATATCATACCTAGGACTTTCTAGTCTAAACTAGTGGTATTGTCCTTGGGTAGATCCCTCCGGCTCTGGCGGATCATAGGACGGTTTTCCCTAACCTTAGTCACCTTATAACTCCATGACTATCCTAATGATGCCATACAACCAAAACCATTGAAAATCTCTCAAAGTGTCGATAATTTGTAAAGACATTTTGTTGACACCTTGAGAGTTTGATGATTTTCAGAAAGACTCCCCCTTAACATGTGCGCATAAGTAATAAATTTGAAATTTGCACATGCCGGAAAGAGTTGGCACTTTTGAATTGATTGACTTTCAATGAACCTGATCGTCGCGAGACACGCTTACATCACCAGTTAGACTGGCTTGAAATTATTACCCGTCCAGATCAGATTTAAAGATTATCGCTCGAAATCGGTACATTCTACTCAGACACGTCCTTTGCGAGACACGCTTACATCACCAGATGAACTGGCTTGAAATTATTACCCGTCCGGGACATGTCCTTTCGACTACTGACTTTCCTATTCGTCAATTCGAGGGTCAATTCTGAGTTTGAGCACACGAGATTCCAGCAAATGAGACATCATATTTTAATCATCTGTTTCTTCTCCCCTCAAAAATAGCATACTCATGATGTTTTTGGAAAAATGTTTATGATTAAAATATGCTGTTTTTGAGTTTTAGGGAAGAAGTTTCAAGAACTTTGATACTTCTTTTTGAACAAAGATTATATTTTTCAAATACTCCCCCTGGACGAGGGAATACTTGTCCTTATGAGCAGAATGTTTGAAAAACGTTGTAAAACATTCTGATTTTAATTCTGCTCATAAGTAAGAAGCTTTCGCTCCTTTTTCAGGATTGAGGCACTGAAGCGTACCTCAGGGTCCTTTCTTTGGGGTCCGGGTTGTACACTGTTATTTGTGCACAAGCCGTAGTCATATTCACAGTCATATATAAGTAAGAATATTGAATGAATATTGAATATTGAAATCAAATTCTTACAAATTAACAGCCTCTGCCAAAAGTGGTGAATTTTGGATCTGTTCTCTGGAATAATCTGATGGAAAATGGAGGACGACCTCCAACATAAGTTTCCAATCTCCTCATCTGATCCCTTCGATAGAGCCTTTCTTCGATTGACCAGATAAAATTCTTGACCTGCCTGAGCTGCTGATGATTCCATTTCTTGTGCTTCTTCAATATTTGATCCTGAACCCGTGTGACTAACCCATCTCGAACATTCTTTAGAGTGTCGTCACAGAACTTGTGAATCTCTTTATGAGGCATGAAACGGTTGGTGTTTGTGGCACTTCTGTAGACGAATCTGAAGACAGGGTCGGTCTTAAGCAAGTACTGAGGTTCCTTGTTGTCAGTGAGAGTAAACATGGGATCCTCAAGATTCAGTTTCTTCTGATAACTTTCAACTCCAAGTTGAAGATCTTCTACACGTTCTTTTATCACTGTTCTTCTGATGAAGTGACATATAGCAGTGCTAAATGCATACAGAAGAGTGGGATTGAGATGATTCAGCTTCCCTTGGACTTTCATCAAATACAAATCTTCAATGTCGTTGAGACTGAGTTCAGGAAAATCTGCTTCATTGAACGTGTAAATAAGATTATCATGTCTGCGAACCGTGACTTCAGAGATGAATGTGTAGCCAAGCTTTTGAGATCCTTTAGCATCAAGCACTGCCTTGATACGAAGATCACTGTACACCTTTTCACGAGATGCCATGAGGACTAGCTTGCACTTGTACCATGATTTACGTTTGTCAAACCAATGGTGAATGCCAAGTTCAGCATCACGATCATATTTAACCCTTTTGTTGATGAAGAGTTTGCGATGTCTAGCTTCTTCTTCAATGGCAGGATTGGTGTAATTCGCAGCAGGAGTGAACGTTATTGAGGTAGCATACTTGATTTCACTAGAAGCCCCATGTACAAGTAGTTCCAGATCTTGGTTGAAGAAGAATGCAAATGGAATTTCTGACGTTCCATGATATGGTCGTATCACAGGAAGTGGTTTTATCCAGTCCGTGATGTATGGACGTTTCTTGCTGTCAAGTCCACCTTCTCTGTATACATCTGGATTTGTCCAATCGAAGTCTTTGGATAATGCTCTAGCAATATTCTCCAGATGATATTCCAACTCAGCAGCACTTGCAGACGTATCCTTTAAAAGAGTGAAAGCATCATTTTTGATTCTACGAAGCTCTCTTTTAGTCATCTTCTTAATGTTGAAAGCATGTTTGACTTTCTGATTGTATTCCAACGTGCTATCTTCTAATTTTGAAGCTTCGTCATCGATGATTTGGGCCTGTGCAAGTTGGTCGAACCAGTTGTTTCCATGTAAGTCTTCATCAGTATCTAACCATGTAAGCACAACTGGTTCTTCAGAAGATTTCTTACTGCTGGATGGTTTGGCTTTTGCTGGTTTTGGAGGTGATTGAAGTGGATCATCTTGAGGTGGATCATCTTGAGGTTGAAACTCAACGTCATCATTGATGAAATGTTCAAAGTGATGCTCAGTTTCCTTAGGACCTGATTCTTGATGATTTGGAGATGGTGGAGAAGTTCTCTGTGCTGGTGGTTCCTGAATGTGAATACCAGATCCACTCATAGTCTTTTGTTTCTTTTGTGTAGAATTTGGATCTGGATCCTCAGTGTCGTCATCACGAATCCTTTTTCCTTTATCAGCAGCAACTTTGCAAGAAACCTTTTCAATATGTGCCGCAATAGACTTCATGAGACTAATATCTTCAGGAGAAGGAGATGTCATAGCTTGGAATCTGTTGAGAAGTTCAAGTTTGAGTTCTTCTGTGGTGAAGTCTCTGAGTTGCCTGAAGCCAGAATTGAGGATGATTGCTTCTTTGACCTTGATATCAAGTTGAGTGTTGACATTCTCGTTAATATTCTTCTGTAGATCAGCGGTAAAACGTTTGACATAATGTCTTGTCTTACTTTTGATATTATCTTCTATATCAAAAGAAAGAAACTCATCCATGTTCTGCTTTGTTTCTTGCATCTCCTTGACTTGTTCAGACAAACCCTTGATAAGATTTTGCATTTCTGACATCTGCTCTTGCCATCTGCTCTCTCTTCTTGTTTGAGCAAGTTTTGCTGCTTTCTTGATTTGCCTGGATATTGGTGAGAGAACTTCAACTCTTGTGACTTTGGCGATTTTATTGACTTGTTTGCCTTTTATGACTGTTTTGATTCTTTCTGCCAATGTTGCTTTGCCTTTGTTTGGTGGTGACTTTGATGGTGATGGAGTGAGTGATGGGATAGATGATGATGAGTTAGGAGAAGCAGAATCCTTGTGAGATGAAGATGAAGGTTTTGAAGGTTTTTCCGGTGATTCTGGAGGAGTTTGATGCTTAGGAGGTGACTTAGGAGGTGAGATAGGTTTGGGAGAAGGAATGGGAGGAGTTTGATCACGTGGTTGTTGTTGAGGAGATTTGAATGGATCATTCAATGGAGAGATAATGTAGTTATCTGCTTCCTCATCCTCCTTTTGTTTCCTATCCATTTCTTCCTTCCTTTTCCTTTCTTCTTCATTAAGTGCCTCCAGCTCATTTGCAGCTTCTGTAGCTTTTGATCCAGTGATTTCTTTTTCTTCATCAGAATTTCCCCATTCATCAGTGTCAGCATGGTGATGTACCTCCTCTTGTTGTGGAATGTCATCAAACATTGAGTCGGAAATTTCATTTTCTGTAAAGATTATCTTTTCAGACTCTGATTGTGTTTGATTTTCCAAGTTGGTTTGATTGACTGAGCTTAATTGAGGAGGGGGAACCGTAGTTGTAGCCATAACGGGTTGATTAACCGTATCTGGCTTAGCTGTGGAAGATTGTGAGACACCGGGTTGATTAACCGGATTAGGGGATGAAACTGGTGCTGGAGAGACTCCTGATCCTCCTGCTCCCTTTGCAATCTCTTCCTTCTTCTTTTCTTCCAATTCCCTCAAAACTTTCTTCTGTAATTCTGCTCTTCTTTCTTCATCAATCTTCTTGTGCTTAATACTTGCCTTAGTAGCATTCTCTAAGTCAATCTCTGTTTGAAACTCGGCTTCTTGCTCATTAAGTATTTCTACTTCTGGTTCAGTGTCTTCGGAGGATTCAGAGGATTCATCACGAATACCAATTTCTTCAATTTTTTGTTTCGGAGCAGTCTTAATAATTCTCCTTTTGCTTGTGGTTGGTTTCTTTGGAGCACTTGATGCACTTCCAGTTTTGCTAGCTCTACTGCTTTTGGAACGAGTCTTGGAAGAACCTGTTCCCTCAGTCATTTTAGTGATGCCAACAAGCTTCTTCTCATAAGCTTGAATGTAATCTGCATAAGCAGGAGTTTCCTTGACCTCCTCAGTAAGTAGAACATCAAACAGCTTAAGACCTTGTTTGTGAGTGCTATACTTTGGAAAGTATACTGATTTGAATTCAGTGTCCATCTTGATCACATGTCTTTCTCTGTCTTCGGGACGATTAGAAATATCATGATGTTTATCAAGAAGAAGACTGATCAGCAACTTAGTGTAACGAACAAATGGGATTTTAGTCAAGGGTTTTCTGAGTAGACCATGTATTTGATGCATAAGGTCTTCCCAGATAAGAGCAGCAAAATCAAGGTTGTGTTTGGTAACAAAACCCCAGAAGAGTTGTGCATGAGAAAGTCTTGGATGTTCGTGTCCACTGTCTCTTCCAGACACTGATCGAATCAGAATATAGTACATAGCTCTCCATGGTTGAGGAATGGATTTGGCATTGATATTTGAGAGGATGTTGAGTGGAAGATCTGGATCAACATCATATCCAAGGCCAATGAGAAAGTTGAGAATGTCTTGTTCAGTGGGTGCAGGCCAGTATCGTCTTGAGGTCTCCGGTGGATCTGGTAGAGATAAAGCTTCACGTAGATGTGCTAGAGTGACCTTGACTTGTTTCCTGTCAAGAGTGCAGGTGAAGAATTTGTTGTTGTCATCTGGTTTGATAGTGCTCCACATCTGATGAATGTAAATCTCTGGAATACTATCTGAATCTTCCAAGATACTCCTGCATTCATGTCTTTTGAGGATTTCGATGACAATTCGACAACTTGGTTCAGCACACTTGATATTATCAAAGACCACTCTTGAATTGTTCTTGCCATACTTAGCCTTGAATCCTTGTGGGAATAACTCTGCTTTGGTGATAGGTGGAAGTGGTTGTTGTTGTTGTGAAGACATTGTGGATGATCTGAAACAGCATTATGACACCAAATTTGCAGGATATATGTGTGTTAGCATTATTTGAAATTGAGAGTTTGCACATAACATCCTTTATTACTGAGCAATCGTTAATCTGTGAATTGATCATTTTAATTTGCATAAGAAATTTTCTCATAAATTTGACAAGACTTAAGGGAATTAGAAATTTCAATGAAGTTAGTAATTTCAAAGGCAGATAGTCAAAAACAAGAGATTTTGACAAATGCGAGAAAAAATTACTAATTGCAAGAGAAAAATACCAATTGCGAGAAAAACTTGTCAAATGCGAGAAAATTTCCAATTGCGAGAAAAATTTCCAATTGCGAGAAAAAAATTTTCAATTGCGAGAAAAATTTTCAATTGCGATAAAAATTCCAATTGCGGGAAAAATTCCAATTGCGAGAAAAGGTTTTTCAATTGCGAGAGCACATTACCATTTGCGATAGCTAATACCAATTGCGAGAGCAATGGCAATTGCGAAAGCAAATGACAATTGCGAGAGCAATTGCAATTTCGAGAATATCTTATACAAGAAATTCCGAACCCGTTTTGACGATGATTCATTCACAAAAATTTTGCAATTCACAGATTAATGATTCCACACCAATTGCAATAGGTTCACTAAGCTATTTTACTCATTTTGTCCAATTTTTAACACTTTCTAACCACAAAATCTATAAAATCAAACTGCTTGTGCTTCGTGTTCTTGATAAACCCTAAATCTCAATTAATGATTAATGAATGTTTCTGGGCTTAATCTGAGGCAACAATTGTTCAATTCTAATCATAACAACAATATTACAACACTTCAATCTCACCAAAACATTCACATTCGATTTTCCCCAAATTATGAACATAAACCCTAAAGCTTCGAATAATCATTCAGATGTATTTCTGGAACAATTAAGCATGCATTTATGTTACATAATCAAGAACTAAGTATAAAAGTACAAGCATTATCACGCAAAACACATAGGATTAAAAAATCCCAAATCTACGCAAACCCTAGAAATTCGACTAGTCATTTTACACAAATTCCACCGATGGATCTTTAATTCCTTGAAAACCATATGTTATAATCACTTAAAAATCATGAAATCACTCACAAATTTGTTAGATCTTGAACGGATGATCAGAATGAATTATGGCCGTTGATTGGGTTGTTGGATGAAAGTAAATGCGAGAAAGGATTTGCAGAGATAGTAAATGCCTTGAACAGTTAATTCTGATTTGCATTTAAGTCTTTACTATTAACTTTTATCCTATGGTCACAATTAGTCCCTTAACCTCAATCCTTAGCACACTAAATCCTAACCACACGATTTTCAATTTGTAACACTTTTAGTCCTCTAACAATTTGTAACCATCAAAGTCCTAACAATTAAACAAATAATCCTTAGGGTACCAATACAAAGCAACAGTGTTACAGAAAATATGCAAGTACAAATTTGTAAAAAATTTGTAAAAAAATGTTGTGTCTCCCCCTCAACATTTGTTCAAAAATGAATAAAGACAATTTTGAAATGAACAAAATGTTGAATGAGAATTTGTACTTGCACACTTTTTTTTTTTTTTTTTTTTTTTTTTTTTTTTTTTTTTTTTTTATATATATGTTATTTACAAGATAGTTTGGATGTTTGACTCAAGTATTAGTTTTTGAGAAAGTTTGACAATTCTTGAGGAGTCAAACATCGCATTCCAATTTGGTGAACCAATTTCACAAAACGTTCATGAGGTAAAGCCTTCGTGAAAAGATCCGCCAATTGGTGTTCCGTTCCCACGAAATACAACTCAACGGTACCCTGCTCCACATGTTCTTTGATGAAGTGATATCTGAGAGCGATGTGTTTGGACTTGGAATGCTGCACGGTGTTGCATGAGATAGCAATGGCACTCTTGGAGTCGCAGTACATCGGGATTTTGTTGAATATGTACCCATAGTCCATCAGTTGTGATCGCATCCAAATGATTTGAGCACAACAGGCAGACATGGCTACATATTCTGATTCCGTGGATGATAGAGACGTACAATCTTGCTTCTTGGACTGCCAGGACACCAGCTTATCACCGAGGAATTGAACACCACCAGATGTACTCTTTCTTGTATCAATACATCCCGCATGATCCGCATCTGAAAAAGCAGTTAGTGCAAAACCAGAATCCTTTGGATACCAGATCCCCAAATTAATGGTTCCCTTGATGTATCTAAGGATTCTTTTAACAGCAGATAAATGTCTTTCTGTTGGGTTAGATTGATAGCGAGAACACAGGTATGTGGCAAATACAACATCCGGTCTGCTAGCTGTGAGATACATAAGAGACCCAATTATACTACGATAATTTGTAGGATCAGTGGGTTTCCCATGTAAATCAGCATCTAGCTTCGGGGATGAGGAGGCCATTGGGGTGTTATAGGTGTCACTAGTTGTCATGCCATGCTTCTTTAATATCTATTGTGCATATATAGACTGACTCAAGAATATACCACGAGGTGACTGGTGAACTTGCAAGCCTAGGAAAAAGTTTAATTCACCGATCATGGACATCTCAAAGTTTTGTTTCATAAGTTTTGCAAAAGCGTTTGAGTACTTTTTATGGGTAGACCCAAAAATGATGTCATCCACATAAATTTGTACGATGAGAATGTCCTCCCGTGTTTTTGTATAAACAGAGTCGGGTCCACAGATCCTTTAGTAAAATGATTAGCAAGCAAGAATGCAGCAAGTTTATCGTACCATGCCCTCGGGGCTTGTTTAAGGCCGTAGAGAGCTTTCTTAAGCCTGTAAACATGTTGTGGATGTTCTGGATCGACGAAGCCCTCTGGTTGTGAAACATACACCTCCTCACGAAGTTGTCCGTTCAAAAATGCTGTCTTCACGTCCATTTGATAAACTGTGATGTTTTTATGAGCCGCGTACGCCAGGAACATTCTCACTGCCTCTAGCCTTGCCACTGGAGCAAAAGATTCCTCAAAATAAATTCCCTCTTCTTGGCTATACCCTTTAGCAACCAACCGAGATTTGTTACGAATAACCACTCCCTCTGCATCCAGCTTATTTTTCCAAATCCATTTTAATCCCACAACATAAACTCCATCCGGTTTTTCAACGAGTTCCCAGACTTCTAATCTCTTGAACTGATCCAACTCTTCTTGCATTGATTCAATCCAATTGTCATAAGTCAAGGCCTCTTTGATATTTTTCGGTTCAGCTTGACAAACGGTGAGAGCGTATATGCAGGTTTCACCATCTGTGTGGAGTTTCTGTCGTGTCATAACTGGTTTATCTGGATCGCCAATCACATTAACTAACGGATGATCCCTTGTCCATTTATGAGTTGATGGGTAGTGTTGAATGTTGTGATGATGATATGACGGGTCCATATTGCTCGAGGATGATTCTCCGGTATCTGGAATAGTTGGTGGTGGAGCAAATGGATTAAAGAAGGCGTTCCCGTCATATCCTGAGGGTGGTGGAACATTGTTAGAAATGGGGGATGAATCTTCAGCTGCTGGTTGAGGTGTTTTCTCCATTGATGATGATTGTTCAGGTTGTGGTGCATCGTCAGCAACTACTGTAGAGGTAGATGCTGATGGATCAGGTGCTTGATTTGGAAGTTGTTGAGCAGCGGAACTGGTGGAAGCATCTGATGCACTAGTAACACGAACGTCATCGAACATAGGTGCAAACAAATCTTCCAAATCCTTCCTGTTGAAAGGTAGGGGTGCAGATGAAGATTCAGGGAAGTTAAGACGGTTGTGTGCGGGTTCCAAGCGGTCTTGCTCAGAAGCCATTTCGGTGAGTTCATCAAAATTAGCGTGTATGGTTTCTTGAATTTCCCAGTCCGACGATTCCAAATACGATATCCCTTGGAGTTTTCACAGTATCCTACAAAGATCCCAATATCTGCTTTAGCCTTAAGTTTACCAAGATCATCTTTATCATTCTTCGGGTAACACAAGGCTCCAAAGACATGAAAATGGTTGATGTTTGGTTTTCTTCCTTGTATAATCTCATATGGTGTTTTGATGTGTCTTTTGGTGATCATTGCACGGTTCTGAGTATAACAAGCAGTGTTGACAGCTTCAGCCCAAAGATAATCCGGTAATTGAGCATTGATCAACATAGTTCGAGCTGCTTCCACGAGCGTCCGGTTTCGTCTTTCAACTACACCATTTTGTTCCGGAGTGCGAGCTATGGAAGTCTGATGAACAATCCCATGTTTCTCTGTGAAATCCCGAATGATTTGATTCTTAAATTCAGTCCCATTGTCTGTTCTGATGATTCGGACGGTGTTTCGGACTTGAACTTGAATCTTCGTGAGAAACGTGATGAGGATAGACGGAACTTGATCTTTAGTTCGAAGGAAATAGACCCAAGTCCATCTTGAATAATCATCTACTATTACCAGAATATACTTCTTCCCGTTAATACTCTGAACGCGCATCGGACCACATAAATCCATATGAAGCAGTTGTAGGACATGGTCTGTGCTGTGTTCTGTTTTGGGAGGAAAATGGGCACGATGACTTTTCCCTTGTTCACAAGCAGAACACAAGTGATCCTTGGCATATCTGAATTTTGGTAGACCGTCAACTAATTTCTTCTTGGCAAGATCAGTCATGGTTTTAAAATTGAGATGAGACAATCTTTTGTGCCATAACCAAGCTTTCGTGGGATGAGCCTTGGAGAGTAAACAAATAGGAGAAGAAGCTGTCATGCCGTCAAAGGAGATTGAATACAGACTTGTTCCGCGTTTCCCTTTCATAAGGTCGTTCCCTTGAAGATCACGAATAAAGCATGTTTTCTCCCTGAATGCTACTTCCAAGTCTCCATCGCAGAATTGTCCTACTGAGAATAAATTATGACCGAGACCTTCAACATAATACACACGGCTTATTTCGATGTTCCCATTAATATAATCCCCATAGCCCATAATTGCAGCGAAGTGATCATTCCCGAATCTGACCGTTCCGATAAACTTTGCAACAAAGTTCTGAAGAAGTTTGAGATTGCCGGTCATATGTCGGGAGCACCCGCTATCAACAATCCAGAGGACGATTTGAATCACCTGCATCACACACATTGGAAACAGGTGGAGAATTGATAACGGTTGGATCCGCTGGGTTAGTTACACAAGAGGTTAGTATTTTAGGTAACCATTTAAAATCAAAAGTGTTCTGTAACCAGCGTTGCCAGGTCCAACTAGTCTCTGCCTTTTTCCTAAGGTATGCACTAGGTGATTTTTTGGTCTTGGATTGGGGCTTTTCTATTTTCTCCTCAGAAAGATCTAGTGGGGGCATTCCTAATATGGATTTTGCAATGGTTTTAAGCCTAGAGGAAGCGCCACTAGTTCGTTTCTTTCTCTTAGTCAGCAAAGTTTTAGCAACACACTTTGTATGATCACCAGATAGTATGCTATGACGACAAAAGACACAAGTAGCATCAACCAAAACATCTTCATTAATATTTAAAGAGTTATCATTTGTTACATCATTCTTAGAACTAGACTCTGATAAGTGCAACTCTATTCCTGATGTTACATTTATTTTATTCAAACTACTTTCTGGAACTTCTTCAGACTTAGATACTTCCTTCCTAGATTTCTTGACTCTATTCTTCCTCTGTTTCTTGTGAGTCTTGGAATGGTTGATCTTAGAGGTGGTTTCTAGTCCTGTGGAAGTACAAGTAGTTGAATTAGTGGTTGTTTCAGATGCTTGAGTATGTTCTTTGTCCACTACATACATTCCTGGAGCAATCTTATGAATGTTTGCTTTGCTCTTGTCTAAAACTCTGATCTTCTTCTTCAAATCAATAATGATGTGTTGGAACTCTTGATTTTGTGAGTCTAATTTCCGGTTTAGGTAGACTGTGTCATTTCTGTTTTGAATAACTTCATCCAAATCTTTTTCATTTTGAAACAGTTTAACTTTTAAAAATGCTTTTGTTTCTTTGTTCTGTTCATGACTGTCTTGAAATGATAGAGATTCCATGAGATTTTGAAATTTGAGTTCAAATTCAAGACTTCGTTTTTGACACCAGTCCAACCTTTTTTGAAGATGAAAAACTTTGTTTTCCACATCACTATTGATCTGTCGAAGATTCTCATTCTCATGTACCAGATTATCAATTTCCATATTCAACATCTTAATATCCACAGCATGATCATTCACAATTAAAGCATTACCAGATTCATAGAGCGAATTCATAATCACAGAGACCACGTCATAACACAAGACTTTTTCCAAGAGTCGATCATTTTCTTTTGCTAAAAATTTCTTTTGAAGTTTTTGACGTTGAACCTTGTCATCTTTAGCTTTGAAAATGGATTTCATGGATGCTAGTTCTGTATATAACTCCTCTTCCCATCTTGTTGCACCCTTTTTCAGATTTCTGACATGAGGAAGAATTTTCTTTTGAAGAATCTCCTTCTTTTCTTTTTGAACAGGAGAAAGAAAAGACGAGATAGGAATTTGAGAACTGAACTCAATTTCATTCTCCAAACGAGAAATGTCATCCATAAATGTCTGAAAATATCGAAGAACCCGACATTATTTAGGCATTTGTGGATCAACAGGATCCTCTGTCAAACAATCTTTAAATTGTACACCAGTCGTAGGATCAGAAGTTATAGACGAGGGAGCACTTATGTTTGTGTATGTTAACATTTGTTCTGGATGATCCTTAGGAGGAACAAATGATTTGCTCAAATGAGGTCGTGCATTATAATCGTAATGTACTTTTGAAAACTTTGTTTGTGACTTTGATCGACCCTCAATCTTGTTTTCAAGAAAATCAGTTTCTTCATCAACAGAATACATAACAACACGTTGAAAGGAATCATCTAACAGAAATGTTGCATTGTATAACTTAGGATTCTCTTTGAGTGCTATGTGTAATTTGCGGGGTGTATCACTGCCAAGTGCAAAACTTACTCCTTTAGGACTTGGTTTTACAACATTTTTCTGAATTTGTGTTACAGAATTACCCGTTTTATACACAACGTTTTGAAAATCTTTGAGTTTGGTTTCCAAATCTAGAATTTGATCAAGATACGAGTCAACACATTTCCTAGTGGCTTTCTTTTCTTCAAGAAGATCCTTCTGAGATGCAGAAAGCTCAGATTGAGTTTTCAACAACTCAGAATTTAAAGTATCAATTTGAATTTTAAATTCAAGTTGATCCTTTTCTTTCTGAGAGAAAAGCTCAGCTTTGGCAATGGTTAGCTCACGAACTTGACTTTCTAAATTTTGAACTTTTACATACTCTTGTTGGAAAGCCGTTTCAAAACCTTTTTCACGTTTATCTTGTTTTAGATATCCGGAAAGTTGTAATTTATAACACTCATTATCCTTTGTTAACACTGCAATTTTCTCTTTGAGCTTCTGATTGATGTCATTGCATTTTTCTATTTGTGACTGGGTGGTCAATAACAAAGCCTGTAATTCCGAATCTTGATCATTCAAATGATCTTTTTGTTCAAGATGATCACAATTGGCATCATCGATGAGATCATCAAAGGAAACAACTGTTTTATCATCATCAAATGATACAACCGTGTTAACTTGATCATCGGATGGTGATGAAAATAACTCATTTTGAACAAAAGTTTCGTTTGTAGATGAAGATACAGAAGGTGAAGCAATTTCATGAATAAGGCATGTAGGATCGGGTACCTGAGAAAGACCATCAGTATCATATACTGGGCCTGACTCGGACATATTCATTTCATGCATGTTAGCCATAAGCATGACTGCAGCGTTTGCCTCAAGGTCTTCCATCTCATCTTCTGATTCCACATTTGCCATAAAACTTTGATCATTCTGAGTCATCATACCAGCAGCTCTTTCATCTTTGAGTGCCATCATAAGAGCCTCTTTGTGATATTGACTTCCCATTGTTCTCGGCTTCGGACAAGCATTAGCCATATGACCGTTCCCCCCACAATTGTAGCATGTGATAGACGTATTAGCAATGCCTTTCTGACCATTCCCAACATTCGAATTTCCTCTCTGAACATTCCCCATACCATTTCTGTTTGCCCTTGCAGAATTGAACCGATTTCCTCCTGACTGAACCCTTTGATTACCATATCCACGATTTCCCGAACCATATCTGCCTGAAGACCTGTTTTGAATTTCAACTCTGCCATCATGAACAACTGCCTGATTCCTGGTATTTGAAGATGAACGAAGACGGTTGTTGGATTTGGTGAATCTGCCAAATGCATTAGCAATCAATCCAAATGCTTCATTAAGTGAATTGAAAGCATCCTCTTCTTCATCATGATCTGCATTTGAGTACAGCATTGAATCGGTGTTGTTGTATGGAACCAGCTGGTTATCAGAGTATTGTTGAGGTGCTTCATAAGGAATGATTTGATTATGAGGTTGGGGTGGAATGCTTGGTTGAAAAGATGAGTTGCCAAATTCCTGAGGTGGTAAAGAGAAGTTAGATTGAGCAACAAGAGCAAGTGAGTTTGGTGTTGGTGCTGGTGTGAAGCCTCCTCGTGCTGCAATTTCTTTATCCACTTCTGATTGATGTTGTCGGAGGTAATCATACATGAGTCCATATTTGACATCACCAATTTTCTTTGTCTGTCTCACAAAAGTTGCATATTTTTGCCATTCAGGACCAAGACATCCAAGGAATTTGGAGTTGACAGCAATCTTTGGTAACTTTATGTCATGACGATCAAGGTCATTGATAATGTTGGTGAAACGGTGGTAGTAAGATTCAATGGTTTCCCCTGGTTCCATGATGAAGTGAGTGTACTCCATATATAACTTAGACTCAAGATCTTCTTGGTTTAACTCTGTTCCTACCATGAGAAGATGAACATGTTCCCACACATCTTTGGCTGTCTTTTGAGCATCAATACTTCGGTAGATAGGATTGGGAATTCCTTGAAGTATGAAAGACATAGCCAATTGGTTTGCTTCTTGCTGTAATGTTTGCTCAGTTGTGTAGTTGGCAACCGGAATGGGTGTGGATGTTTCTTCTCTCTCTGGAGTTGCTGAAACCACAGTAGCTGGAATAGGATAGGGTCCTTCTTCAATGACCTTCTTGAGATATTGACCATGGGGTTTTTTAAGTTCAACAAATCTGAGGAATCTACTAGCCCATTGCACGTAGTTACCCGGAGTTAGCATTGGTGGAGTTTCTTGACTTCCAGCTTCATGACGTGATTGCTGACTACTTATTGCTTCACACATCTTGTTAAAAACCAATGAGGTTCTCTGGAGTATGATGAATAATTCTGCAGTTGTTGATTCTGTTGCATGATTTGTTGTGGGGATACTTGTGGTGGAGAGAGAAATTGATGCTGTTGTACGAATGCTTGTTGTTGTTGATACTGAGGATGAAATTGCTGTTGTTGAGGATGTTGCTGTAGCTGATAGTAGTAGTTGAAGTGAGGTGGTTGAGACATTTTGTTGGATCTTTAGATAATTAAGATGTGTTTTAAGATTTATGATGTTTGATTTTTAAGTTTACTTAATGTTCTTAGTCCAATTGCGAGAAACACTGTTTGAATTGCGAGAGATTCTGAATTGCGATAGAGGTTGTCCAATTGCGAGAAACTTGAGTAATTCCGAGAGATTTCTCAAATGCGATAGAAAATTGTAATTGCGAGAAACAATGTCAATTGCGATAGAACTTAGCAATTGCGAGAGATAACTCTGAATTGCGAAAGATCAAGCAATTTCGAAAGATTTTTTCAAAATTACAATTTCGATACCAATTGATGGATCGTGTTTTGGTTAAGATATTGTGAATCGGGAGGTCTTGGATGATGATAGAACATCATCTCCATGGCAAAGGTTTAGTGAGAGAAAGTATATAGAGATAGAGAGGAAACTTGATGTTTATTAGATTAATAAGAAAAGAGAAATAACACACAAAGCTTCAACCCTCCTAGTGAAGTCTAGGAGGGGTATATATAGGGCCAAACACATGACTTTACAATAATGACACTTTTAGTCCATGTGTTTGTGGCAAATAAGATAACTAATGTAATCACACATATGTTGTCACATTTTGGTGCGAGAAGCGTACCCAACAATCTTCCCCCAATGTGGCAACATATGGGATTACTTACATCATATCCTACAAGTAAAAAATACAAATAAAGAAAGGTCTTCATAAGCTCTTCATGTGCTGAGGATGATTACAGTTGACGCTCTTTGTCTTTATCGTGTACCCCGGCTTGAGAACTTTTCTTCACTTGTAGTCAAATGATGTAATAAACATGAACTGGATTAACTTCCCCCCAATTCATGCTGCATGTCTTTAACGGCTTCTTCGTACACTTCCTTTTGGCGAAGTTTTTGAATCAGCTTCCCCCCAAACTGACAACCGTCTTCAGCAGATTCGAAACTTTGATGTAGTTAACACGTCTTCTAACTTTTGAAGGTTGTAAGTACGCAGCGGAATTTGTAGATGACATCGTAAACCACACCACGCAAATCTGACTAGTACTAAGTAACGATTATGCTCAATGCGGAAGTCCCGTTCGGGGGTAACATGCGAGAAATTTAGCAAGATCTTCTCACATAAGTAGGCTACTTCGCACATCACAACCTGCGAAAGTTGAAACGAGTACACCAAAATCACAAAACTGAACCACTGATCATCTCTGCGGACGTCTTCCGGTAGTAATAAAGTTGTAAGCTCGATCACGTGAGTCTGTTATGCGTCCCCGATGTGCACATTTCTTCCCCCTGAATGCAGATCCATCTGGAAAAAGAGTGTTTTCGCAAAAAATGCAAAGAAAGTCAAAGAAACTCAAAGCACATCTACTCTCTCTTCCCCCACGATGTCTTCGCGGAATCGGAAGCATACACACTATGGTTACGATGGAAACGGAGGCAGCGTACACCCTGTATGTCCAATTAGTCGAAGATGTGTGAAGTACCAAAAATAGCCCGTGAGAATCAACTGCTGATAGAATCTCTACTCTTCTATACTCTTCTCATCTAACACTTTACCGACCCCATTATCATTCTGACGGCTTTTTGTAGTGACCACTGATGGAGAAAACCCAGTATTACGAACTTGAGACTGAAGTAAAATAACCCAAGCTTGTGACTTAAACTTGCACTATTGTCTGACTAAGTACCTATACTGAGCACTACAACGTAACTCCTTAAAGCATAGGTCGTTTCATATACCCATCCAACCATCCTTTTTTTGTATATGAACTCATCTTGAATTATCCACATCTTTGTGTGACACTTGAGCACTACAACGTAACTCCTTTAAAGTGATGGCTATACACTGTGAGCACAACAACGTAACTCCTTACATCAGGTATAATGAGATAACTCAAGTCTTAATCATTTTGAAGGTTATAAGCTCGAACAAGGATCTCGAAGAATCATGCATCCAACCAACCCCGATATCTTCAAGATACTAAGTACACGCACCCGTGATATCCCACTTCAACCTCAAATAAATAATAAAGAATTAACCCCGTAGTCACATCTTGCGGTTCAATACACAACACTAGCCTTTTGACGGTTTAAGTGAACTATGATAATGGTTTTATCCCGATCTTGTCAAAAAACGTATCCCCGTGAAAAATTAATTTTGATGTGACGAACCCCAAAAATAACCATTTAACTAAACCTTATGAAAAGTTTTGTCCACATTTCGGATTAAAATTACTGGTTCAGTTAATATAATAGGGTCCAGTCCAAGTCAGTTTATCAAACCCGGGCCCAATTGTGAGGAAAAACATAAGCCCGATCCAAATTTACCCTAATAATCCGGGTATTAAACACACACCACCACACCATTAGCAAACCCTAACGCATAAACAATACGCCTACCACTCTCCAAAACAGATCAAAACTCATCACAATAATAAATCCATTTCTTCTCAGCTTATCACAATCAAGAATCAAGCATATACCTCCATCATACAAACAACAATCGCAACCACCCATACCCCAGATGAACACTCAACGTCTTCCATGGTTAAATAAAAGTTGGTCGAGCACAATACGAGGCATCAAGGTCTCGTGAAGGAGGTCTAAGGTAGGTTTAATTAATGATTTCAGTTTCATTTTGTTGTTTGGTCATGAGCGAATCAAAGATAGATGATAACATGAAAGTTGTTATTTTCTTCTTTAAATTCGTATATGAAAAGAAGCAAAGCTTCAATATATAGATTGGTGATGAAAGTCATTTCGTGTGTTTAACCTTTGTTGTCTACGAATCTATTGAAACACGAAAGACAAATCTGAGATCTTGTTTTAATTATTGTTCGAGTCGTGTTGTTAGAAGGATGAGGAGGGTTTAGAATAGTTGTGGATTTTTTTGATGTTGGTGGTGAGATAATCAACTGGCATCTGCTTCATTTCCGTCCTTTTTATTTAATTTAATATGCGATAAGTGCAGACCGTTGACCTTGACCGTTGACTCGTTGACCCGGTGAGATAACCCATTTGCGAGAAAGTTGTCCCCAATTGCGAAAGACAGTCCCCAATTGCGAGAAACATTATCGAAAAAGCATTTGCGAGAAAACTTGCAATTGCGAGAAAACTTGCAATTGCGAGAAAGCTTGCAATTGCGAGAAAAACTTGCAAATGCGAGAAAAACCTCGCGTTTGTGAAAAGCAATTGCGAAACGCATTTTCGAAAAATGAATTGCAAAAAACCATTTTCGAAAAGCATTATCGCAATTTCGATCACGTTCTCAAACTTTTATCCAAAAGATGAGAATACAACCAAGTCGAGGTAGTTTCACAATCTTTTACAAAGACGGAAACACCGAGTACCAATTCCGAAGATTCTGATGAATTGCGAGAAAAAAGGGTTTCTCGCAAATGCTTTACAAGCAATTGCGAGAAAAACCTTTCTGATGAATTTTCCGGCGATTTTTCCGATGACTTTTCCGGCGAGTTCATTTTACGACCAGTTATATCCGACCACCTTTTTTATATTGCCAGTTTCAGACCAATAATTCGACCACATATTTGAACAACTATTATGACCATATTTACCGACCAACAAATTTAATATCTTCACGGGATTCAAGACAGTCATAAAAAGAAATGATAAAAATTGTTCACTGGACTGAATATGGACAGAGATGTGGACTAGATACATTCAAAAATTGTTATTGAACTATGAAAATAAAAGTATTATCACAGTTGCAACAATAAAAAAAATCAGATCCACACATAAAAATACGAATTTTGACAAGAATAAATCACTCAAAAAAACAACCAAAACTAATACCGTGGCTTCCGATACCAATTGATGGATCGTGTTTTGGTTAACATATTGTGAATCGGGAGGTCTTGGATGATGATAGAACATCATCTCCATGGCAAAGGTTTAGTGAGAGAAAGTATATAGAGATAGAGAGGAAACTTGATGTTTATTAGATTAATGAAAGGTGAAAAATAACACACAAAGCTTCAACCCTCCTAGTGAAGTCTAGGAGGGGTATATATAGGGCCAAACACATGACTTTACAATAATGGCACTTTTAGTCCATGTGTTTGTGGCAAATAAGATAACTAATGTAATCACACATATGTTGTCACATTTTGGTGCGAGAAGCGTACCCAACACTATGCAACGCCCCTGCTACTTTCCAACGTTGTATGACGGCTATCTTCCATGATATGGTAGAAGACTTTATGGAAGTCTTCATGGACGACTTCTCGGTGTTCGGTAACTCATTTAGTGATTGTCTCTTTAAACTTGATAAAATGCTTGCTAGGTGTGAAAAAACTAACCTTGTTCTTAATTGGGGAAAAATGTCATTTTATGGTTAGAGAGGGAATTGTGTTAGGACATAAGATTTCTGGGAAAGGTATAGAAGTAGACAAAGAAAAAATTGATGTAATTGCCAAACTACCTTACCCCACTAATGTAAAAGGAGTTAGAAGTTTTTTAGGGCATGCTGGCTTTTATCGTAGGTTCATAAAGGATTTTTCAAAGATATCTAGGCCTATAACCCAATTATTGCTAAAAGATGCGAAGTTTGATTTTTCTGAAGATTGCAAAAAGGCATTTAATATACTTAAAGAAAAACTAACTTCTGCACCCATTATAATTTCGCCGGATTGGAATCTGCCTTTTGAACTAATGTGTGATGCTAGTGATTATGCTGTTGGAGCTGTACTTGGCCAAAAGATAGATAAGAAATTTAAGCCAATTTATTATGCTAGCAAAACATTGAATAATGCCCAAGAACATTACACCACCACGGAAAAAAGAACTTTTAGCAGTAGTTTTTGCATTCGATAAATTTAGATCATATCTTATATTGTCAAAAACTATGGTTTACACTGACCATTCTGCTTTGAAGTATTTGTTCAATAAACAGGATGCCAAGCCAAGGCTCATTAGGTGGGTTTTATTGCTCCAAGGATTCGATATTGAAATTAAAGATAAAAAGGGTGCCGAGAATCTAGCTGCTGACCACTTATCTAGACTTGAAAACCCTGACATGGAGGTGCTTGATGAAAGGGAAATCGCTGATGACTTTCTTGATGAACACCTTATGATGGTAAGAATTAAGAGTAATAATAATGAACCATGGTATGCCGACTATATAAACTTTATTGTTGCAAATGAAATTCCAAAAAGGCTAACATCCGACGAGAAAAGGAGATTTCTAACTCGCGCTAGCGAGTATATTTGGGATGAACCTTATGCCTTTAAATTATGTCCTGACAATATTATACGAAGATGCGTAGATGGTGATGACATCCCAGCAATATTGGCACATTGCCATTCAGGGCCGACGGGGGGACATCACGGTGCAGTTATCACGAGAAGAAAAATCCTTGATGCGGGATTTTATTGGCTCGCTATGTTGGATGATGCAAAAGATTATATAAAAGGATGTGATGCGTGTCAACGATCCGGGAATATAACATCAAGAAACGAAATGCCGCAAAACTATATCCATGTATGTAAAGTTTTCGACATATGGGGATTGGACTTCATGGGACCGTTTCCTGAATCTAAAGGTAATAAATATATTTTGGTTTCCGTTGATTACGTATCAAAATGGGTCGAAGCACAAGCATTGCCAACAAACGACAGCAACGTAGTACTTAAATTTTTGCAAAGTTTGTTCTCTAGGTTTGGAATTCCTAAAGCATTAATTAGTGATAGGGGAACACACTTTTGTAATCACCATCTGGGAAGAGCCTTGCAAAAATATGGAGTATATCATAGGGTTTCCACCGCATACCATCCTCAATCCAATGGGCAAACTGAAGTAACCAATAGGGCTATAAAGCGAATTCTTGAAAAAACGACTGGATATAATCCGAAAGGGTGGTCTGACAAGTTAAATGATGCTCTATGGGCATTCCGTACAGCCTATAAGACACCAACGGGATGCACTCCATTTCCTCTTGTATACGGAAAAGCATGCCACCTACCGGTCAAAATAGAACAAAGCGCATATTGGGCTTTGACGAATTGTAATATGGATATGGAAGCTGCAACGAAGAACCGTTTCATGGAACTTAATGAACTCTATGAACTAAGAGATGAGGCCTACAAAAATACTAAGATCTACAAAGAAAGAACTAAAAAATGGCACGACTCGAGGTTACATGGGGATAAAACGTTTACTATTGGAGAGAAAGTGCTACTATTTAATTCCAGATTAAAGATGTATCCTGGTAAACTTAAATCAAGATGGACGGGTCCGTTCGTTGTCATGAAAGTGTATCCATATGGAACTATTGAAATATGCAATAAAAATGGTTATATATTCAAGGTAAACGGGCAACGAGTCAAGAAATACTTTGATAATAAAATTGAGGATACTGAAAACGAGGTGGTGGAGTTTGAACCTGAAGTATTGGATTAAAGAGCTGAACGTGAGTCTAACTTGAAGACTCTGGAATAAAGACAAGTGCTTACCGGGAGACAACCCGGATTTATCTTTTAATTTTCTGTTCTGAGTCGAGTCAGTCAGGCCCGCAGAGGATACGGCGCATCTCAATCCTGAGATGCGACGCATCTCCTGCAATGGTCATATCTTATTTTATTTTTCTGCATTTTTAATTTTCGACTTTAAAACTTTTTATCAGTTTATTTTAATGCGGCGCATCCCTGGTTAAGGATGCGACGCATCTTCTATTCTGATCCGTATTTATTCCAGGCTCGATACGGCGTATCTTTTTTCATAAGATACGGCGCATCGACTGACCTGATGATTTTCAATTTTAATTTTTACATTTTATTTTTACTAACTACTAATGTATTATGCAAGTTTGAACCTTCTTGACTTAGGTGTGTTTAAAGTCTTGGTGGTATTTTAGATTCCTGCATTTCCTGTGGAGACATCAATTACGAAGCTTAAACGTTCTCATCCACGAGGAAGTTGATTTTTGCTCTTATACTAATGGAGGATCATACCGAGCAAATCTCAGGGGAGTTTTTCTGTTCTAATTCTTTTATTTTCCAGTTTTTAATCTTTTATACAAACAACGAGGACGTTGTTTAACTTAAGTGGGGGGATTGGAGAATTAGAACACTTAACACTTACTTGTCCTAAACTTTTTCAAAATATGCTTAAAATATGCTTAATATATCAAAAATTAAAAATTTTTTTAGCATGTTTTTGTTTAAAGTCTAAGTTGCATAGCTGCACACACGACGTTATTTTCAAAAATTATGATTTTTCAAAATTCACAAATCTATGAGTGTGCCGGTGACTTGTAAACTTTAGAACTTGGCTTGTATACTACTCGAGACCACCATAATAAGTATTATATAACATAATTGGAATGACTTGTCTAAATTGGTAAATTTCTAGGATTACACCCAAATAGCCTTTATATGTTATGTGTTATTAGCTAACTACACTGGTTAGTTAACCCCCGTATAAACCCTTTTGTTACTCTCACTTTTAGATTAAGATACCCCTAGAAAAACACTCAGAGCCATTCCTTTCGTTTCTTACACCTTTGTTAAAATGTTTCGTTACACCCTTACACCTTAGCCTACCCTGTAGATTAAAATCCGTGGTTGGTTAATTGCTTTAGGCAAAGTGTGTTTCCTTACATTACCTGTGTTCGCGTGCGTAATTCATTATCTATGGTTAGGTCGGGAAATTGCACAATGTAATTGGAGTGAAAGTAAATATTGTATATCTTTGAGTTTGTTTTTCGTGTGTTTACTACTTTCACTATTACCGTTATTTCTGAAGTTATAAAAAGTATGGAAAAATTATCCAGAGTTATCGTTATAGTGATGTGGTAAAATTTTACACATCTATGTTTATGTTTCAAAAAAAAAAAAAAAAAAAAAAAAAAAAGTCGAAAAAATAGAAAAGAAAAAGAAAAAGGAAAAGTTGGATGTTTGTTTTAACCAACAATGTAAAGTTTTGTATTAAGTGGTCGATATCACCACTAGTTGTTATATATTATATCTATGGATTGAATGGGAATTGGCAGTTATGGGAACGCCAACTAAGGTTTATTCTTTGATTAAGATCTTGTTGAGTATAATTCGTGTCTACCTAAAGCGTGTGTTTCAAGTGTTAAAGCGTGAGTTATTCTATGATATGAGTCTTATTCACGGGATGGTTGGGATAGTGATTAACCACACTTAGAATTTTAATTTATCTGTTTTGTTTATTTTTCATTTTACACCAATTTATATCCCAAATATTATCCATACCCTATATTGTTCTTTATCAAAACCTTTGATTTATTGAGATTAGGGATTTGAGCAATCTTAAGTATCGTAGTCGTGGATTCGGCGATGTATTTATGATTTTGTCGCCCTTTTTGATATAATATTATTGGTGAAGATTACTTGGTCCTATCTTTAGCCTATTCGTGTTAAGGATTTGAGCAATTGCAAGTATCGTGTTCGTGATTTCGATCATGTATTTGTGATTTTGTCGCCTTTTCTGGAATTTGAGATCGATAGAGATTAAGGAGAATGATTAACCCTTAAACCTCAAAACCCTTTTTACCGCTTTAGACTTGTTATTCCTTGGCTTTAGTGGGGGAGATGTGTATACTTGCCAAGCTTATGATAGAATATTCGTCACGACTGGACAGTTAAACGATTAGATTTGCTTTTATCAAATTATTTTATTTTACTTCTAATTCGTTAAGTGTTTGGTTGTGTGATTATGACAAAAATGAATACATGCTTAAATATAAAAATAAATCCTAATATCTTTTAGGATACATTTTCATAAGATTAATTCTAAGGTTTACTTGGGGACAAGTAAAGTTCAAGTGGGGGGATATTTGATGAACTCAAATAAGTACATTTTATTACTATCATTTATCCTATTAATTTGACTTGTTTTATTATATTATGTATGAGGATTGATACTTAATCGTTTACTTTTGTAATTCTCAGGTAAAAATAAGCATTTGGTGAAACTTGGCGATTTTGGACTAATTATGGAGCAAAACAAGCAAGAAGTTAAGAGTCTACCGAAATGTACAAGATCAAGATATTCTGCTCCAGATACGCCGCATCTTACTTCTTACATACGGCGCATCACTATCAAGATTTCACAAGATACGATCCAAGATACAAGAGGACATGCGCCGCATCTATAAATGGAGTTACGCCGCATCTTCTGGCGGTGTACGAATATTCCTGAATATATTAATCTTGGACCCCACGCGAAGTTAAGTCAATGCGCCGCATCTACTTACTAGATGCGCCGCATCTTACCCTCAGACAGAAACTATAAATACCCCAAAGTCAGACGAGTTAAAGAGTTCGACAGTTTTAGAAGACCGAAGTGTAGAAACCCTAGGACGAATTCAGTCGAGATAGCAGCACAAGACACACCTTGAACGAAGATACAAGAGCTGTAAGAAGGTCCTGCATGTATTTAATTCATTAAGTAGTTTTGTTTTATTGTGTTAGTAAACTTTAATTCATCAGGATTGGTGGCTTGTGTAATGTGACAACGGAAAGGTTGCACTCCCTTAAAACTGCTTTCCCATTAATTAAAGTTTATATGTTGATGTCTTTGGTGACTTTTATTAGTGCATTGATAACCTCTGTGTCTAGCTGAGCGTTGATCGGGTCGCTATGCCTCTGCCCTCGCCTATTTATTAGATCGCCTATGCATTCTATCGTCTGTAGAAAAGTAGGAAGAAAAATAAATAGGATAGTCATAAGTAATCATTAAGGGTTTACTCGCCGATAAGATTAGAACCAACGAGAAAGGACTTAATCTCGGTGCGTTGCATCGAACTATACACTTCATATAAAACTAGCAATAAAACAAGTGACAAGCTACTTAACTATCAGGACAGGTCTTCTTATTGTCTCGAGTATTTATCTGTGTACGTGTGTGCTATTCGCTGATTCGTGCCTATTAGTTTAGTTTATTATTTAATTGCAACCAAACCGTGCCAGTCTCTCAGGCTGAACCCCCTTGCGTTAAATTAGGTTGTATAGCTAACTTAAGATATTAAAATACTGATTAGAATAACTAGATAATACGTTCCACTCTTAGTGATCGACACTCTACTTACCATTATATACATACTGACCGGGTACACTGCTCATTAAAGTGTGTGTGTTATTGATAAGTCGGCTAAATATAAATTTAAAACTTGAATACTGCTAAAACCACAACGACATACCGTGGGTATAAATTAGAGCACTCGCACACGCGCATCACCTTGTCATTACTGATGATTGCACCGGGTTTTGTTGGGTATTTTTTATGTCTACAAAGGATGAAACCACTAGTTTGCTTCAAACTTTCATTAGGCAGATAGAAAACCAGCTTAATCATAAGGTTAAGATTATTAGATCAGACAATGGCACAAAGTTTAAGAATAGGAGTATGCTTGAATTTTTTGGGAACAAGGGAATAAAACAAGAGTATAGTAGTGCTAGAACTCCACAACAAAATGGAGTTGCTGAAAGAATGAACAGGACCCTAATTGAGGCTGCTAGGACTATGCTAGCAGACTCACTTTTACCAACCACTTTTTGGGCTGAAGCAGTAAATACTGTTGCTACATATTTAATAGGGTAAGAGTGACTAAACCTCAAAACAAAACTCCTTATGAGCTTTTGTTTGGCCATAAACCAATCATTAGTTATATAAGACCTTTTGGGTGCCATGTTACCATTCTAGATACTCTTAGTGTGCTTGGCAAGTTTGAAGGAAAATCTGATGAGGGATTTTTAGTAGGATATTCACTAAGTAGTAAGGCCTTTAGGGTATACAACTTAGTGACAAAAAGGGTGATAGAGACTCTCCATGTTGACTTTCTTGAGGAGAAACCTAATATGAAAGGAATAGGTTATAGATGGATGTTTGATATTGATTATTTGACTGATTCTATGAACTATATTCCTGTCTCTAAGGAGAATCAAGCTAACCCTCATGCAGGTTCCATAGAAGTAACTAACAATGCAGTTACTCATGTTGATTCTGATGTAAAAGCTTCTGAGCAAGAAGAGGAAAATGAGGAACTCATTGTTGTTCCCACAACAGCAATCAAGTCTGATGTAGCTCAAGATGGCACAAAGAAATCTTCTGTACTTTCAAAGAAGAAGGAGTCTGTTACCAAAACTCAAGAACAAGGGAAAGAGGCTTCTCCTACAAATGTTTCAGAAGATGTTCTATCTTTCAGAGATGAATTGAATGCATTGGCTGATAAGTATATTGGAAATAAGGCTACCAGTACTAACTTAGTTAATTCTGGTAGTGATTCAGTTGAAAAGAAGGCTACCAGTACTAACTTAGTTAATTCTGGTAGTGATTCACTTAATTCTGCTAAGTCTGATCCTACTCAAGTTGATATTTTTGATGATTCTGATATGCCTGAGCTTGAAATCTTTGATAAGCCAAGTGAAGGGATCTTTGATGAAGCTTCTTATGATGAAGAATGAGTGATTACTGATTTCAACAACTTACCAACAGAAGTGAATGTCAGTCCAACTCCTACACTTAGGATTCACAATATTCATCCTAAAAGTCAAATACTTGGTGATCCTAAGTCAGCTGTTCAAACAAGAAGCAAAGTGCAGAAACATTCAGAAGCTCATGCACTTTTAAGTTTTGTTAAGAAGCAGCAAAGAAATAATCACAAAGATTAACAACATTGTCTGTTTGCATGCTTCATTTCTCAAAAGGAACCTACCAAGGTTTCCGAAGCTTTAGAAGATGAGAGTTGGGTGGAAGCAATGTTAGGATTCGACACACGGTTAAGGTGGTTAAACCTTTTGTACTTTGTGTATATGATATATTGAGTTTATATGATTAAGAATGCGGAATCTACTTAATCACACTTAGAAGGTTATTTGTGTTATGGAAATGGAACGTTTATATTTGTTATTGAACAAGGAACAATGAAAGATTAACACCAAACGATTGAATATTATTAAGATAATAATACGAGTGATCTTGAGTTATCACTAGGGTTACAACCTTGAATCTTAAGTTTTTCTTACTTGTGATATTTTTTGTGTTTGTTCTTGTTCTAACAGTTATGAAAGTTCTAAGTATTCAACAACCACACATAATATCTAGTCTAAGATCTTCTTTTATAGTCCAAGAAGATCTTTACAATATTGCTTAAAGTCTTGATAAACTACTTGCTATGATAATACGTGTGTCAGTCAATAAGATACAACTTGTATCTTTGTTTACAACTTTGTTTGACTGATCAAGTATCTAGATATTATCTAAAGAATACAAGTGACTTATATAAAGATAATATCTTCTTCGATCTTATCCTTCTAGCAGCAGAATACGTGTATAGTTATCTCTTCAGCAGCAGGATCACTAACACTAGCAGCAGTATCATAATACTATCAGCAGGAACACTCAGCAGCAGAATCAATACACTACCAGCAGCAATGAAACTTTGCACTACCAGCAGAAACTAATATACTACCAGCAGAAACATACTTAGAGAATTTCCCAATTCTTGAACTTCAGAATATTTAATTCCCAACAATCCTCCCCTAAACATGTGAATTCTTTCCAACATGTTTCTTTGAATTAAATGAGGAATTGTGAAGATCTTTCAAACACTTCATAGTCAGACCCTTGATCTGAACTTTCTTCTATTCTGAACTCATCTGCTTTCTTTTGACTTTAACAATATCAACACACATCTTAAACACTGACCTAAAGATGGTGCAACTTCCTTGGATGGAGGAATTATAAGAGGCAATGATGCTGTGTATCTTGGATGCTTGTTTCAACAAGTGAAATCATCTATCAGCATGTCTTTGCAAGAGATGAACAAACATGGTAAACTGAAATTGAAACTTTTCTTCGTTTGACCTAGATAGAACTTTCTCCTTTAGTTCTGTTCTTGTCATTTTCAACCTCCATGTCATCATCTTGTATGCTCTTGACTTTTCCTCCTTTTCATTGGTTAATCTTCCTCCCCTGAGTCCTTGAACTTGGAAGATTTTTCACCATGTACTAAAGAATTTCCTACCCTGAGATGCAAATAACATTTATCCTCCCCTGTTTGGAAGATCTCTCACCATTATCTCATCATTATCTGATCTACCAAATCTCCCTTGAGAAAATGTTTTCAGACAATATTGTACATGAAGCCATCAATTCCTTAAGAGTTTAAGTTGCTGCCCTCATCACTTCTAGGTGTGTTAACTCCTATGAGAGGTGATTCATTGGACAATTGACTCATGGTCCATCAATGGATGGTTTTTCTGAGTCCTTTGAAAAATCCTTTTTAAGAAATTATTTGACTTAGCAGTATGCATATGATTTTATTATGAAAAATCATACTGCTTCCAACCATTTTGAAGGGATTAAGTGTATAACAGACACTTAATCAAAATTTTGGTTTAAAGCAACCTCTGGTTGTGTGAGAACCAATGTTTTTCAGTTATAAATAACTGCCTGTGTAAAGATAAACCTATTCAAAAGGCTTTCTTGACAGGGTTTCCAGCTCATAGCAATTGTTGCCTCTAACACAAGTGTTAGATTCACTTTTACTAGCTGTTCTTTCTATCAGATGTCCTTAGACTTGCTCATTATACTTAAAAGTATAAAATGATAGAAAGTGAGTTGCATTAGTTACTGTCTGATCAACTAAGTCATCAATTCAATGTGAAATATGATAACCAGGTTTCAAGAAAGTAGTTTTAAAGAATTAATGAACTTAGGTATAAACCTTTGTTAAGAATTCCCAAACTCAGTCCATCATAAACCTATTATGTCAGCAACTAATGTTATCATTCTGCTGCTTCCATTTCACTTGAAACATCCTTTGTGTTCACATGATCATACCTGAAATTGTTAGTCTAAAACCAAAAGAACAATGTACAAAGTACTTGTCTTGTATTAGAATAATCATAGGACTAACTGTATGAATAACACAAATTAAATTTGTACTAGCAGCACAAACTTTTGTAATAGCAGTAGTATCTTTTAAAGCCATCAGCACAAACAAATTTTTATACAAAAACACATCTTTTTGAAAAATTCAAAGATTAAGCATTCCAATACTTGCTACCAAGAACTGAAACCTTCCAACATCAAAAGCTTTTGTTAGCAGATCTGCAAAGTTGTGTTCTGAAGCAATTTTCATTACTTGAATTAACTTTTTCTCATTGCAGTCTCTTATAAAGTGATGTCTAATTTCAATATGTTTTGTTTTAGAATGTTGCACTGGATTTTTAATAATGCAAATTGTACTACTATTATCAATATAAATGACAGTGTTCATGAAATTGTACCCATAGTCAACAAGTTGGTTTTGAAGCCATAAGACTTGAGCACAGCAACTTGCAGCAGCTACATATTCAGCTTCAGTTGTTGAAGTAGCCACAGTTGTTTGCTTCTTACACTGCCATGAGATAAGTCTACACCCAAGGAATTGACATCCTCCAGTTGTTGACTTTCTGTCCAAGCTAGCACCAGCATAATCACTATCCGAAAATGCTACCAAATCAAAAGGTGATTCCCTTGAATACCATAGACCTAACCTAGGTTGACCCTTGAGATATCTAAAAATCCTCTTGACTGCTGTTAAATGAGAAACCTTTGGAGTTACTTGAAATCTTGCACAAGCACAAACAGAGAACATGATGTCAGGTCTTGATGATGTGAGATACATCAAAGATCCTATCATAGATCTGTATGTGTGTACATCCACATTTTCTCCATCTAAATCTTTTGGAAGTTGTTTCTCAGAATCCATTGGTGTGCTTGCCATTTTTGAATCAGCAAAGTTGAACTTTCTAAGTATTTTAGCAACATATTTATCTTGACTAATAAATATGCCTTCATATGACTGTTTAACTTGCAAACCCAAAAAGAATGTAAGTTCCCCCATGGAACTCATCTGAAACTTATCATGCATAAGCTTCTCAAACTCCAAACACATCTCCTTCCTTGTAGATCCAAAGATAATGTCATCCACATACACCTGCACTAACAGAAGATCCTTCTTATGCTGTTTGATGAAAAGTGTCTGATCAATCTTTCCTCTTTGAAATCCATTTGCTTTTAAATAGGAAGCAAGTGTTTCATACCAAGCTCTTGGTGCCTGATGAAGGCCATAAAGAGCCTTAACTACTCTGTACACTTTGTCTGGATGGTCAGGATCAATGAACCCTAGAGGTTGTGAGACATACACCTCTTCTTCAATTGTGCCATATAAAAATGCACTCTTGACATCCATTTGGTAAACTGTGAAGCCTAAAAATGAAGCATAAGCTAAGAAAAGCCTAATTGCCTCAAGTCTTGCTACTGGAGCAAAAACTTCATCATAGTCTATACCTTCTTGTTGTGTGTACCCTTGGGCTACTAATCTAGCCTTATTCTTAAGCACTATGCCCCTTTCATCCCTTTTATTCTTGAAAACCCATCTAGTGCCAATTACCTTTGCATTCTTAGGTAAATCAACTAGCACCCAAACTTTCTGAATCTTGAACTGAAGAAGCTCCTCTTGCATAGCTTCTACCCAGCTTGAATCATCTAAGGCTTTCAGAATGTTCTTTGGTTCAGCTTGTGAAAGAAAACATACAAACAAGCAAGAGTTTGAAAACTCATGCTGCTTGGAAGCATAAAGGGCATCAAGAAGCCCTTGTTGGTCTGAAGACATCAGTTGTTGTCTTGTCTTCACACCTGACTGTACATCTCCAATCACATTATCTAGGGAGTGGACTTTGTGAATTCTTGTTTGTGGAGTAGAAGGAACTTGATAATTTGATGGAAGATTATTGAAATCCCCCTCATTGTCTGAGAATTCTGCTTCTTTCGTTTCTGAAGGGCCATCAGCAGAATCATTTGGCCTAGCAGCAGAATCACCAGCAGAAATAATTTGTTGTTCCTGAGTTCCATCTTCTTTCCTTTCATCTTCAACACCTTCTTTAGCTTTGCCAGAAGAAGATTCATCAGTTGTTGAAGTTGATTCCACACTTGTACTTGACCATATTGGCATCCAAACATGATCTTGGTTTGTCTTCTTTTCTAACCTTGCCTCATCTGTTGCTTGTGAACCTGAAAAATCATTAGTTTATGCAACAACAGGCACATAATTCATTGATTTGGTTAGAGTTTCAAGATCAAATAGCCATTTTGGTCCTTGACCTTCTACATTGGATTTATCTTCCAAAAACTCCACATGTAGATTTTCCTCTACAATCATAGTTCTTGTGTTGTATACTCTAAATGCTTTGCTATTAAGAGAATATCCAACAAAGAAACCTTCATCTGCTTTACCATCGAATTTTCCTAAATGGTCTAAGGTATTGAGAATTGTCACATGACATCCAAAAGGTCTAAGAAATCCTATTGCAGGAGTTCTACCTCTAAAAAGTTCATATGATGTCTTATTGTGAGGCTGTATAACTAAAACTCTATTTTGAACATAGCAAGCAGTGTTGACTGCTTCAGCCCAAAAAGTTATAGGTAGCTTAGAATCAGCTAACATAGTTCTAGCAGCTTCAATTAGTGTTCTATTCTTTCTCTCAACAACACCATTCTGTTGTGGAGTTCTAGCAACACTAAATTCTCTCCTAATACCTTTTTGTCTGCAGAAATCATCCATAACTCTATTCTTAAACTCAGTCCCATTATCACATCTAATGACTTTCACTTTCTTGTCTACTTGGTTTTTTATCTGTGTAATGAAAGTCTTAAGGATGCTTGAAGTTTCATCCTTAGAACCTAAAAAGAAAACCCATGTAAATCTGGTATAGTCATCAATTATAACAAGATAATATCTCTTATGCATTGTACTACTTACTGAAACAGGTCCAAATAAGTCCATATGAAGCATAGACAATGATTGATTGATAGAGTTAAAAATCTTGGGCTTACAAGTGGCTTTGTGTTGTTTGCCTTTAAGACAAGCAATGCATGTTTGATCATTTTCAAATCTTTTGTGAGGTAAACCTCTTACCAAACCATTCTTAACAATCTTATTTATGGTTTTGAAATTAATATGACCAAGCCTTCTATGCCATTTCATTGATTCATCCAATGTGGCCTTTGCAACAAGCCAAGTTAAATCCTTTTTAGGAACGATGTTCTTCATGTCAACACTGTACATATTGCCCTTTCTAGGAATTTTAAGAAGTACTTGACTTTCATCAGGCATCTTAAAATTAGGAGAAAGTACAAGACATTCAGTCTCACAGAAAAGAACTTTGTTCTTTTTGTCACACATTTGTGAGACACTAAAAAGATTATAATTTAGCTCTTTTACATAGTACACATCTTCAAAATCTAAATTTCCAGTTTTAATGGTACCTTTACCGGAAATTTTGCCACCAACACCTCCTCCAAAGGTAACATAGCCACCATCTAATGTTTGAAAATCAGAAAGATAGGACTTGTTGCCTGTCATGTGCCTAGAACATCCACTATCTGAGTATCCTTGATCCTCTTGTTGATCAATTGAATGTTCCTGCACATAAATGAGAAGTATTAGTTTCTTTTGGGGACCCAAGCCATTACTGACTTGGATCTGCCTCTTGCATCAATGTAATTTAATCTTTTAAGGACGGTTGATGCAACATTGGATTTAAGAATCCAACATGCTGAGGCCTTAACAGCATTTGCCCTGTTTCCCTTAGCAGCAGAATGAACTGATTGCTTAGCAGCAGGAACTGCTAGCTTTTCAGTTCTACCCTTTGGTTTCCAAACTTGTTTTTGAACCACTGCTTTTGTTTGAATGGGCCTTAGAACAGTCTTTGGTGCATGCTTGAAAAATGTTTTTGCACCCTTAGCTGTTGATTTTGGGTTAACAGTCATAAATGGTCGAGCAGCAGGAACAATTAGTCTAGCAGCAGAAACCATTTGTCTACCAGCAGGATCTGTGTTTGAGATAGACTTGTTTGAGACTGTTCTGGGTTTTGTTCTATGGTGTTTGGTATTAGCTCACTCAGGGTCAAAACTGATGTGTTACTATTCATTGACCAGTTAGTGAAATTTGTTAGTGCTTATTTAAACCTATATTAGCTGTTTGTGGTCTTTCTTAAGCTATTTTGGAAGTATTGATAAATAGCATTAAGTACTAGTGTAGTGAGGATAGGTACTGTGGAGATAAGCTATTTATTAGCTTAATCCTTTTAAGCTTCTTTCTGTGGTGTTCTTTAGGTCCAACTTAGTGCATATAAGTGATCTTGATAGCTGGTAGAGCCTCATTAGGAATCGACGTAAATTGGCCCAATTTTGTCTCAGACCCCCTTGTCTGCCTGCATCAGTTTTGAGTTGGGAAATCTAGGGATCAGTTGGGTGCTTTTTCATCTTCAATAATGTCTGAATTTAATTCTTGATAGTTGTTTGATTACTGTTCTTAGCTAATTCCTAAATTTCAGAGCTTATCTAAGTTGATTAGAGCTCGATAATAAGCTCAAAAGTTTGCTACTCAGTCATACGAACACTGAGTATTCAGTAGACAACTGACTTGAGTAGCAGTCTGCACAACTTAATTATAAGCACTATATCAACTTTATCTGATCTGATTTTTTCTCCTATGTGCTTATTAGTGTGTGAACTTCTCTTATCTTCAGTTTTGTAGAATTTGCATATCACTTTAATGCTTATTTCTAAGCTCAAAAGTTCCCCCTGGTCTGTTTCCCCCTGCATCAGCTATAACTGTCCCAAGTAGCTATATTCTAAGCTTTTTATCTGCTTATCTAGAATAGCTTATTATCTAATTTTTGGTGCATAGATAGTCCTTAGTATAGATTTGATATATTTGTGTTTTGTTTGGAATTTAGAGCTTATTTGAGTGCTTACTTTGTGTCTGCAAAAAGGTGTTTAAGGCTGTTTTCAAAATCAATAGTAGCTTAAGTATCTTATCTGTCAGACTTAAACAGCTTATTTCTCAGTTCAAAAGTGATCAAAAATCTTCCAAATTGATTTCATAAGTAATTTTTTTTAGCTATATTTCATCTGCTTCAGCTAATTAGTTCTTTAGCTTCTAGTTACAAGCTTGTAGGGTAGCTTATAGTTGGCTATATAGGCTGTTGCACTCATTTTCACCCCTTTAGCCTTTTTAGATACTGATAAGTTCTTCTGCTTTTTCTAGCTTATTTGTAAGTTTTAGAAAATAGTTGCTTTTATTATTATTGTTTACTTTCATGTGCTTATTTAGTTTTTTTTAAAAAAATAAAAAAAAGTAAAAAAAAAAATAAATAAATAAAAATAAATAAATAACAATAAAATTCTTTTTCTCAAAATTTACTTTTATGATATAGAATGTAGGAAAATTATTTTCATGCCCGTAGGATTAGTAGTGCTTCAAATTCACTTTTTATTTTGCGCGCTTACGTTTATTTTTATTAAAACGCTCGTGTTTAGTTTTAATTACGTTTTAGGGTTAATTGCTTTACGTTATCATTTTATGTACTTTGTTATTTGCTTTCTAGTGTTGATTTACTTTCCGTAGTGATAAAAAAACCAATATCCCCACTCTTATTCACTATTCACTACACGATTCACGTTCCCGAAATCACAATTCCATTCAACCTTCGTCGGGACAACGAATTCGGGTTTTGCATATTTCCTTTGCAATTCCTTTGGGTATAATTTGCAAACATCAAATTTTTGGCTTAATGAAACTGTTTTGGCGATTTTGGCTGCTACTAACCTAAATAAGCTCCCATTTCTAGTGACATATGATCACGTAACTACATTAAGCTGGTTCCACTGACTCTAAGCTAGAAATAAGCACTAATTAAGCTGACACTAAATTTAAGCTAAATTGACTGTTTTTTGACTTTTTATGGTTTTTAAAAGCAAAAATGAAATTAAGCTACTAACTATAACCAATTAAACTCTATTATGATCAAATAAGCTACTGGAACTCTAATAAGCACTGAAAATTATAGAAATAAGTAGATGCACAGTAATAAGCTATTTGACTTTCATTGACTTTAAATGAAAAACTTACAAATTCATTAAAACTTGAAGGAAATACAGAACCTGAAAGCTTGAGATGAACATTACCATAAGCTAAAGCTTTTTAAACTACAATTACACTACAAGCTACATAAGCTACTACACTATATTAACTAATTCTCAATATCTAACAGCCTCAAATGTGGTGAGGTGAGGGGTATATATAGCCAACGTGAAGAGCTAGGGTTTGAGAAGCTCCTAGACTTCAAATCACAGCCCTTGATTTACCCATCAATCATAAGCTCCAATATTAGCCTTCAGATCAAAATTCCATGTGTCACAGCCAATAGGAAGGCTCAGGATCGCCAGGGTGTCATTCCCTTTGTCAGACGTGTCAGGTCTTCTAGACGTCAACTTAAGTACGGGTAAATTGAGGGTGAGAGCAAGGCAACTTTGGAGGGGGGAAGGGAAACAATGAAACGCGGGTAATGGTTTGGGGATTTCTTAATTTTATTTTGACTGGAAACGGGTTATTTGACCGGGTACCGGGTTATTAATAGAATGGGAAGGAATGGGCTTGTGTTGGTGGGCTGGTGATTGGTTTATGGATCCGGTTATAGATTTGTTTTGGTTTAGAAGATAACTAAGTTAGTGTAAGGACTAACTTTGCAAAATATTTTCAAGGATTGTTTTTGCAATGAATTTTGATCCAAAGGCTGTTCTTCAAATAGAACTCACATATATATATATAACTTTCTTTGACGAATTCTTCCCCGGCTTCGGCTCTTTAATCCTTTTCCAAATCTCGTGCCTTTGTTTTCCGGCTTTTTCTTGGTTTTTGTCCTTTTTGTGATATCCGTACCTGCATAGAAACAAACACAAAAACATAATATATTTGGCATAATTGGTTAGTTTTTGGTCATTTTGGTCTTAATTTGGCAAATAAAAGGTATGTGTTTAAGCACATACCATTCTATTAACACTAGACCTAGAGTGAAAGTGAGTTTGAGGAGTTTGCCTTTTGAAATTCACCCTATTGTTTTAATACCCAGTTACCCAATGGTTGCAGAAAGCTGCAAGATGGTCAAAACTACCACATGTGTAACAAGCTTTGTTATAAAAAGCAAAGTCATCACCTAGTTGATGAGACTTGAGGTTATTCCAATTCCTTTGGTTACCTCTGGGCTTGTTGGTGGTTCTATATTGCTCACAATATCTAACTGGTTGCCTAACATGCTTAATGTTTGATTTAGGCTTAGCAGTATTGTGTTTGAATATCTTAGGAACACTTGTTCCTACTTTCTTAACCACTTCAGGTTTAGACATAACCTGTTCTTCTTCATCACTATCAGTTGTACTATCCTCAACAACTATAGCATCTCCTTTCTTAACAAAGGACACCTTGTCCTGATAAAGTAAAGTTTTATCTAAACTTTCACTTACTTTTTCTATCTTAGGACTCTTAGTGGCCTTAGAACCATATTCCATTATTGGTTCTTGAAACTCAGCAAAACCTGTGTGTGCTAGGTCAACACCTGGAGGTGAAGGAACACCTCTATATGTTGGAGGAACAGATTTGTATCCTAAACTAGACTTAGCTTTATCGATTACTTGAGCTTCCCAAATCTTATTCATTCCTTCTGAGGCATGAGCTAAAGCATCTACAGTTATCTTAACATTTTCAGTTTTATTATTGGCTTCAGCTAATTGTTTACTTTGACTAGCAAGTATTTCATCTCTAAATGCTATGCCTCTATGTAGAGCATTTAAATCATCAGTAAACTTAGATTCATTACCTTGAAAATGTGCAATTTTTTTTCAAGTACACCTATAGCTCTTTTATGATTACTTAAATTGGCTAAGGCAATAATTAGTTCTTCACGCCTATTATCAGCTTTTCTTTTAAGTTCTTCATTATCTTTAAGAGCAGAACATGATTCAGAACATTTGGTTATGGAATTTACCTCTGAATCAGAGAAGGCCATTAGAGCAGTCTCAGTGGCCACAAGAGCAGCATTTGTTGGTACTTCCTCTTCATCAGCCATGAAGCTCCAGTCATAGTTAACCTCATCTATGGCTAGCATAGCCCTTGGTTCTTCAACTGTGACTTCCTTCTTATTCTCTTGCCTATACCATGTGCTTCTATTATCCTGCTTCCTTGGGTTTCTACATTCTTTAGCGAAGTGTCCTAACCTGTGACAGTTGAAACACTCCACTTTCTTCTTATCAAACCCAGCAGTTTCATTACCATCAATGGTAATCTGCTTACCAGTTCTCTGCCAGAACTTGTTAGCCCTCATGCTAAGCAAAGCAACCTGCCATTTGATGTCCATCTCTTCCAAATCATTATCATCCAACTGATCAAGATCTTCATGAATTAGAGGAGAACCACTAGTTTGACTAGACATGAATACATAAAACGATGGATCTCCAAGTCCAGCAACATTCTTCTGTGAACTAGTAGAAGGACCACCATATGTAGCAATAGAAACACCTTCAACTTCATCTACCTCTTCTGACTTACTAATACTAGGAGATGACAAGAGTGTCACATTCCCAGAACTAGTACTATAGATTCCAGACTTCTTTAGACTTTGTTCAACAATTTTGAAGTTATTGAACAAATCATTGAGTTTCATGGTTTCAATATCTGGCTTGTTCATCCAGACAACCACATGAGTATGGAACTCATCAGGTAGACTTCTCAAAAACTTCATGTTGAGATCTTCCTTTGCTATCTCAACACTCAATACACTTAGCTGACTGACAAGCTTGTGTAATCTAGAAAACAACTTATCAAGAGATTCATTGCTATTTGAACTGAAATTTTCAAATTGTTGTTTCAGCAATGTCTTTTGTGTTTTCTTGGTAGTTTCATTACCACCAAACCATGCACAAATCTCTTCAAAAAGAGTTTTTGCATCTGGATACTTGCTAAAGGATAGCATCTGTTCACCAGGAATGGTCATAAGCAACAAGTTTCTTGCTTTTTGATCATTTCTCTTCTTTATCCTTTCTTCATTTGAAACTGGTCCTGTATTTCTTTGTCTTACTATTTTTCCGTCAATGATAACATCTGAATAGCCTAGTGAAAAAGAATCACCATATGTAATGATATCCCAGAGAGCATAATCTTGAACCATAAAATATTGCTCAATTCTCAACCTCCATAGCTCAAACTCATTTTGTTTGATCATGGGCAACTTTGCAGCAACATTTGTAGCAGTATCCTGAACATCCATTTCTTAAGCTTCTTCTTCTAAATCAACTATATCAGCCTTGCTCTGATACCACTTGTTAGGATTCGACACACGGTTAAGGTGGTTAAACCTTTTGTACTTTGTGTATATGATATATTGAGTTTATATGATTAAGAATGCGGAATCTACTTAATCACACTTAGAAGGTTATTTGTGTTATGGAAATGGAACGTTTATATTTGTTATTGAACAAGGAACAATGAAAGATTAACACCAAATGATTCAATATTATTAAGATAATAATACGAGTGATCTTGAGTTATCACTAGGGTTACAACCTTGAATCTTAAGTTTTTCTTACTTGTGATATTTTTTGTGTTTGTTCTTGTTCTAACAGTTATGAAAGTTCTAAGTATTCAACAACCACACATAATATCTAGTCTAAGATCTTCTTTTATAGTCCAAGAAGATCTTTACAATATTGCTTAAAGTCTTGATAAACTACTTGCTATGATAATACGTGTGTCAGTCAATAAGATACAACTTGTATCTTTGTTTACAACTTTGTTTGACTGATCAAGTATCTAGATATTATCTAAAGAATACAAGTGACTTATATAAAGATAATATCTTCTTCGATCTTATCCTTCTAGCAGCAGAATACGTGTATAGTTATCTCTTCAGCAGCAGGATCACTAACACTAGCAGCAGTATCATAATACTATCAGCAGGAACACTCAGCAGCAGAATCAATACACTACCAGCAGCAATGAAACTTTTCACTACCAGCAGAAACTAATATACTACCAGCAGAAACATACTTAGAGAATTTCCCAATTCTTGAACTTCAGAATATTTAATTCCCAACAAGCAATGCAAGAAGAGCTCTTGCAGTTTAAGTTGCAAAAGGTATGGGTTCTTTTAGATCTACCAAGTGGAGCAAAAGTTATTGGCACAAAGTGGGTCTTCAGGAACAAGAAGGATGAAAGAGGGGTAGTAGTCAGAAACAAGGCCAGATTGGTGGCCCAATGGTACAGACAAGAGGAGGGGATAGATTATGATGAGGTTTTTGCTCCTATAGCTAGAATTGAAGCTATCAGGTTATTTTTGGCCTTTGCATCCTACATGGGGTTCATAGTCTATCAAATGGATGTCAAAAGTGCTTTTCTGTATGGCACTATTGAGGTAGAAGTATATGTTCACCAACCTCCTGGTTTTGTGGATCCTGCTCATCCCAAGAAGGTTTACAAGGCCATCAAAGCTTTGTATGGATTACATCAAGCTCCCAGAGCTTGGTATGCTACTCTTTCAAATTTTCTTGAAGAACATGGATACAAGAGGGGTGTGATTGACAAGACCTTGTTCATTAAAAGGAACAAGAAGGATATCATTCTAGTGCAAGTTTATGTAGATGATATCATTTTTGGCTCCACAAAAAGGTCTTGGTGTGAAGAATTTGAGGCCTTGATGAAGGGCAGATTTCAGATGAGTTCAATGGGGGAGCTCACATTCTTTCTTGGACTGCAAGTGCAACAAAAGGAAGATGGACTTTTCATTTCTCAAGACAAGTATGTTGCTGAGATGCTGAAGAAGTTTGATCTTGCAAGTGTGAAGTCAGCAGTCACACCAATGGAGAACAAGGTGCCATTAACAAAAGATGAGAATGCTGATGATGTGGATGTGCACCTATACAGATCAATGATAGGTTATCTTATGTATCTAACTGCCTCTAGGCCTGATATTATGTATGCAGTCTGTGTTTGTTCTCGTTTTCAGGTTACTCCCAAGACTTCACATCTTCATGCTGTGAAGAGGATCTTTAGGTATCTAAAGGGCAAACCCAATTTGGGCCTTTGGTATCCTAGAGAATCATCATTCGACCTGGAAGCCTATTCAGATAGTGACTATGCTGGAGCAAGTCTTGATAGGAAATCCACAACTAGAGGTTGTCAATTTCTTGGAAGAAGATTGATTTCTTGGCAATGCAAGAAGCAGACCATTGTGGCTACATCTACAACTGAAGCAGAGTATGTAGCAGCTGCTAATTGCTGTGGACAAGTCTTTTGGATTCAGAATCAGATGCTGGATTATGGTTTGAATTTCATGAATACTATAATTCACATTGATAATGAAAGTACTATCTGTATAGTTAAGAACCTAGTGTATCACTCTAAGAATAAACACATAGAAATAAGGCATCACTTTATAAGGGATTGCTTTGAAAAGAAGTTAATTAGGGTGGAAAAGATACACACAGACTTTAATGTAGTTGACCTATTAACCAAAGCTTTTGATGAACCTAGGTTCAATTACTTAGTGGTTAATATTGGAATGGTAAACCCATAGCTACATTTGAGGGGAGGTTACATTTAAGGGGAGGTTAAATGTATAGTTTGTAATTCTGGTAGAACAAGTATTAAGTAGATTTAATTCTGGTAGTAATTAAATCTGGTAACTTTAGAGTTAATTCTGTTAGTTAGTAAGTTTTAGTTATGTTTGCAATATGTATATTTTCTTGGTTTTAGACTAATTTTTTCAGGAAAAGCATGGATGGATGGAACTTGGATGCCTTGCTAGTGAATTTTATTCATGTTTGTCTGATATTTTGGTTAAATCTGGTGGATTGTTGGTTAAGTCTGGTTGACCAATATTAAGTCTGGTAGTGTTAAAATGTAAATATCTTTTTACTGTTAGGTCTGGTCGTACATTTAATGATTTTCCTATTTAAATAATACCGTTGATATTTTTTTGGGAAAACGAAGTATATATGGATGATATTTAATTACTGTTTCATCTTTATCCATTATTTACTTCTAAGTTTAAATTCTTTATTATCGGCCAAGATTACTCTGTTTTAACAACCAATATAAACCCGAAGTTAACAGTCAACCAGCACTTACCAATCATCCATGGCGCAGTTAAAGTATTGTGACAAGCATAATCATGTGGGTTTCCTAAAGAAACCACACAAAAGTGAAGGTTTCGAACAGATAGTTGATTTTTTGAAAGGCTCACATCTCAGGTATGCCTTAACACATAATCCAACTATCTATGATTCCCTAGTCAAACAATTTTGGGGGACTGCTACCTCTGAAACTCTTGCTGATGGGAATCTACATTTAAGGGCAACCATTGATAATCATGAGTTTTCTATCTTAGAAGCATCCATTAGAAGTAGTCTTAAATTAGATGATGCTTCTGGAGAAACTATGTTATAAAATAACATGATCTTAGAGGGTATGGGTAACATTAGATATCCCACTAATGGTAGTAGTTTTACTTTTTGGAAAAATCATTTTTCACCACAATGGAAGTTTTTGATTCACCATTTGCTACGCTGCCTAAGTCCCAAGAGTGGTGGATGGGATCAATTTGGAAGCAATATTGCTTCTGCATTGGTCTGTCTTTCACTTGGCAAGACTTTTAATTTTTCAGAACTCATTTTTGATGGCATGGTGGCAAATGTGACCAGTAAACATAAGTTTTTAATGTACCCTAGATTTCTTCAAATGGTGTTGAGTTTTGAACCTGAAAACAAATTACAGACTTATTTGTGTATAGCATTTAAGGATAAAATCTTTAATAACATGAAAAGGGGTTTTTAGGGGGCTCATAGGCCATTATTTCCTGCTATATTGCCTGGTAATACTAACATTGCAGGAACATCATCTGGAGTTGAGGCACATCATGAAACTAAGGAGCATGTAGAGGTACCAAGATCACCTACACCACAACCCAGATCACCTACACCACAACCACCATCACCTACATCTCCACCACCTTCACCTGAGCAACAAACCCATGTTCCAAGTCCAACTCATGAGGAGGAATCAGCTCCAATGAATGTGGAAGCTCTCTTATAGCTGGTTCCTACCTTAGTTGATAGGATATCTGTTTTGGAGAAGTCAAATGCAACCATGGGAAAAGCTATTGTGACCTTGGTCAGAAAGGTCAAGAAGATGGAAAGAATTATGAAGGACAAATGGGTTGATTTCAGTGAAATAGAGGGTGCTGAAGCAGAAAATTCTTCCAAACAGGGGAGGAATTTTAATGAAGAACAGACTTTTAAGACTCCAACTCAAGCAAAACCAACTGGAGATACAGGCATAAGTCCAGAGGGATTGGAAGTAGCAGAAACCTTAGCACAATTGTTGGGCTACAAAGTACTGCTACAAGAAGAAAGTCAAAGTACTACTCGATAAGAAGTCAAAGTACTGCTCATGTTCTAAAGAAGTCAAAGTACTGCTAAAGATAAAGGACTGATATGCAAATACGTTTAAGGATTAATGTGTAATTCTAGAATGTTCTTAGAGTTATTATTAGATTATAATTAGAATTACTTGTCGTTCAAGTATTGTAAACCGACTAGGGTTTTCCTTGTGCCTATAAAAGGACCCCTAGGTTGGCATTAGACGTACAAGTTCATAAGAAGTTTTAGAGAAAAGTATTAGTTGATTATTAGAGTATTAGTGTTTAGAGTTTGTTAGTGAATCTGTATAAAGTAAGCAGGTTCAAGGTTTAATATAATCAAAGTTTTGTGTTAATTCTTCTTAGCTTTGTTGAAGTAGATTCCGCATACTTAACAAAGTATATCAGCGTTTCAATATTAGTAGTTTTGGATTTATCCAAGGTTGCTAAACCCTTAGACAAGCTACAAGTTAGTTTGGTCAGAGTATATCGATCCAACAAGTGGTATCAGAGCTTGTGTGGAGACTCTGATTAAGAAGAAACCCTTAAAACCGATTTAACAACAAACCCTAAACGATGACGACTGAAGCTGCACCAATCCCATCCATCACCTCACTCAGAATTCCTATCATCAAGAAGGGAGAATATGATCTCTGGAGCATGAAGATGCGGCAGTACCTAGCTATTACAGACCATGCTCTATGGGATGTAATTGTCAATGGTAATGTTGTTCTTGATGAACCTGTAGCAGTTGAAGGACAACCTAAACCACCTCAACCAACCTTGCCAGCAGCTACAAAGAGAAATCAAGATAAGGCTCTCAACATACTGTTGTCTGCTATTCCTGATGGTCACTTACTAAAGTTCCATGATGCTAAGGATGCAAAACAATTGTGGGCTGCGATCAAGACAAGATTTGGAGGTAATGATGCTTCCAAGAAGATGCATAGAAACTTATTGAAGCAGTAGTTTGAAACTTTCACTGTTGGTGAAAGAGAAGGTCTTGATGCTGCCTATGACAGATTCCAAAATTTACTTAGTATGCTAGAGTTGTATGGAGCAGAGGTAACCGTTGAAGATGCAAATTTGAAGTTCTTAAGGAGTTTGCCATCTGTCTGGCATGTGGTTGCTACCATGATTAGAGGACAACCTGGATTGGAGTCTATGGACTTTGATGATCTCTACAACAATTTGAAGGTGTACGAGCAAGAGATGAATGGTCATAGTTCTCAGAAAACTCACAACATAGCTTTTGTGTCTTCTGAAAACAGAAGCAGTACTTCTACTAAAAGTACTGCTTATCCTTCTCAAAGTACTGTTGGTGATACACAGCATGTTTGCACAACCACTACTATCCCCAACCCATCACCAACAAACAACACCAACTCTGATGATGTTGTATGTTCCTTCTTTGCTCAACAAGCCACTCTACCTGTTACCTATCAAGAAGACTTGTTGCAGATTGAAGAAGATGCTTTAGAGGAGATTGACATCAGATGGCAAGTTGCCATGATCACTGCAAGGATCAAGAAGTTCATGAACAAGACAGGAAGGGGAATTGATTTCAAAGCCAAACAGGGTATCACTTTTGACAAATCCAAGATTGAATGTTTCAATTGTCAAAAGCTTGGACACTTTGCAAGGGAATACAAGTTTGCAAAGTATCAAGCAAACAGAATGATTGAACAACCCAAGGTTGAAAGAAAAGAGGTTCCTATTACTGAATCACAACCAAAAGCTTTGGTGGCTCAAGAAAATCTAGCTGAGATTGACTGGAGCAATGAATTTGATGATGAACCTGTAACCTATTCTATGGTTGCAATGGAAGACTTTGATTGGAGCACAACTTTTGATGAGGAACCAGGATATGCTGCTTTGGAATCAAGAGATGGTCTTGGAAGCTTTGACTGGAACATGGAGGATGAAGATGAACCTGTTCAGATTGCTATGGTAGCTACTTTACCAAGTTCATCCAATGTCTCTGAGGTATGCTCTAAGTGTAATGATGTGTATCAAAAGTTGCTTAAAGACTATGTGACTGAAAGAGATAATTGTAGAACAGCTAGGTCTGAGGTAGCTGGTTATCAATTAACTTTAGAGTCAATGGAAGCCAAAATATTAACACATGAAAATAATGAAATGGCTTGGGGAGAAAAATATGAGCAACAAGATTATCAATTAAAATTAAGTGAATGGAAGTTAGGATGTAAGGTGTCTGAATTAGAAAAGATTACTAAGGAAAGAGATGCTTTGTTAGAAAAACTTGCTAGTATAAAACAGGCTGGTCTATCACATGTTCAATTTGTTGAAAAACAAAGAAGAATAAACAGTAGAGCTGGACTAGGTTATGGTGTTGAGGATAGTAGTTCAGATGAGACCCCACCTAGTGATAAGGAAGAGATCTCACCTAGTGATAATGAACTTACTAGCTCAGAAGAAAACACATCTAGGAATGAGGAACCAATTAGTGAATCACCTCCTGAGTTTAAGAAAGAAAAGGAGTACCACTCAGTTCCTCCACCCACTGGTAGGCTTCAACCACCTAGGACAGATGTTTCTAGTTATGGTGTAGACAACCTAGAGTTTAGGAAGAAGCTTACTGGTCAATCTAGTTCTGAGAAACCCAAGGATGATTTTCAAAGGGGTAATGATCAAAAGTTTCCTACAGTCTTTCAAAAACAAGCAGTACCTCCAAAATCTTTTCAATGTACTGATAGACATTCAGCAGTACCTCCAAGAGAAACTTTTCAAAATACTGCTAACTATAGGAAACCTTTTAATCATAGAAGAGGATTTGGGAATATGGAGCAAAAATTATGTTATGTATGCTATAGTCCTGATCATTTGATTAAGCATTGTGACTTTCACTCAGAATATTTAAGTAAGTTCCCAAAGAATAGACCTGCCACCCATAAGCCAAGGGAGACTAGACCAGTTTGGAATCACTCAAATAGGGTTAACCATAGTAATTTCTCTAAAGATTATAGGTACCCTCACCAGAAAAGACCTTTTTCAAAACCATCAGTACCCTCAAGTACTGATAAGTCTAAGGTTTCTCAAGCAGTACCCTCTAAAAGTACAGCTAAGTTTTCACCCAGTCATGGTACTGCTAACACTTTTTCACATAAAAGACCTAAGAGATTCACTTCATATAAATCTAAAAGGTTTTACACCTCAAGAAGAGTACCTAGGTCAGAGAAACCTAAAGTCAAAAGAAATTGGGTTAAGAAAGAAAGTACTGATGGGGAACAAGCAGTACTTTCATCAAATAAGGGTGAAACAGGGAGTGTTGTTGATAATACAACACAGGACATGGGACCAAAGCAAATAATCATTGACCATGCCTTCAAAACCAGTGGAGATTACATACTGAAGGAATTCAAGTATGTTACTCCACAAGGGGAACACAAGTCAGTAATGGCTTGGGTTCCTAAAAGAAACTAACCCTTTTCTTTTACTGTGCAGGGCAACCCAGAGGAGGAGCTTAAAGATCATATTATTGTTGATAGTGGTTGCTCTGGCAGCATGACAGGGGACAAGGAGATCCTGTCAGATTTTAAGGCATATTATGGAGGAAGAGTTGCATTTGGTAATGATCCTGATGGAGGGAGAATCACTGGCAAAGGAACCATCAAGGCTGGATGTATTGATTTTGAGAATGTTAGATATGTGAAGGAGCTCAAGTTCAATCTTTTGTCAGTTTCTCAGATTTGTGACAAGAAGTACCCAATTCTGTTCACTGATAGAGAATGTCTTATTCTCTCTCCTGAGTTCAAGTTTGTTGATGATCACTTGGTAACATTGAAAGTACCAAGAACTAATGATGTGTACAGTTTAGACTTAAAGAGTCTCAATTCTGCTGGAAGAGCAACTTGTTTAGTAGCCAAGGCATCATTAGAAGAAGCACATCTATGGCATAGAAGACTAGGTCATGTAAATTTCAAGAACATCAACAAGCTGGTCAAAGGCAATTTAGTTAGAGGTTTACCTTCTAAAACATTCAAGACTGATCATTCATGTTTGGCTTGCAAGAAGGGTAAACAACATAAAGCTTCATGTAAGAAGCTTGAGGACAGAGTTATTAGAGAACCTTTAGAGTTGCTACACATGGATCTGTTTGGACCAGTTTCAGTAGAAAGTTTAGACAAGAAGAAGTACTGCTTGGTTGTGACAGATGATTGTAGCAGATTTAGTTGGGTCTTTTTCTTGGGATTCAAAGATGAAACCTTTGATGCTATCCATGACCTGATAGTAGCCCTTGAAAATCAATTGAGACTCAAAGTAAGAGGTATTAGATGTGATAATGGAACAGAATTCAAGAACAAGCATATGGATGAATTCTGTGCCAAGAAAGGGATCAAGAGAGAGTTTAGCATTGCAAGAACTCCACAGCAGAATGGTGTTGCAGAAAGAAAGAACAGGACATTGATTGAAGCAGCTAGAACAATGCTTGCAGATTCACAATTACCTATTCTCTTTTGGGATGAAGCTATAAGTACTGCTTGCTATGTTTTAAATAGAGTATCAGTAACTAAACCTCAGATGAAGACACCATATGAGCTGCTCATGGGAAAGAAACCAAACATTCGTTTTATAAAACCTTTTGGTTGTTCTCTGACTATTCTAAATACCATTGATTCTCTGGGAAAATTTGATGGTAAGTCAGATGAAGGATATCTATTAGGTTACTGTACAAATAGCAAAGGTTTTAGAGTATATAGCAGGAGTACCAAAAGGGTTCAAGATTGTCTTCATGTTGAATTTTTGGAAGATAAAGAACCTCAGAGAGGAAAAGGTCCTAATTGGATGTTTGATCTTGATCTCAAGTTCACTCCATCTATGAATTATGTGCCTGTTAGAGAAGAAAATCAAGCTGATCACAAAGAAGATGATTCACAGTACATTGTTCATGGAGTCAATGTTAGACCAGAAGATGATCCTGATAAAGAACCTGAAGTTACTAATAAGGAACAAAGTACTGCTCAACCAACCAATATAGTATCTGATGAAGATCAAGCCATACAAGATGAACTTAATAGGATGCTTTTTCAAGAAACTATAGCAAAATCATATGAAGATGAACAAAGGAGGGCTTATGATGCTGCAAAGAAACAGGGTAAATTCAAAGATACTGCTCACAGTACTTTTGATCAAAGTACTGATGATCCTTTTGACAGTACTTCTGGTGTGTTAGAACCATCAAATTGGAGCAATGATGATAATTCCAATGTTGATGATGATGATTTGGATAATGCTAACATTCCTGGGTTAGAAGAAATTGATGATGAGCTCAATCATGAAGGTATTTTCTCAACTACCAATGAAGAACCTGATGTTACTAATTTGGAATCTGATCTTCCAGTTCCCCCAACTCCTACATTGAGAGTTCATAAAGCTCATCCTCAAAGCAATATTATTGGATCACCCTCTTCAGGAGTGGTTACAAGAAACAAAGATAAAGGTATCTCTAAGCAACATACTGCTTTACTTAGCTTTGTTTACAAACAAAACAGGATGAATCACAAGGATCAACAAATATGCCTGTTTGCTTGTTTTCTATCTCAAACTGAACCCAAGAAGGTAGCTCAAGCTTTAACTGATGAAAGTTGGGTTGAAGCTATGCAAGAGGAGCTTTTACAATTCAAGCTTCAAGAGGTCTAGGTATTATGTGATCTACCAGATGGCAAGAGAGTCATTGGTACAAGATGGGTTTTCAGAATCAAAAGAGATGAAAGAGGGAATGTTATCAAGAATAAAGCTAGATTGGTTGCACAAGGATATCGCCAAGAAGAAGGAGTAGACTATGATGAAGTGTTTGCTCCTGTTGCAAGAATAGAGGCAATAAGGTTATTTCTTGCCTTTGCATCATACATGGGATTTCCTGTCTACCAAATGGATGTGAAAAGTGCCTTCCTTTATGGCACAATTGCTGAGGAAGTTTATGTTAAACAACCTCCTGGTTTTGAAGATCCTGCACATCCAAACAAAATCTACAAGGTGATCAAGGCACTGTATGGCCTTCATCAAGCTCCCAGAGCTTGGTATGAGAGACTCTCTACTTTTCTATTACAACATGGTTACAGGAGAGGAGCCATTGATAAGACTTTGTTTATCAAAAGAGATAAGAAGGACATTATGTTAGTCCAAGTCTATGTGGATGATATTATCTTTGGAGCCACAAAGAAGACTATGGTGAAAGAATTTGAAGAACTTATGCAGCGGGAGTTTCAAATGAGTTCTATGGGAGAATTAACTTTCTTTTTGGGGCTTCAAGTTAGACAAACAAGAGATGGAATTTTCATTAATCATGAAAAGTATGTTGAAGACATACTTAAAAGATTTGACCTTCCAACTGTTAAGCCTGCCACCACACCCATTGACAACAATAAACCATTAGGCAAGGATGAAGATGGACAAGCTGTAGATGTGAAGCTTTACAGATTTATGATTGGTTGTCTTATGTACTTAACTGCATCAAGACCTGACATCATGTTTGCTGTATGCTTGTGTGCAAGATATCAGGTTACACCCAAGGTTTCACATATGTATGCAGTCAAGAGGATTTTTTGATATCTCAAGCATCAACCAAAGTTAGGATTATGGTATCCTAAGGAGTCACCTTTTCACTTGGAAGCTTTTTTAGATAGTGATTATGCAGGAGATAATTATGATAGAAGATCAACCTCTGGTGGATGTCAATATCTTGGAAGAAGATTAGTCTCATGGCAATGTAAGAAGAAAACAATTGCAGCAACCTCCTCTACTGAAGCAGAATATGTTGCTGCTGCAAGTTGTTGTGGACAAGTTTTGTGGATGCAGAATCAACTCTTGGATTATGGATACAACTTCAAGAATACTCCTATCAACATTGATAATGAGAGTACCATCTGTATTGTGAAGAATCCAGTTTATCACTCCAAGACCAAGCATATTCAGATTAGGCATCACTTCATTCGAGATTGTTATGAGCACAGGCTTATAAATGTGGTCAAAGTTCACACAGAAGACAATGTAGCTGATCTACTTACTAAGGGATTTGATGTTTCAAGATTCAACCACTTAGTTGTGAGCATTGGGATGATTAACTACTAGGCTACATTTGAGGGGAGGCTTTAGTATTAGTTAGTATACTTTCTTACACTCCTTATTGAAAGTATTGGTTTTTCGTATTAGAACCTATGTTGTATTTGAGGGGAGGCAACATAGTTATTAGTTAGAACTTATGCATGCGCCATCATATAAGTTCTTGGATTAGTTTGAAGTTTATTTGGATCGTTTAGAAGTATAAGAGGATGGAAAGTACTGATCTTGCAACGTACTACTCCAAGGTACTGCTTTGAAGAGTACTGGTTAGGTAGAAGTACTGCTTACGTGGAAGTACTGTTCCAACGGTCAAAAATGTGGGGTTACAGTTAATTAATTCATTACGGAGGGGGTAAAAGCCAAATACAACGGTAACACTATTAATTAGGCTTTGATTTTTTAAATCTTACCCATATTTACCCTATCCCATTATACCGATTTTCACTCTCCACTTTATTCTTATCCATCCATTTATTCATTCGATATCTACGATTCTAATCGCTAATTACCTTCGCTTAACACTCTTCACAATCAATGGCTAACCGTGATTTCTGTTCTAAGCATAACGTGGTCGCGAACTTGGATAAAACGGCAAAGAATGTTGATTTTCATGCGATAATTGATTTCTTGACTGGGTCATGGATTCAACAGTTTTGGTCTACTGCTAAGTCTGATGAACAAGATGGTGTTCCTTTTATTCGTGCTAAGGTTGCTGGTCGAGCAATTAGGATTACTGAATCTTCAATTAGGGAAGATTTGCAGTTTAATGATGCAGGGAGTGCTATTCGTTTTGAAAGACAAGAGATTTGGGATACACTCAGGGATATTGGGTATGAAGGTGATCTCACCATACTTACTTTTCAGAAGCCATTATTTAGTCCTCATTGGAAATATCTCATACATGTTCTACTTCACTGCTTGAGTCCTAAGAGTACTTCATGGGAGCAGTTTGGTCAGAACATTGCTTCTGCATTGGTGGGTTTAGCTACAAATCGTCCTTTCAACTTTTCAAGGATGATTTTTGATGGAATGCTCTCACACATCACTAATGGTTCACCATTCTTGATGTACCCAAGGTTTATTCAGGTATTCTTAAACAAACAACTTGAGGGAATTTCTAAACCTCAAAGTTTTCTACCTACTGTCACACTTCCACCAAAGGTGTTTACATTCATTGCTAAGAAGAGTATCAAGTTTTCTGGAAGAAATACACCTTTGACAGCCCATATATTGGAAGTTGCACAAGCAGTTAGGGATGCAGAGCAAGAGGAATCCTCTGCATCAGCAATTAATGAGCAACCAGCTTCAAGAGAAGATAGTGCTTCTCAACATACTGCTTCTCAACATACTGATTCATCTCCAGTTGCTGAACCATCTCCACGAAGTGCTGCTCAGGAGAATTCACCTCAAGATGCGACTCCACTACCAACTCCCACAGATAGGTATCAAACATCTGATCAAGATGAGGAAGTGGTTGAGGATGTCTTGACCAACTATGAGCTTTCAAGGGAATTAAGGAGGCTCAAGAAGGTCACTGATGATCAAGCTGATCAGATATTGGATTTGACAAGAAAGTTCAGACGATTAAAGAGGTTTGTTTGGCCATTAGTAAAGCAACACAGGTTGTGGGTAAAGTCACAGAAGAAGACTGGTCAACACTCACAGAAGTCTAAGTCCAAGAAAAGAAAGATCAACAAGCAGTCTTCATTCCAATTGGGGAGGAATTTAGAGAATTTGAATGAAGATACTGAGTTCAATGAAGATACTAGGCTTTATGATGATACACCACTTGAAGATATTCCTCATGAAGATACTGTTGAAAGGAAAAGTGATGAAACAGAGCAGATCAACATTGAAGATGCTACTGTTGAAGTAAAAAGTGGTGATACTGAGGAAGTGGATTTGGAAGGAACTGATGTTGAAAGTACTGCTCTTCAAGGTACTGCTCATCAAGGAACTATTACACCAAGGACTTTGGATTTTGAAGAAGATATTGGTCCCTCAAATCAAGTTCAAGAAGAAGTTGGCCCTTCCAATCCAGTTCAACAGGAAGAAGAAGTTAGAAAACATACTGAAAGTGATGATGAGACTATTGCTGACATCATGTTGAATATGGCTAGACCAAGAGGTATAAGTATTCTTAATGTTGAACAACAACCTCATACTTCTTCTCAACCTACCCAGGAGTTAGATCCAAAAGACAAAGGTAAAGGGATCATGGTAGAAACTAAGAAGAAGAAGCTTACCTTGAAAGAACTAAGAGCTATTCAGGATGCTAAAAATGAGGAAGCTGCAAGGAAATTACAGGCTAAATTAGATGCTGAAGAGTCAAGGAAACTTAATATCAAACCTAGAAGGCCACAAAGTAAAGCTCAAGAAAGAAATTCTTTGATGGCTTATCTCAAAGGAAGAGGATATAAAGGTTTGGTGAAATTGACACATACAGAGATGAAGGATTTGTATGATGCTGTTAGGGATGCTGTAGAAAAAGATCTTGCAAGCATTATTTCTTTAGAAGATAAGAAGCTTGAAGATAGCAGAAAAGAAAGAGTTGTTACAAGGAGCTCAAAGAGGAAAAGAACAACAACTGATGAACAGTCATCAAAGAAGCTCAAGGATTCTATTGAATTAAGAGTAGACACAGCTGATGAGCTAAGAAATTACTTGAGAGTTGTTGACTTTGAGCATCCAAAATCAAAAGATGTTGCAGATAAGAAGTCCAAGATTTCTACATTCTCAGTTGTAGATTCACAAGAAGGGGACTACTTGATATATCATAGACAAGATGGAAGTTTTAGAGTATTCAACTTGTTATGGGATATTTTACATCTGATAGACAGAGAGGATTTGCTTCAGCTATATCTACAAGTGCATACTTATTTTGAACATATTCCACCACAAGGAGTGGGTTTGGTTCTGGTAGGAGATCTCACAACCATCTGGGAAACAGAAGAGACAAGTGATAGTGCTCTCTGGGAAAATCAAGAGGATTGGGAAATTAACAGATGGAGGTTCTTTGAATCAGTGGGAATACATGTTTTGGTGCTAGAAGATGGAACAATGATCCACATGTTAGCAAAGCAAAGATATCCACTTACTAGGGATCTGATGATCAGAATGCTAGATTATGGCATGGAAGTGGAAGAAGAAAGTGAAACTGCATTGATGGTGATTGGATTGTTCATCAAATGGACAATGCTAGCTGAAGATTGATGCATAACAACTGGTATGATATTTATAATAAAAATCTTTTGAAAAATAAGTACTTTATTTAAAAGTACTGCTTGACAAACAGTACTTTCTCAAAGTACTGCTTGCAGCATGAAACCAGTAAAGTTTTTATAAAATCAGTGATTTTTGAAAAGTGCAAAAACATTTTGAAGCACAAAGATTAAAACAGCAACAAATGGTATTCAACTCACCATGTTTAAGTAAACAAGAAAGAGTTTGACTCATCATGAGGGTACGGCTCTGATGTGATTATCAAATCCGTTTTTAGTTGACAATTTACTAAAAATTGTATGGTTTTCAACTCACCATATCTATGTTAGTGAAGAGTTGGCTAGCCTACAAGATAATGGCTTGTAGTAAAGGCTGTGGAAAACCATTGTATGGTAATTAGTTCACCATGGTAGTGATTGTACTAAAAGAACTAGCTAGTCCAAAAGCAAACGGCTATTGGTAAAGACTACTCAAATCCGTTGATAGCTGATGATTTGCTAAAAATCATATGGTTATCAATGTACCATGGTTCTTAAACCTAAACATTGGCTACTCCAGAGTTAATGGCTTTGGTAAAGAGACATCAAAATCCATTAAGTTTTCAATGATTCACCTCTCACAGGAGTTAACACACCTGGAAGTGATGAGAATAGTATGAAACTTTTAAGATCTGATGTACCTATTGCCAATATGATGCTGAGTTGCTGAAAAGATGTGTTGCTGAAAAGATCTGTTGCTGATAAAGATTGCAGTTAATGATTACTTTGATGATGACAAAACAAACATGAGACAGAAGTTAATGATACAGTCTTTCCTTGAAGATAAAGATGTTGAAGTTAAAGAAATACAAAGGAACTTGAAATCAAGCAAGTGGAATTCAAGTTAGGGGAGGATTGTTGGGCTACAAAGTACTGCTACAAGAAGAAAGTCAAAGTACTGCTCGATAAGAAGTCAAAGTACTGCTAAAGATAAAGGACTGATATGCAAATACGTTTAAGGATTAATGTGTAATTCTAGAATGTTCTTAGAGTTATTATTAGATTATAATTAGAATTACTTGTCGTTCAAGTATTGTAAACCGACTAGGGTTTTCCTTGTGCCTATAAAAGGACCCCTAGGTTGGCATTAGACGTACAAGTTCATACGAAGTTTTAGAGAAAAGTATTAGTCGATTATTAGAGTATTAGTGTTTAGAGTTTGTTAGTGAATCTGTGTAAAGTAAGCAGGTTCAAGGTTTAATATAATCAAAGTTTTGTGTTAATTCTTCTTAGCTTTGTTGAAGTAGATTCCGCATACTTAACAAAGTATATCAGCGTTTCAATATTAGTAGTTTTGGATTTATCCAAGGTTGCTAAACCCTTAGACAAGCTACAAGTTAGTTTGGTCAGAGTATATCGATCCGACAACAATCTCTTAGCAAAATTCAACAAAGGAAGAAGAGAAGGATAAAGAGAAAGTTGGTAATTGATGAAGAGGTTAATTCTGATGAGGATATTGTTAAGTCTGCTGAGGTTGTTAATTCTGGTAATGATAAGTCTGAGAAGGTTAATACTAATGTTAAGCCTGTTAGTGAAAAAGATAAGTCTGGTGATGTTGTTAAGTCTGGTGGTGATGAATCTGATCAAGTTAAGTCTGCTCAAGAAGTTAAGTCTGCCGCAACTCAAAGGGAAGGAAAGCAGATGGTTGAAGAAATTCCTCAACCTAAGAAATCAAAGAGGCAACAAGCTGAGGAAGAAGCAAGCTTAGCTGAAATTGCAAGGATTCAGGCTGAGAAAGCAGCTGAAAAAGACAAACTTGAAGAGTTAAAGAAAAGAGATGAACTGTTTGCTAAGAAGTTGCAAGAAGAATTCAATGATGATCCATATATGTCATTGATTGAAGATGATGATGAGCTTAAGGCTAAGATGGAAGAACTCAAAGCTGATACAAGTTTAACAGTTGATGAAAGGGCAACAAAACTTGCTGAGTTCATGAATGTAAGAATGGAGACAGATACTCTTAGAGGATTAATGGAGAAAATCAAGAAGACTCAAAAAAGGAAAAGCACTACCAAGAAGCTCACTAAGCAACAAAATATGTCAGATATGAAAATTTACTTAAAGAATATGATGCATTCCAGTGTTGAAAAGATGAGAGGAATGTCATATGAAGAAGTTGAAAAGTTTTACCTCAGAGCTTATGAAAGAGATCACAAGTACAAGCCTACTGACTATGAGGATTCTATCAGAAGAAGTTTCAAGAGGCAAAAGGTGTCTGAGGTAGAAAAGGTGAGTGAAATTGAAAAGGAATCTGAGGCTGAGAAAGTATATGATGTTGTGAAAGAAAAGGAAGAAGTTAAAAATCCTATTATTAGGTGGACTAGAAGGAAGAGAGCAGCTAAGAAGGGAAAGCTAGGCTCTAAGATGGATGTACAAGAGGAAGAAGAACCCTCTTCTGAGGAATTTACCATGGGTTCAATTCCTGAAAGCTCAGCTCAGCCAGCCAAAATTGTGAATTGGGAGATCATTAAATCTGGTAAGAAAGGTGCTTATAGAATAATCAGGGAAGATTATACAGAGATTGTTTATGTGAACTTTCCAGGTTTATTGAATGACTTGAGCAGAGATGATCTTAAGGAGCTATACAAGTTGATGATGATCAAGTATGGAGATAACAGACCTGAAGAAGAGTTTGAAAGAGTTCTTTGGGGAGATTTGAAAGTAATGTTTGATCCACCATCAAGAACTGACAACATTTGGAAGCTACCTTATCAACAAGAAATTGTAATATGGAGGTATTTTGAGAGTTGTCAGATTCATTGTTTGACTTTGCAGAGTGCTCACATTTACATGCTAGCTGAAGTTGAATATCCTCTACACCCAAGAATATGTAAGGATATGCTTGAGAAGAAGCTGTTAGGGTATAAGGATGATGAGGTATGTAATCAACTTTTGGAACTTATTGAGATGCAGTCCCAAAAGGAAGCTATTTGGGGTGTTTGAAAGAATTTTCCAAGTTGTTAAGTGAGATTATTGGAATTTCTCACTTGGTGAAGGTGCTTTGCACTAACACAACAAATGGTCATCAGTCCACCATGTCTAATCCACATAAGGACTGGCTAATCCTAGAGCAAACGGCTCTGGTAAAGATACCTCAAATCCGTTTATGGCTGACAATTTGCCAAAAATTGTATGGTAATCAACTCACCATATCTGTGATAGTGAAGAGTTGGCTAGCCCACAAGAGTATGGCTTGTGGTAAAGGCTGTGGGAAAACCATAACTGGTTATCAATTCACCAAGGTGATTGTTGTAATACACCAAAGAATAGGCTAGTCCAAAAGCAAACGGCTTTTGGTAAAGACAAAACAAATCCGTTGATAGCTGATGATTTGCTAAAAATCATATGGTATTTCAACTTACCATGTTTCATGTACAAAGAGTTGAAATGGTTATCAATGTACCATGGTGTTTACATCAAACATTGGCTACTCCAGAGTTAATGGCTAACTGGTAAAGAGACATCAAATCCATTAATTTTCAATGATTCACCTCTCACAGGAGTTAATACACCTGGAAGTGATGAGAATAGTATGAAACTTTAAAGAATTGATGTACAAATAGTCAATGTTGCTGAAAAGATCTGATGGTGAAAAGATTGCTGAAGTAAAGGTTGCTGCACAAGATCAGATATGATGATTTGAAGATTTGAAGTTCGAAATAATTCCAAGATATTAGAGTTCAATCCTCAGGAAGCTTATCAAGAAAGAAACTTGAAGTTCAAGGAGCATGAAGATCAAGTTAGGGGAGGATTGTTGGGAATTATTTGAAGAACAGACTTAAGTCTGCTAATGTACTCGTTAAGTCTGTTAATGTTAGTTAAGTCTTTGTTAAGTTAGTCAGTACAAAGTTAAGTTTAGTAGGCATAGTTATATAGTTAAGTCTGGTCGTCATGTTTAGTTAAGTCTGGTTATGATTTATAGCAGATTTAGTTAGCTATATGTTAGGAAAGGATATAGTCGTATAAGATATCTTATTAGAAGATATGTTTATCCTTTTACACATTTTGTATCTAGGGTTTTCCTTAGAGTATAAAAGGAACCCTAAGGCATTGTGTTTTGTATGCACCATACACAAGAATTACGAAGTTAGAAAGATTAATAGAATTACGAAGTTAGTAAATTGTGTTCTTCATTGTTATTGTTAAGATTCCGCATTAATGATTAACAAATAGTTAAGAGTTTCTCACATAGATCAATTTGGATTTATTCAAGTTGTCTATTAAGTAACACAGGCTACTTAGATCCATTAACTCGTGTGGACCAACATATTGTCCATTAGACAATCCTTAGGAAGGTGGTCATAGAACCCACAGTGAGGGCAAGGTGCAAAAGGCTTGGCCTTTTGTTTCTGTTTCTGTTTAGAATCAGAAGGGTATTTTAAAGCCTGAGCTTTAAAGCCTTCCATCTTTGATGTGGCTGTGTATGATTTGTGATCAGAGGTCCTGTGATCTTCCTTTTTGCAAATCATGCAGTAAAGGATTCTATAACAATCATCAGTGAAATGATTGGTAAAGTGACACAGCTCACATCTTTTCAGGGGTTTGGAGGGTTTTGGTTTGGTGCTTGAGGAAGCTGATTTTGGTTCCTTCTTCTTGGATTTAGAAGGTTTCTCAGAAGATTCAATCTTCTCACTCAGCTTCCTGACAAGCTCAGCCAACTGATCAATTTTTGAGTCAGGGCTTTCAGTTTTTACTTCAGAAGGGACTGAAGTTGATGAGTCATCAGTATGTACTGAGACTTCAGGGGTTTGCCTTTTCAGGAGGGTTTTTCCCATTCCTGGATTCTCCTTTGGAGAATACTGAGAGTAGACCAATGGTGGGAGGTCTGAGCTTGGTGCAGCACCCTGAAGGATATTCAGAGGTGGGAGTGGTGGATATGATTCTGATTCAGACTCATTTACTGACTCAGTACTACTGGGTTGGTTAGTGAGTCCAAGCATATTTTTCAGAGCCTGACATTCAGGAAGTAAGATTTTTCCAGTCTCAAAGTTTGGTAATTTACTGACTGGGTTGTCCCTGAAAATCCAGTCATTTGACTTGGGTTGCATTTCTTGCTCAAAGGATATGCAAGCTGGAACAAAGGCCATTTCACTATGACTCTCACTGGGGGTTTCAGTGAGTTGGTCAATTCCTATAGTTATCTTAGGAATTAAACCCACTGTATCAAAAACCTTGGGGTTCTTTTTAGTCCAGCCTTCAATGACAGCCTTTTCTTTGTTAAGTTCATTTTGAAGAGCTTGATTTTGCTTCAAAATCTCAGTGTTTTGAATTTGTAGTGTAATATTTTCTAACTTGGCTTGTTTTAGTACAAGCAATTCATCTCTACACTTATTCAATTCTAACACAAGATTGTTATATTTTGAAAGCAAGTTAAGCCTTTGTTCTTCAACAAACTTAAGATCTACACAAATATAATTCATATAGGACTGCCAGTCAGAATTATCATCCATAGAAAGTAAAGTGTTTACCTTCTTCGTGGTTATGTTCACCCACTCTCCATTCCTTGCATAGCTTTTTCCAACAGCCACCTGATCACCTTCAGAAAGTGCCATCAGTGCACTCACGCTAATTTCCTCATCTTCTGAGGAGACCACTTCTTCGTCCCAGTCATAAGCTTCTGCTACAAGAACCTTGTTCTTTGTTTGAACAGGTTTGGATGTTTGAGCAGCCTGAGACATTGAGGGATTAGTTTCAAGAAGTGCAAGTTTAGCCTTAGCTTTCCTATATTTTGCTTCAAAGTCTTTTTGACCCTTTTGAACATTATTGTTTTGAAAGTTTTGGGTCGACTGAAGCATTCTAGGTTGAAATTTGCGAGTTCCTGAGGAACTGTTTCCTGAAAATTTATAAGAGGGTTCTGAGATGGTTTTAGAATAACAGTCTCTAGCAAAATGACCCTTTTTACCACAATTAAAACATTCAGTGGTTTCATTTGCTTTGGCTTTTGAAAAGTTGGACTGATTTCTTTTGATGAAACGTTTTGAATTAGCAAGGAGTGCCCTTTCTTGGAATTCCAAGTTTAAATCATTTAGGTACTCATCACCAGTTCTTTCATCAATCTCGTCTTCAGAATCCTCTTGAAAATCCTGCACAACACCATTAGAATAAAAGGCAGTTGATA